>OU015534.1:1319461-1685082 GCA_907165065.1 Caprimulgus europaeus
TTGCTATATTTGATTTCCTCATCTTCCACTGGACAATCAGACCTCACTCATTACTCTCGAATCTAGGCCACAAGAAAGAGGAAAAAGAGGTAAATACTAAGCTGTTGTGGCCTGGATTCTTTAAGAAATGCAAAATCCTTTAGAACACATGAAGGAATAAAATTAAACAATACTAAACATTCAAACTATTTGTTCAACAGTAATTTTTTCACCACTTTCCAAACAGTACAGTAAGAGAATAAACCCCGTCATGCAGTTCAGCATCACATTTTATATGGGTAGGTAGCAATGAAATGCCAGTGAAATAAAAAGCAGAGTAATTCACATGAGACCACACCCCAAAACTTGTCACCCTAAACAGTTTCATGAATTTCCTCAGACATCCATATATCAGTATCCATATTCATCTACAGCCTAAAATTATTAATGTGAGATATACATGTATATATATAATTCCTAAATGTGCAAAGAAATAGCACCACTATTTGGAGATGATGTCAAATGGGAGATGATGTCCTTCTTTCAAGGACTTATGATAATAATTAGTTTATACCCAAATAGACAAAGAAATTATTTGAAAGGAAAAAAAACCCAAACCAAACAGTATGACCAACACTGGCAAGCTGTCTGTGTCCAAACACACACACACCCACGGTTAAGGTTTGACCCAGATGTCATCAACTGAACAACAGAGAGGCACACACTAACGTTGGGACGTGTTTAAATCCAGGGACAGCTGGACAGGAGGTGGAAATGAAGTTAAGGGTGTGTGGAAAGTAAGTTACAGCGGGAGTAACCTGACAGGGATCTGTGTGTGTGTGGGGACAGTGAACGTGTCACAGCTTGGCTCGGAAACCCTGCGTACGCCTGGATGAGTGAGCTGAGGGGTGCTAGGGCCTGTCCTCCAGCCAACCAGCACAACCTTGCTGCCATTAAATTATCTTATTCTTCTAAATAGGCTTGGACCTAAACTCTTAAACAAAGGATTGGAATCCTCCCTTGGGAATTTCTGGCCAGCGCTGCCTGTGGAGCCCCGGCCAGGGACAGCCTGGGCTGGTGCCAGCTGGCCAGGGCCAAGCCTCGCCCGAGGCCAGGCCAGCAATTAACAGCGTGGATGATCATATCTCGGCGCCTGGATCTGTGCTCTGTTAGCCTGTAATTACTCACAGAGATGCAATTAATCCCTAGCAACAGCTACCCACGCTAGTGCCGTACGGCACTTCACCGTGTGGGACTCTGCGGTGGCCGTTCCCGAGCAGGGTGAGGTCCCTGCATCTCCTCTCTGGAAATCCTTCAGCGATACTTCCCCGGCTTCTCCTACGTGCTATTCCCACCCCACACTTGTATATAACTGCCTATGGATGTGCTTACCAACAATATATGGCTGACAGTTGGAAAACGAACAGTAAAAAAATGGGGAAACTATTTTCTTTCTGTAGACGTTATGCAACAAAAGTTTAACATTAATTTAGGTGTGGTAGGCATGTACTCAAAACTCATCAACTATTACAGCACCCCCAGTCAATGTTCCTGTGTTAAAATCCCTGTCCCTTGGAGCCTATTTAAATGCATTATTAAACATTTCCACATCCATTTGTTTTTTAAGGACAAAGAGTCACAAAACAAAACACGTTCTCCGTTTCTGTGCACAGATTAAGTCATCGAGAAAATATAATGATCGCATCAGTCTGGAGACGAGAGCAGGAAGCAGTAATGACAGCCACGGGAGCTACTTAATCCAAAAAGCAAGATTTGTGAGTAGGAAAACTGGGTTACTATCATCTTGGCTTTTTGGATTACGTAGAGTATAAGCATGAATAATAGGCAAAAGCTAAACCAGGAGAAAAAGCAAAGAGTATTATGAATTTATTCGGTAATGCCGGTATATGCTGGCTCTCCCATACTTACTTTCGGTAGAGGTAGCTCTTGAAGCATTTGGTTTTCAAATTTAGATTTAGTCTGCAAGTTTAAAGTCATGCTTCTGCCGGCATGCATTGCTGAAAACCCTCCAGAGTGCAGCATGCCAAGGCTAACTGTGTTGTGTTTGTAAGCAGCGGTCTGAGTAGAGGAAACAACCACGTGACAGGATATGAACACACATGCTCCTTGAATTCAGTATCACACATATATAAATATGGTTAATTTCACAAAGTTTTAGTTTAAGCAAACGAACAGTACCAAGAAATAAATAGCTTTTTGAGGCATGCACTGGGTCACACAGAAGCAAATACATTGCTAGTTATACATAAAATGGATACCAGAAAAGACTTCAACGCTGACAGCAGATGAATTATGTTATCTGTAGTTTGAAAACTGTGGTATATAAAACATGGCACAAGGCTTTATTTTGTAAATATGGCCAAATTTTAGTAGGTCTATCTATGCAATTATGGATGGGCCAAAAAAGTTATCTAGCATAAAAGGAGGACCAAAGGCAGAGGTAAAAGCCCTACACAAGGCTCGGCAGCTTTGTGCCAGCTCCCTGATGGGACACGCTCCAGCTGAGCCCAGCGTGGTGGGGACACAGGTCCTGCACAGACTGGTCCCTCGTGGGCCGTGGGGACCCCTTCTCCTGGAGCAGCCACTGCACAGCAGCAGCCACACCTCCACCAGACAGCCCAGCTCCTTACAGCTTTGCTTCTCATAGGGTGCAAACAACTAGGAACTAGCTCGCTGGCCCCGGCCGGGATGGCTGTGAACTCAATTTAACTGGATAAAATCACCAGTGTCAGCCTCCCATAAGATACTTCTTAAGCAAACACACATTGTAAACTAATTGTAAAGGTATTTCTTAAACAAACACCACCTGGGAAGTGTCCACCAGAAACGTCTCTACTTGAGGTGCACTATTTTGCCCAGGTATTATGTATTTTCCAATATATTTACACAACATAAGGAAAATAGCTGAAGTAAGGAAAAAGCTTCAGCCTTCAAGTTGGTTTTAAAAGTTTACCCATTTGATCCTTAATGATATTTTAATACGCATCACATCCAAGCAACTGGAAAGTAATGAATATATTAACACCAAACCCAGAGTATCTAGCATAAAACAGGTATCTGGACACATCTGGAAACTAACTTATGCACTCGACAACAGTAATTTTTCACAACCACTTCAGAGGATGGAGTAAATCTGATTAATGAAGTAGGTCATTAAATAGCCAAGATTATTATTGAAATCATGCACTATAGTACTTAGTATAGAAGGCAAAGAAGTGTAACTTCCTACAGCTAAAAGGAGTAATAATCATATTGCTCATTAAAAACAGTGGCAGTGTATATCCAGTGATACTCCTCAGAGTTAAGAGGTACCTTTCAATCCCCTCCACTAACAGCGATATGAAAGCTAAAATACAGATTTTACTTTTTATCTGTGACATTTTGGGTTTTTTTTTTTTATTGCCTTTTACTGCAAAGATGTATCCAGCATCTTTGAACGCTCTCAAATCGTTACTGAAGTGGTGGCTTCAGCAGCACGCTCACATCTGTTGGGAAGGAGAGGGTTGCATGGGTTTATTTCAGGCGGCGCGGCGGCAGGTCCTACGCCAGTGACGTGCACCGTCAGCCTCTGTTACCACCCATGGACCCAGGAACCCCTCACTCCAGCAGCTTTGGAGCACCCCAGGCCCCTTTGTTGGGCCGGTTTCTCAGACCCCAAGGCAGGAATTTCATCATACACTGGGAATTTTCGGGCGGTTACCACTGTAACGTGCAAAGAGTTTGAAATAGCGAAACACACAACTAAAGGCATTAATTGCAGAGAAATGCCAAACATACCCTGTCTAACCTTCTAGCTTCTATATGTCTAAGTAGCTGTTGTCTCCAGTCAGCGGGCATTTTAGCACAGCTCTCATTTCCCTTCACAGGGGGAGGCCTTGTCTTTATATCACTGTTATCGGAAGGCTTGTCGCCATAGTTACCCAGGTTATAGTCTGACGGTATCTTTTCCAGCAGAGCTGCCATTGTAGGCCTCGCTGAAACCGGCCTGGTTTGGGATGTGCCGTAACTCTCTGTACTGTAGCTTCTTGCAGACAACGGCCTCCTTTGTGTCAGGTTTTTAACTGGAAAGCTTCCAGTCTGGGCTTTCACTTCTTGGTAGGAGGGATGTTCATCTTCGTACCGGCCGTTCCTCTTGAGGAACTGAGACTCGGAGACCGAGATGCTGCTTTGTCGCTCCACAGCTCCTCGGTAGGGAGGTCGGCCATACCTACTGCTCGGGGGCAGCTCGTGGGGCTCACTGACTCTCCTGAACATGGACATCTCGGTGGAGCTGGCCAACGAATCTGCTCTCCTCAAGAACCCCGGCCGAGAGCCCTGGCTGGCAAAGGAGGCGCTGATGGCCTCCTCGTTGACCGAAGGTTGGGAGAAGGAGAACATGTGCTCCACGGGCGGGTAGCCACGGTACGCCCTCGGACTGACCAGATCCTGAGGCAGGTTTTTACTCTGCTGGGGAATGTACTCGGGGTTGAGTTGGAACGGCGGCGGCAGCCTCTTCTCCGCCGTGACCTCCACCGCTCCCTGCGGGTTGAAGCTTTGGTCGAACTGGTAGACTTTCTTGGTGACCGACGACTTCTGCTGCGGCTGCACCTTGACGCTGCCGTAGGTCAGCAGCTCGTCGTCCAGCATGGGGACCGACTGGCTGCGGGACATGCTCAGCATGCCGTGCTCCGCGCCCAGCAGCTTGTCCACCCTCTCGTGGGTTCCTACAGTGTCGTTACCAGATGCATAGTTTTCTAAGGGTATGTTATACACTTTGTAGGTACCGATGTCTATCTCATCGATACTTTGCGACTTCTTGAATTTGTTCGTTTTTAAATCCCTCATCATGGGAGAAAGCCGTTCTGTACTCTTGCTGATTGAAATAACGCTTTTGGAAGGATCTGGGCGACAGTGGAGATGGGAAAAGACGTTTGTGAGACTTCTGTTAGCGTTTGAATCGTGATATTCCCAGGCTATTCCTGGAGTGAAAGTGCTCGTCATTTCAGGAGAATCTTTGACGTGATCTTTCCGCTCAGGCAAAGGGCTGGTGGTGGGGGTGCTTTCTAGTTTGGAAGGAAAAGCTGTCCTGTCTTCAAAAGGACTAGGGGTTCTGGTCCAATTTTGCCAAGGATTGGGAGGAGGCACTTCAGATTCGTGTGTGTTTCTGAGCGTCGGCTGCTCCAGCTCCAGGGGAATGCCAACTATCCTGTCTTGTCTGATCAAGGGCCTGCGCCCGTGCGCAGATGTGCTTCTGGTTTTGGTGCTCAGGAGAGCGTTGGCACTGGGATTCTCGGCCGCGCTCTCCTCCGCCACGAACCCCGTGTTATCGTAGTGCGAGCTGTCGTTCCAGCTCTCGGCGAAGGTATCGCTCAGCGGGCGCCTGTCCGGGCGTGGCGGGAGGCTTCCCGCCGGGGCGGATTCCCGCTGGCTCAGTAATGGCTTTGTTTCAAGGGGCTGTGGAAATGACTGTGCCAACCTGCAAAACCCAAACGAAACGAGAGAAAATGCCCCTGATCAGACTGATTGATTGATGGAGATTGATAGAGAACATCCCCTCCCGCTTGAAAAAACGTGACATTGAAAGTTAGCGACGTACCAGCTCGACCTAGTCAAGCTTGTGGTCTAGAGCAGATAAAAGGGAGACCTGAGGCATCAAATTATTGCAATGCTGGAATAAACCAGTTTTATGGAGACAGAAGTGTTGTCAACAGGCCAAAAGATGAACTAAACATGTGCAAAGGAAAAGCTCAGCTAAGGGGCACAGTGACAAACGTTCCACACCCACCAGAGGATCCCCAAAGAGAATAAAATGGCACCAGTGCCCATGCGAAAAGGACATTTACATCTATGAATGAGTTCTTGGAAATGTGATGAATATGTTAATAATTTCTTGGAAAAGTAATGAATATGCATGTGTTGATAGTATAAAGCTTTTGCAGAGGGAGCAGCCGGGATGCCCCAGAGATGGAGCCATCCCCAGCGCCGCAATGAAGAACTCCAGCTCCTTAAGAGTACATCGGTGTGACGCTCACTCCCGATTTTGCTGTGTCCCAGGTGCCAAATCCAGCACTTGCCCTTATTAAAATTCATACAGTTGGGGATTGCTAAGACAAGACAAAGGCAAGCAGAAGCTATGGTAAGAAGGATGATCGCACCTGTTCCCCCACAAAGAGTTATTCACCGCTTCTTTAGCCGTTGTCTGCAAGGACCCCATTTTAACATGCGCGTTGGAGGACCCTGAGGAAGCCTGGGAAGGGGAATAGTCTGAGTAAGTGCCTGAGGAAACGCTGTTATTCAGACAATGGATCTTATCTGCTTCAGACTCATCGGTCGACTCTGAAACAAAACACAGCAAACGCTTTCAGGAGGTGGCATTTGAAAACTAAACTCCAGAAAAATACATTTAAAAATTGATACTATGGAGATATACACATGTACAAATACACATGTAATACATTTTAAAATCAGAGTGAAGTGTAGCACATCATTAGTCATGTGTCTGTGCACATTCCACACGCTTTCATCTAAAACATTGAAGTCAAGTTCGTACCTTTCTTGTCTTTACCCAGAAGAACAAGTTTGGGTGGGTACAACGGAGTCTCTGGCATGGAAGGACGAAGCTCCCCTATCCTCATCTCACTGGCAGGATGTCCAAAGGCATCCTGAGGAATATAATAACGAAGAGTAAACATGGGAAACACAATCCACCTAAAGCTGCAACGAGCAAACAGTTCACAGCCGCCTTCTCATGAATGTGACAACACACCAAACCCCCGCCATATGGGCAGTGTCTAATCGTGCTGATTTGTCAGCTGAAAAGTCCAATTAGTCCTACAGAAATACTTGTAAAAATTATGGTGATGTGTTCATTCTGAAAACGTGGACAAAACAGATGGAACTTGCAAGATACATCAAGGCCATGTAAACATTTTTGATGAAGTAAAGGTCACAAAAATGCAAGCTGCCAGTAGAAATAAATAAAAATTTAGAATAAACAATTACTTCTTATTTCAGGGGTAAGTGTTTCTCATTTATTTATTCGTGGCACAAGCCCTTCCAGAGATGCAACTGTCCCTATAGCTTATATTTAACTAAAAAGACTTTGTCTCTGAAGTTTGTTGCTAAATTAAAATTATTTGGATTTCATGAACTTCTCATTGACAGTTCAGAAAATCTTCACCTCCACAGAGTTCCCTGCACGACCGTTTTGCAACAGGGTATTATACTGAAAATAACACGTGTTAAAAAGTGGAAGGAAAGGGAGATGTAGTCTTAGAAGGAGCTGTTTTAAACTAGGACATTTTAATTAGGCTCACAGGATAGCTGGAAGGGAACGAAGATGCAAACAGGGAATCTGTGGCATTTCTGATCTCTGGAGGAACGTTCAGAAATGAGGAAGATGCTGACCTGAAGAGAGGTGTCTTGGGGAGACAGGGTAGGGGATGACCCTTACTGGAGGAGGGATGCTGGTAACCTTGCCCTCAGGAGGGGACTTAATGGGGCCAGAAGAACGAGTAATATGGGAGACCCACTTTGTGGGTGCTGGTGCATGGGCTCAGGGAAGGGCAGCGGGAAGGGAGCTGAGGGAGATGGGCACGGCAACACGGGGAAGTCGCGCCAACGCCAGGCAAGATCCTCATGGGGAGGGGTGTGAGAAACACCCACCATCTCGGACATGAGGGGATGAGCTGTGGTTTCATTGAGAGGATGGGAGTTGGAGAAGGAGAGTATCTAGTAAAAAAGAGGAAGTTTTGGAGAGATATTAGGAAAAAATCAATAATTAGTAGTATAAGTGAGGATGGAAAGGGTCAGGATAAATATAGTCAGGAGGGAACTCAGACTAATGGAGATACTCTGAGGATCTCTGTACCCTGCCATTTTGTTGTTAGAGGTACTCCAGTGACTTTGCAGAGTGAAATCAATATAGGGAAGAGATGGAATGTTTAGAGGAACAATTTAAAATGGAGTACCAAAACAAACCAAAAGAAGCTATTACAATGTAAAATGCTACAGTATTTTTTAAATTTACTTGCTATTACTCATGAGGAGAAAATTCCCAGAGGTTTACTCCTCACACTACCCTTTGTAGTAACAGTGGAAACAGACATTTGCAGAAGCACTTGCCATGCAGTTCTCTTTGAAGAATGTAATTATATCATATTTTAATTGTTCTGTGTTTGGTGTTCTCCTGGAGGTCGTACCACACCAAACCAGCAAACACACGGCACCTTCACAGCCCACTGCATGAACCCCCTCAGTGCTAACATGAAAGCAAATATAGCTGCATACAGACTCCCACGTGGTGGAATGTATTTAAGACTTTGAGCTACTTCCACATGCAGAGGTCCCACCTTGTGCAGGGCGTTTCTTAGGTGACAGTGGTGACGTGCACACAACTGGGAGCTCACAACAGTGCAACAGCATCTTTCCAGTGCAGCACAAAAATGCTGTGTACCAAACTGATGCAAAAGCATTTTTGGAGGAATCATAAAGTGCATGGCAATTGCAGAGTGGGAAATTCTCCACCTCTGGAGCACGGTGCATGTGAAGTTTCTTGTTATACCTCTGAGCTTTTTGTATGTTCTTCTTTCTCCTTCCCACCTGGGGTTTCCAGAGTTGATTTATGAGTGTTGTCTGTATCAGACACGTGACTCTTTGGGAATTCTTTATTTTTTCTATCTTGAACCTAGAATCCCAATATTGTGCCATGAAACTTCCAAAAGTTATAGGCTTAAAATAAAACTATTTGTGGTAAGACAGGAAGAACCAGCAGTTCCATTTTTGACATAATGATGAACACAGGTTTTTATTTCAGGTGCATGATTTTATGAAATTTTCTACATTATATATATATTATTTTTTCCTTTGTAGCCCCTAGTCCAGCTACTCCAACAAAAACCAACACACTTTGGAAAGAACTAGTCTGGCATTTGTGATTATGCCATGAAAGTGAAATATGTTGTAAAAAAACCCCAAATCATACTCCATTTAATTCTACTCTGTTTAAGAGGACCTTTTTTCTTACAAGCCCAAGAACAAAAAGGTCACTAATAGAAGAAAAGAAAAAGCATAATTAATAGGACCAACTGCAAGAACAAAGAGAAGAGACAAATGCAGTTGTGTCAGAACTTAATTCCTCAGGACTAACCAGAGATACAGGCAGAGGACAGACAAATCCAGTGAGCTGTTTCCCAAGAGGAAATACATGATAAAAACCACGACACAGCAGCCAGCACAACCTCAGGGCACTGAGGCAATGAGCTCTCACCTTTGCAGCTCCAGAGATGACCTCAGACACATGACAGAGCTTCAAAAGGAGACATAAGTACATGAGGCACAGACTGGGGCAGAGGTATTTTTGGGGCCTCAACATGGTAAGATACACTAGACCCTGGGAAAAGAATTGTCATCTGCAGGTCATCACAATTGCTTCTGCCATGTGTGTCTCTGCCTTGCAGTCCAGTGGACCAGCAAGCAGATGGAGATGCATCCAAGAACTGACCAGAACTACCTACCGCCAAAGAAATCAACGCTGGAGATCCCCAGTCTCCAAAGATGTATTTGAGAATGAAGATCTCCATTTCTGGTAGTTTCAGCTCCCATGACTAAGCCTGTTAGCTGACATGGTCAGCATTCTGCAAAGAGAAACTGCAGATGCTTATCCAACCAGGTCGTCCTGCAGAGGATGGGAGACCTTCTAACATCACCCTCAGCTATAAACAATAAGAAGCTTTGTCCAGCTCTGTAGGTGGTCCTCAGTGTGAGGACAGAAGTCTCAGTACTGCCCTGACTTACAACACCACCCTGTGCTCTCCCACCTCGGGAGCTTTGTTGCTCTCTGTCTAGATGGAAACCATCACACACATCTCACCAAGCTTGCTGCCAACAGAGAGTGTCTCAGGCCTCTTGCAAAAAAGCCATTTCCTGGTCCATCAAACATAAACCAGGAGTACATGCCCTGTGTACAGGGGTTTGTACAGAGTGCCATGTGCACACAAGTACTACTGCACCTCCTGAGCCCTCACGCAGGAGCAGTAGCCTCAGGGGCCCAGGTGATGTCTTGGACCCATGTTATGGAGGGTTGGTCTTATCTTGGAGGTAGCCCCAAACAATGCCCCTCCAACCCAGACACATAGATAAGGTCAGGCCAAAGTCAAAGTAACCCAAAATGAAGTTTAAGACATTTGGCATCCCATCTGAAGAAAGGTCTCTTCTGAGTCAGATCTCCAGATGAGGCAACCATTACCTCCTTTCTCCTTTGACAAGAACACACCAAGGTCATAATCTCAGTAAAGATCTCTTGTGCTATGGAGAAACCAAGAACTCCAGAATGAAGATATTTCTGGCTCCTGGTAAAATACAGGTAGTGGTAAAATACAGGTAGTTCTGTTGCAAAGAGCTTATCAAGGGATGGGTTTAAAGCAGACAGAAACCAGAAATCTTCAGCATGTATTCCTCTCTCCATCAGGAGAGACCTGTCATTGTGCATCTCATTAGTGGAAAAGAGCTCCCACAATAGACTGAATCAACTGAAGCCCAACATCCTGGGGGAAATAAAACTGTCTAAGCCTTCCTGGAAAGGCAAGATGACCTTGCAAGGCAGTCCCTGAAACTTTAACGAAAAAACAAAAGAACTCTCTTCACTCCCACCCACCCAACAAAGCCCCACAACCCAAACCCACAGAGTGACAAATACAGGAGCTAAAAGGACCGAGGTCTTATTCTGACTGAGATGGGATGAAGGTCCCAGAGGATCTGATACAGCAGAGGTGGGATTTTTCTAGCTCAGCTCTAGCATCTGCATGGGATCAATCAAAGAATAACAGTCTCTCTTTTCTATGCAGTATCAATAACCCTGCTAGGATTAACACAAAGGATGGAATGCTGGAGGTTGGATTAGAAATGACTCTTTTTTTAATCCAAAATTGAGTTAAACAGAAGTATTTCCAGTTTATTTCTCAATCCATACATACCAAGAATATTAATTGCTGATCTGTGGTATTTCTCACTGTTTCTCATGGAAAGGCTAGACAATGCCCTAAGTTATCCCAGACTTCCTTTGGTTCAAAATGCACATCTTTCAATATGACTTCAGACAATGAAGAGGATTCTCTTAATTGATGATTAATTAAGAAATTTTTTGCTTATTATAACTGAAGGTGGAGGGTGATACAGGGGATTTGAAATGGAGCTTGTTACTCACTTCAGGCGCTCCACATAATTATTTAGAAACGTTTTTGTGAAGAGACGTGTAAATTAATTGCAAGAAAACCCAAAAGAGATCAGAAAAGAAACCAGCTGATCTGGCCTCTGAGGATGAAAAAGTGAGCATTGCACCTGAAATTAAATCACCTTGTCATTAGAAACTGTCTTCAGCCTAAATCTACATCAGAACACACCTGCATTTTCAAACTGTACTTTAACTTGAGGCTTGAGATCATGTCTCCTAATTATCTCAAAAGCAAACGGAGCTTAATTATGCTTTATTTAATGTGTGACAACTGAAATCATGCTAATATTGTTCACAAAATCACTCACACTTTTCCTACAGTTTCCCATACCTCTTCTACAACTTCATGCAGGAAGCCAAAGAGAGGAAATTGTGTAGGTCACCCTGCTTTACAGCCAGGGAATCCTCCCAGTGCCACTGTTTGTACCAATGACAAGAACACCTCTTTCTTTTCCTTAGCTGATGAGGTAGTTGTGTCACTGCACCAAGTATGAGGGACATTAAAATCTGAAAAAGTTCCACCATCTTCACTGTGATAATAATAGAAGATGAAAAATACATCTTCACTGCTATGATGGTTCCAACCCCCCTGCCAGCAGCAGGGACACCTTCCACTAGACCAGGTTGCTCAAAGCCTCATCCAACCTGGCCCAGAACACTTCCAGGGAGGAGCAGCCACAGCTTCCCTGGGCAACCTGGGCCAGGGTCTCACCACCCTCACAACAAACAATTTCTTCCTAATATCTAATCTAAACCTCCCCTCTTTCAGTTTAAAGCCATTTCCCATTGTTCAGGCGCTTACATCAGTTGTTTGTGGCAGATAATTAACTAGGAAATTGCAATCCCATCATTTAATTGCACTTCAGGAATTACCTCAGGGCCTTCAGCAATTCACCTGTTTGTACAGAATGGTTTTTGTGCTACCCATGCAATTAACAGTGCAGGGACATTCACAGAGAAACTGGAATCACAGAATCATGGACTGCTGTGAGCTGGGAGGGACCCACCAGGATGATGGAGTCCAACTCCTGTCCCTGCACAGGACAATCCCAACATTCACACCATGTCCCTGAGGGCCTTGGCCAAATGCTGCTGGAATCTTGTCAGGCTTGGGGCCATCAGCACCTCCCTGGGGAGCCTGTGCCAGTGCTCCACCACCCTCTGCCTCAAGAACCTTTTCCTCATGGCCAACCTCACCCTCCCCTGCCACAGCTTCCTGCCATGGCCTCTGCTCCTGGCGTTGGTGGCCAGAGAGAAGAGCTCAGCCCCTGCCCCTCCTCTTCCCCTGGGGAGGAAGTTCCAGACCGCCAGGAGATCTCCTCTCAGTCTCCTCTTCTCCAGGCTGAACAAACCAAGTGCCTTCAGCCTCTCCTCACACCCTTCCCCTCTAAACCTTCCCCAATGTTGTGTAAATTACATGTACTCAGTGACAACAGCAGAACATGCCAATACTCACGCCACAGCTGGTTCAAAGGCCAGATTTACACAGTGAGAAATAATTTAATGAGTAAAAAATGAATAATGCTGGAATTTAAGATTTCAGATTTAAATAAAAACACAAATGATTTAACTTAAATACTTTAGTTTGAAGTACTAACTGAAACTGTGTCTAGATCTGAAGAAAGTCTTCTGAAGCCATCTTAACAGAAAATCTTAGGTTTTTGGGGTTTTTTTTAAGAAATGAACATTTTTAACTGTAAATAAACCACACAATACTGACAGAGCAGCTACAGTGACTTCTATATGTAAGAACAACCAATCTATGTTAAGGATATAGAAAATTAAGGAAGATAAATTCATGCATACATGACTAGCTACAGACAGGGCTATTGCAAGGACAATGAATTTATCATCATGTTTAAATAATAAAGGAGTGAAAAGATAATATGATGATTTTTTTTCCTCATTTATTTCTTTTGAACACTAAAGATTTTCAAGAACCTGGTATTCATGTAGACCTGTCCAAGCTCACAAACTATCAGTACACACTGCCAGGGTAAGAGATTTCCCTGATGCCTAAATTGTGCCTGCAGAAAGTCAGTCGTTAGCGTGAACGTTAACGAGCAGACGTGCTCTGAGCCAGCTTTGCACAGGACTGCAGTACCCAGGAATTCACCTTTCAGCCACTGTGTTCATGTCAGAAAAGAAGACTTCAGGCAAACACATGAAGGGCTGGACTCTACAGCTCATCTCAAGTTGCTGTTCAGGGGGTGCCTGATCTAAAGTTCCCTGCAGTTGCAGAAGCACTCCTGCTGACTTCGTTAACCTCTGGCAAGGTTAATTGGCTGTCTGCTATGTGTAATGTGAACAGGGGCAGCAGAACCTGATGGCCTAGTAGGGTCAGACAGAACAAACTGATTGATCCTTAACATATTTGACACAGAAAGACACCTACTTAAGTCTGAGATGTCAATTGTGGTCAGGTCCATTCTCCTGCTAATATGCAAGTCTCTCATATCATTAAAATTTAGCAGATTGTATATATCAATACCAAAATTCAGATCTAGGTAGATTTCAAACCAAAAATTCAGTCTGATAAACTCAGGAGTATTGGGAAAAACAGCAACTCTATAAAACTAAATTAACTTTACGGACTGAAGCTAGACACTATGAGGTAGGAAGGTCCCAGCAGATGCAGAACATCATTGGATGGAGTTACGCTCAAACCCCATCTCCAGCTCAAGAGGAACAACAATCCTTTGGCGTTACCTCCACTGAAATCTCCTTTGGTGCCATGGGCCACTTGTGCTCATACTTCTCCTTCACACCTTGGTCGCTGTTGGTGGTCGGTGTCGAGTTCTCAGGCCGCACTCCGTGGCTTGTCTTGCCCACCAGATTTTGAACTGATTTGACCATATTCTTTAAATCCTCCGGGTATGGCGTGGGATAACGCTTTAGATTTATTTCAACCTGAACATTCAGAAAAAGGATTAAAGCACAAACACAAAATGAAACCAGCATGCAAATTAAAACCACGGTTACAATGTCATGGCTAAGTGCAAATTCCTCACATTTGTAATTAATCTGATTGAGGTAAGGTGTTACATAGAGACATTTTCAGGGATTTTTGGACTGGAATTTGCTCTCAGTTACACTGTGCCAACCTCTAATGGAATTGCAGTGACATAAAATAGCGGCTGGGAACGGTTCCCTACAAGCCTGTCTCTTACCCTGTGAGAGGATTGGATTTTAATGCTGCACTTTGCTTGAGAGTACTGACATATTAAATCCCACTTTTTCAAAACAATACTGGTGTAAATGCAGAACTAATTCAGCTGTGTTCGGTGTGCTGAATTAATCTGAATTATCTACAGCAGCTGAGAACAGGATCTGGTCTCCTGGGAGCTATTTGCTCTTTGAGATGTGTAATGTACCTCTGTGCACTCAAGTGTATCTTTACTCTTTTCTTCCATGGAAAATACAGGAAAACAGACACCACCCACTACAGAAAATCCATCCTAAGTCCCACTGAACAGGACTTTGACAGACCTACAGACTTCCTAGAAAACCCCACCTTTTAGCTTTATAATTTTTATCACTCAGAAGTAGAGAAACAAACCAAACTTAATTGGAAGACAATGCTACAAAATCTCAGGGTTGAGTGAAAGGGAAAGAGTGGCTGAGAAGGCTCGTGGGTGACATCACACCTCATCAACTGGCAAGAGCTTACACGATCAGCAAGCTGCTCAGAGGACACAGGGAAAGGTCCAAGCAGGGAAGATGACATCCACAGTGCTGACCTGTCCTTACACCCCCTCACTGTGTCACAGACATAGGGTGCCTGTTGAACACCACACCACACCAGGAGAAGAGATGCTGAGGAAACCAGGGTGTGCATCCAAACAAAGCAGGACCTTGGCAAGGCTGCTCAGGGCGTGTGGGCAGCCTGGATGCCTGGGGCAGATGCTTCCTTCTCAGCACAAGGCCCTCTCCTCTCCTCTCCTCTCCTCTCCTCTCCTCTCCTCTCCTCTCCTCTCCTCTCCTCTCCTCTCCTCTCCTCTCCTCTCCTCTCCTCTCCTCTCCTCTCCTCTCCTCTCCTCTCCTCTCCTCTCCTCTCCTCTCCTCTCCTCTCCTCTCCTCTCCTCTCCTCTCCTCTCCTCTCCTCTCCTCTCCTCTCCTCTCCTCTCCTCTCCTCTCCTCTCCTCTCCTCTCCTCTCCTCTCCTCCATGGAGCATCTCCTGTCCTCCTCACTCCATCCTTCACACTGCAAACCTGCCCTATCTCCACCACCTTTGTCCAAGCTGTGAAAGATTTGGTTGTGGCTTAAGCACCAAACCTGGGATTCACGAGGTGAACCATGGTGAGCACATGGCCAAGCCAGGTAACCACCACCAAACGCAGCCAGAAGATGCTGGCTGTGCCTGCCACTCTCTTTGAACCTGAATTTGGGGTGGAAACACAATAAAATCCTTCAGTGGAGTAAAACTGCAGCTCCCAGGGCAAGCTGTGCATGTCAGGATAACTGTCCCCAACCATGAGGCTGTGAAATTTGAAGTTGCTCCACACTGACCATGCCATAAGTATTTGTATTTACCACAGAGAAGCTTCTACCTCATGGTGTGCAGGAGGCAAGCAAAGGGAGCTTACCTGGACCAGCTCACTATTCCAGCTGTGGGGTTTGAGATTCCTAACAAGCAGGAAAAAGTGTAATTTTGGATTCAAGTGAATACACTCCGTCAATAGGAATATTTTAGAAGCAAAAGCAAGATTGATTTGGAAAATAAAACTATATGAAGTAGTAGCACACAGTTCTGAACCACAATAAAATAAACATCATGGATAACAGATTCTGACAGGACTATAACATAAAATGTTAACAGGTATGACTCTGATGTCAGATGTTAATAAAGAATTTCAACAGAAAAAAATAAGCCTGTAAAGCATTACTAAAGCTCTGGCTGATTAATGGTTGAAAGAAATCGTATTGAGATGTGGCCTAATTAGGCCATTGCTTTTTCACTAAAGTCAGACCATGATTGAAGTGGAAACTCTACAGACAAACAGAGCTAAAAGTCAAGTGGCAGAGCAAACCCTCAGTAAGTACCACTCGAGGAACAATTATCTGAAAGGGTTTAATGAGAGAGACAAGTCACAGACAGGGATTTCAGCAGGAGTTTCGTATCACTGGGAATGTTAACATTAAACAGTAGCAACAGTGGCAGCTGTGGTAGGTGATGTCCACCAGGATGCAGATATGTTCATCACTGAATTAGACTCATCACGACAGAGGAGATCTGTACTCCCTGTCCTTGTGTGCTCAATGCTACATCAAAAGGAGCATGACCCCAAAAAGAGCATTTTCAAAGTGCAAAATTCTTGGTGGAAGAAGCTATTGAACAATTTTGATTTCCAAATCTATTTTAACATGTACTTGGCTGAGAGCTCAGTTTTGACTTTTTAGAGTAAAAACATTTGTGGTTACTGCCTCTAGATAATTTAAGTCAACCTTCAAATTCATCCCATAAAGGCTGGTGAAACTGCTAAAAATGTCCATGTTAAAAACCTCCTTAAGGCCTACTGCAACACATGGCTGGAGTAACACCACCAAGTTCTCCAAGGTCCCAGCAGTTGACTTTTAGTTCACGTGCATACATGGAAACACCGGTTGGTGAACACTTCAGATAACTCTTGACACCACTCTCATGGCCACTGATGCATAGAGATGAACTGGCACTACTGGGAAAGAGCATGGACAGACCAGAAGCATGCCAATAAGCATTTTGATCTAATTAATTTGAATGTGATCTTGCTTTTTCATAGCTTGGGCAAAAAGGTTGTTTTCCATGATATGAAGAAAACCCACAAACACCTTCATTGGAGATATTTTCCTCTTACAGCCTGGCAAGATGAAGAAAACCCACAAACACCTTCATTGGAGATATTTTCCTCTTACAGCCTGGCAAGATGACCCAGATTTGAACAATATTATTTCTCTACTTTCTTACAAACTCTGGTGTGCACACAGGGAGATATGTGAGAGAGGAGATGCTCTCCTTGAGGTCCACAGACAGGCAGAAACACCTGATCAGCTCCTACCTCCCTGCTTAGTGTTTCATTTCATAATTCTTCTCTATATAAGCAATAACTACAGCATCAGCTGCAAAAAATGAGTGTTTTGGTTGGAAGAGAAGACGTTAAGATGGTTATGGAGGAGAGGAACCTTGGATTGTATTTGGGAACAGAGGAGTCTCATGCAGAAAGAGACTCGTGCTACAGCACTGGTTTATACCCACTCTCTGTGGACGAGAGGGGGAACAGGTAAGTGAGAACTCCGGGAAATACATTTTAGTGTTGGACCCTTCCATGATTAAGGAGCAGTGATACAAAGGGTGAAGATTCTCTTGACCTTCAGATGGCCAAACCAATGTGTTACAGAGAGGTGCAGCCCTGTGGGACATGGATGGGGACAGGCTTTTTAGCAGGGTCTGTAGAGACAGGACAAGGGATGATGGTTTTAAACTGAAAGAGTGTGGGGCAAAGGTTGCTTTTTGACTTCATTTTCTGTTTTAATAAGCAGCAGAGGTTTATTATATTATTATATAATATATATATATAATGTTATAATAATATATATTCTTTATAATGTTTATTATATTATTATATAATATATATATAAGGTTATAATAATAACCAATTATCTCTGGTTACAAGAGTTAGATGCAAATTCCTAATTGAGAAAAATATTAAAAAGAAAAAAAAAATTCCCAGAAGACCTAAATGGAATGTTAAAGCCATTAATAATAGTATTGCTAATTTTAAAATTAAAATATGATTTAAATCTTCTCATATGATTTTTGTCTCTGGCAATATATTTTACATTGGGTCTCCTACTGCAGTTAAAGATTTGCAGTGTTTAAGTGTTTGATCTGGGGTAATTCCTTTATATTATTCAAGAAATAGGAATTTTCATGCCATGTAAACGTGGATGGTCCTGACAACCTCCCTCTAACAATGTAACCAGTCAAGGGTTCAGTTGAACACTCTGGAATTATATTAATTTCAGATAAATGGAGGAGGATATTCACATTTTGATCTTTATTTTTGGCAGGTTACAAAACTGATGAGAGACACCCTCTCCACTGACATTCCTCTGTAACCCCCTGAAGTTGCAAAGCTCTCGTTGACTTTGAGAGCAAAATGGAACAGATCCCCTATTTGATCTAAATATTTCTAAAGAGCTGGGTGGTTGGACATAAATTCCAAGTCTCCTAACGTTTTGTGTTAATTTTATCTTTGTGACAAAACACCTGGCACAGCAGGAACCCGACAGTAGGGTCATGGCCCTGAAATTACTGGGGAAGTCTCAGTTTTGCTGTCTCGACACCAAGAGCAGGAGCAGAAACTGGTAAGGTGTACTCCAGGGAGAACAGAGATGTTCTCCTTTCTCAGCTGCTGCACCTGAAACATGGTGAGCAGTATTTTCTGGGTGTGTAGAACACAAAAATAGTTCAGCTCAAGATCTCTAAATGGGACCCTGTCCATAATATGTGAATATCAGAATAAATCCAACAGAACTTACCTTCACTTTCCCTGCATTCTCCTCCTCCTCTTTTTTTTCTTCAAATTCGAAGGCAACAGTCATACGTTGTTGTCTCTGCTCCTCCCACAGAGTGGGGTTAAAGCTATCACTGTCTGACTGGAAATCTGCAGTTCAGTGGGAACAGCAATGCACAAGGACAAGCACTCAGTGCACCCAGCAGAGAACTGGGAACCCCAGAATGGCCTCAACTGGAAAAGCCCTTTAAGCTCCTTGAGTCCAACCATGAACCCAACACTGACCAGTCCCCCACTGACCCATGTCCCTCAGCACTGTGTCTACACAACTCTTCAATCCCTCCAGGGATGGGGACTCCACCACTGCCCTGGGCAACCCCTTCCAATGCCTCAGAACCCTTTCAGCAAAGACATTCTTCCTCACATCCCATCTCAACTGCCCTGGCCACAACTGGAGCCCATTTCCTCTTGTCCTGTCCCTTGGTCCTTGGTTGAACAGACCCACCCCCACCTCTCTGCACCCTCCTTGCAGGGACTTGGACAGAGCCAGAAGGTCTCCCCTCAGCCTCCTTTTCTCCAGGCTCAGCACCCCCAGTTCCCTCAGCCGGGAACTCAGCACACTTGTGCTCCAGACCCTTCCCCAGCTCCGTTCCCTTCTCTGGACACGCTCCAGCACCTCCAGGTCCTTCTTGGACTCAGGGGCCCAACACTGAACCCAGCACTGGAGCTGCGGCCTCACCAGTGCCCAGGGCAGGGGGAAGAGAACTTCCCTGCTCCTACTGGCCCCACTGGTGCTGATCCAGGCCAGGATGCCCTTGGCCTTCTTGGCCCCCTGGGCTCTCTGCTGACTCATGTTCACCCAACACCCCCAGGTCCCTCCCTGAAGCCTGTCGCGCTGCTGGGGGATCCTGCAACCTTGGGATCAAGACACCTCAGAAGGTGTCACTGGAACCCCAATCCTCTCTGTTTTTTTCTCAACAAGCCCTGCTCCCACTGGGGAACTGCTGAGGGCGTTTTACCTTCATCTCCACGGGGCTGCTGGGGAAACATGTAGTTAGTCAGAACTCGCTGCTTTGTTTCTGGGTGAGCCTCAGTCTGCAGTGGAATGAGAGCCTTGGACTGCACCAGAGAGGGAAACAAAGAACTGTTAACTCAGAGCACGTGTGTGAACTGAGCTGGGACTGCAGCATCTGCTAAAGAGAAAATATAGGATTAAAATTCTGTATGGAAATAAATGTCTCTATGGGCTGAACCAAGTATGAATCTGGTGGAATTGGGTCCTTTCCTGGAGATTCCTCATTTCTGCAGTTCCTATAATTCCTACCAGGATCAACAGAAGAACATGAAATATCAAAACACTGACTGCATCCTCAGAGTCACAGCACTGAGGGAACCAAAGGATGAGCAGAACAGAGCTGCAAGGACACGGTTAGAACACCCACATCACGGCTATGATCTGTGCTAAACGAGGAGTCAACTCATGAGAGCTCTTAGTTCATCTGAGGGTAAATCAGGTGCAAGATACTGGAGAAATTACATGGAGTAATATGTAAAAAACTCTGTATATTCAGTAAAAAAGCCTCTGAATATTCAGATGTTACTGTTGTGGCTTACTTCAACTGATTATTTTTATTTATTGCTTTGCTCTGATGTATTGTATAGGAGTGACTGTCATCGTTCATAGAATACAAATTAATCTATGCTATACCATAGAAAAGTCAAAATGCTGAAAAAATATCGTAATTTAAAAGGAAGTGTATGTTCTGGGGCTGGGCTGAGGAGTCACAAACTTTTTTTTAATGGAAATTAGAGTGAAAAAAAATGAGAATCCTAATTAAATACACTAAAATTTCCTCATAATTTTCTATTATCCCTCCCACTTAGTCTCCCTTCCCTTCAGCTTTAAATTTTTTTGCTTAGCTATAAAACTAAAAATTTGTTTGTTTGTTTGTTTTTTGCTGTGATTTGAGGGTCTGGCTGATGGTGCACACCAGCCAGGAGGCAGCAGGAACTTTATCCAGCATCTTGTCACAGGAATGATCCCGTTTGCTGGTCCGTGCCTGTCCCCCAGCTCTGCTCCAGGTGGGTCTGCAAGCAGCAGCGCTGAGCACGGGGGCTGCAGGACCTGAGTCCCTGTGGCTTCCTCATACAGAGATAAGGATGGATTAATTTCCAGTAGCATGATAATTGGCCCCTGAAGAATTATCCTCATCAACTTCCATTCAAGAGGTATTTTGAATGATCAAGAGGTATCTTATCTGACCATGGGCATTATTGCACAGTGAGAAAGATGAGATGATGGGAATTTATTGGCATTATTAAAACCTGTTGGGTATGCTCAACATTTCTAACTGTCTGCAAATTGAGGGCTGGTTTGGGGTTTTTTTTTTTCCATTTAGAGTTAAATTACAGAAGTGCAAACTGATTGTATCCACCAGTCCTGGAAAGGATCGAGACTCGTTTCAGTGCTCCGATGCTGGCTGAGCTGGTGCATTTCTCACTGTTCATGGTATGTGATTTGGTGTAAAACAGAATCCTAAAGAACACAGAGCAGTGAAAGCAAAGCTCTCAGGACAAAGAAAAGCAGAGGTAAATTGAAAAGGAACTTATCAGAGAATCCCAGACTGGTTTGGGTTGGGAGGGACCTGAAAGCTCATCCAGTCCCAACCCCCCTGCCAGCAGCAGGGACACCTTCCACTAGACCAGGTTGCTCAAAGCCTCATCCAACCTGGCCGAGAACACTTCCAGGGAGGAGCAGCCACAGCTTCTCTGGGCAACTTAAATGAGTTTTCTCCAAAATAAGACTGAGACTCCTTGTGCACCTTTTATGTGTTTGGACTCCTGCTGTCTTTAAAGGAGTTCAGAATATGCAGGGATGGAAGGACAGGCAAAGGAAGACAACAAGAGTGGAGATGGAGCAAAGGATGGGGCAAACTAATAACAACTCTGATAACAAAGTCTTAACCTCTTACATTTTTATTTTAAAAATATTCTCTTCATATTTTAGCCTTTATTTACTACTTTTGGAAGGATATAGGAGCTCAGTCAAATGCAAGTAATCAACCCTGCAAAGGTGATCTGCCCAAGTTAACTAATGACAGCCAGAAGAACCTAGACCTTGACATGAAAGCATAAAGCTGGCCTGGGAGCAAACACTTCTAACATTCTCCTACATCAGTAGTAGATCTACTAAATTAATACAATCATGTATTAAACAATAGGTTTCATTTCAGCCCTTGCCCAAACCCCTAGGTATTAAAGAAAATATGAATATTGAAAGTCATTACCTGGTTGTCAGAAAGCCACAAAGCTGCCAGTTCTTTAAGTTTAGTAAAAGTGAAGGGTAAATTCTTCAACCTGTAAATGACAATATTGAAACAACATGAAGCCTTCATTCACAGACCAGTTTCTGTTAAAGATCTGTAGGTAGCAGGTTTCTCTTGATCAGATTGAAACTGCTATAATTTCAGAACTTTATTTTCTCTCACTTTTCACTAAAATATACAATTTTATTAAGGGCATTCCACATCAAGAGTGACATCTGGAATCTAAAGCTACTGGCACCATACCCTAAAGGTACTAAGAAGATACTGATATTTTGCCTTGTCTATAATGCAACCAAAGTTACAGCTTCTAACACAGAAAACAGAAAAAATCTTGGTTCCAGGGAGAGTGATAGGGAAGAACTAACAGTTTTCAGTGCAGCTAATAGAAATTCTGCCTTTGGACATTCAAGTTTGGGAACAGAAATAGTCTAAGATTACTGAAAATGCATTTTTGCAGACATGTTAGGGAAAAAAAAATATAAATATTCATAGTGAACTTAAATGATAAAAATAAATTAAACAGAAAAAAAAATAGTATTTTAATTATACAGGTAAACACATTTCCTAAAAGTGAATGTGGGAGTGGGGAAATGATGACCAGATACTTGTGGGAACTTCATTCATGTTTCTTCCCACTGATTCTGAACATATTATTCTCACTTTTCAGCCTGTACCAGCACCAGAGGGCTGTCCTGGCCACACACTGTCACCCTCCCATCTTTGTGCCACAGATATGAAGGGGCTGGAGGACCATAGGAAGACATGGACCCACCCAAGGACGGTCTACAAGACAAAAGCTGAGTGTGATTTATCAAAATAAAAGAGGAAAAGCCTTTTGTCTGACTGTCTCAGAATTCTGCCCCCATGGAAAGGCTCTTACAGACACGTTCACTCACACCTTGGATGAAGACGGGCAATCCCCTGGCAGGTGCTGCACCTGCACAGCACCAGCAGGAGAATCCATCACCCCTCCACCAGCAAATAACCAACTCTGCTCCTACACTCTTCTTCCTATTAAAAATCTCTCTGGATTCCTGGGAGACAGGCACCTCCCAAGCTTTTGCACCACCACCTCTATGCCATGTTTTGAAAGTGTATCAGGAATTAATTCAGATGTCTTTTTGCCATAAAGTCATTACCACTAAAAACTGTGTTACTTCAGAAAGTATTTTAAAGATCTGAATAAGAATACCTCATACTAAAATGACTTACCTAGAATCATAGACAGGTTTGGGTTGGGGGGACCTTAAAGCTGATCCAGTCCCAACCCCCCTGCCAGCAGCAGGGACACCTTCCACTAGACCAGGTTGCTCAAAGCCTCATCCAACCTGGCCGAGAACACTTCCAGGGAGGAGCAGCCACAGCTTCTCTGGCCAACCTGGGACAGGGTCTCACCACCCTCACACCAAAGAATTTCTTCCCCACATCTCAGCTCCATCTCCCCTCTGCCAGTTCAGAGCCATCACCCCTTGTTCTGTCACTCCCTGCCCTTGGCCAAAGTCCCTCCCCAGCCTTCCTGGAGCCCCTTCAGGTACTGGGAGGCCACTGGAAGGTCTCCCTGGAGCCTTCTCTTCTCCAGGCTGAACAGCCCCAACTCTCTCAGCCTGTCCTCACAGCAGAGCTGCTCCAGCCCTGGCATCATCCTCGTGGCCTCCTCTGGGCTGGCTCCAGTAGCTCCATGTCCTTGTGCTGTTGGTGGCCCCAGCCCTGGAGGCAGCACTGCAGGGGGGGTCTCAGGAGAGCGGAGCAGAGGGGCAGAATCCCCTCCCTGGCCCTGCTGCCCACGCTGCTCTGGGTGCAGCCCAGGACACGGTTATTGGCCTTTGGGCCAACCAGAAATGAAATAAATTGTGAAATAAAAGTGAAATAAAAGGGTAAGAAGGCAGACACGCACACAGCGCGCTACGACAGCATCTCCAATTCAATGCCTGCGCAGACTGGAGCGGGTTTACATGTGTGTGCACCTTCAAACCAAGAAATAACTCCATAAGAAAGTGAGAAGTGCCTAAACCACCTGCAATTCAGTTCTCATTCCTGTCTTACCATAAAATGAATACTGCTGTGTGGAACAGTCCAGTACGTGACATTCTTTATAAATTAATGTTACAAGTTTAAGCTTTAATAATTAACATAAAAATTCTTAAATAATGCTTATCCAGATGTTTTAGTCAGAGCTTTTTTTCCCTGTATAATAAGAGAAGAACTTTTGCTTTTCAAGTGTTGCCTTTATTTCTTTACACTTCAGGACCGGGTACCTATAACTCAGAAACCACACTAACCCACTACCCATCTGCTAGCAGGTACTACAGTCTGGGTTTGGTATGCCCTAAGTAAGCAAGCTCAGAGAGGGGGAAGCATTTCCACTATGAGCTTGGGAAATACAACGTGTGAAGAGCTCACCAAACACTGATGGGAACACTTTCTAGATTCCAAGATGCAGATATTATACTCTGGTGACATTCAGAAAGAATTTTCAGATAATAACCCAAAAATTCCTGTCAAAACACGTTGAAAGTTAACCACAACAAGCAGCAGTAGCAGTCAGTTGGTCAAGCCCAGAGAGAGTTGGTGTTTGTGGTAGTTCTTCAAGGTAAGTCCCAGTCAATTTATTACAACAGGGTTTTCAGAGTGTGAAAGTTTAAAATGCCAGGATTCACATTAACCCATCAGTGTGCTGTTCACAGAACCACCTGTGGATATTCATGGCCAGAAGTAACGGCCTCTTGGGCAGAGAGGAATATTGTAGAATTAAATAACTAAACAGAAAAGGAAAGGTGCACCAGGGAACAGTTTGGGTTTGTTTTTTTAATGGATCATGTAAACTTTGGACTTTTTCTCATCTAACTTCTGTGGGTGAGATTCAGAGCAGCAACGGAGTTCTGACCCCAGGACAGAAGCAGGAGCAGCGCAAACACAAAAAGGTGATGATCCTTTCAGCTCTGCTTTAAGAACAATCTCAAACTAAAAGAAAGGTTACTTACCAGTAACCGATGCTCTTTGAGAAGTGTAGCCCAAATGTACATCCTAACCACTCTACCTCTCAATCACAGGACTCAGACCTGGAAGGACTCTGAGGAGAGAGGAGAAGCAGATGGAAGACAAATGTATCTGTGGACTACACATTGTGAAGAACACCGGTTACTGGTGAGACAGCTTTATTTTTGTCTTTGAATGAATCCCCTGGGCACTCTTAACAGTGACTGAATCCAAGCAGCTACCCCCAGGGACTCATTACGTGGTGGAGGTCTTGGTATCTTTCATGCAAGCAGTAACTGCACAACCACTTTATCAAATGCTGCATTGGTTCTTGAAGCTCTGGAGACAGTGTTAAGCCTGGCAAAGGTAAAGGTGAATCTGCTCCAGGTAGCTGCACTGCCAGTATCTGGAATCAAACCTTTCCTGGCTGCAGAGGATGAAGCCACCTAAGCTCTGGCCAGATGCACACTAGCCCTCACTAGACTCCACCTTTGCAATCTGATAGCAAGTCAAGATTCAATCCATCACTGCCCTTCATTCTGTAGAGACAACCAAACACCACATTTCCCAGGGATGAAGAGCCTGGAACAGGGCTCCAAAGACAAAAGGAGGGAGGCCTCCCAACTATGGAGATGAGAAGTGCATAGTCTTACAGTGTATGGAATGGGAAAGAAGAGCTGGAGTCTAATTCCCTGGATAAAATGGAATTCTAACATGAATATTTGAAGAAAGTCCTGAAAATAAACCAGCTTCTGGTCATTAAGATCAACAAGGTCCATCTTACAGCAATAAGAGCCTTCAGAAGACATGGAACAAGAGCAAAAGCCTGCAGTAGTTGAAACCATAGTATTAAAAATGCCCTAGAGAGGGACTCCAGACACAAAACCACCTTTGAGCTAAACGTGTCGACTCACAAAAATCTGAGATTCCTGTGAGACTGAGTGGCAAAGAGACCTAGGTCAGGTTTGCCTCTTTCCCAAAAGACACCCAGTCAGGATTTTAGACCAAATCTCCCAAAATCTTTCTGACCTTCACACCCAGACAAGCTCCAGAGAAAGCAAAGAGGGAGAGCTCCTCTTTTCCTCTTTACATGCTACACCACAGTTGTCCATCACTCCATGACCATTCAGAGAGCAGACTGGGAATTTTCCACACACTCTTGCAAGGCAAGTTCAAAGCCACCAATGTCCTTGTACTCTACATGCCTTGAGCCAGAGTCTGCTGCCCAAGCCATGAGGAACATGCCCAGAATGAACATTTTTGGTGGCAAAAAGGCATCTCTCTCAATAAACACTTGGGCAGCCCAGCTACCAGTGGAGAAAGTCATCAGAAGAAAGGCCATGATGTAAGAGGCTAATGGATACACAAGTGCTCCATCTACAGTCACAGCTGTAGACATCAGAGGTGTCCTCATTAACAGCTACATGTGGACTCATTCAAAGAAAGCGTGGATGTTACCCTAACATCAATATGAATGTGAAAATAGGAAAAACAGACAAGTAAAAAATAAAACCAAATGAATTCTGCATTAAGATGGTATTTGAACTCTGTCCAAAGTCTTTGGTCCATAACAAACGCATTATCACAATGTCTCAGCAGGGCAACACTTAACCTCAGCTGGAACCGATATCCACAAAGGAGGAAAAACTTACTCCCCAAACCCCTTGAGAAAAGCACATGAGAGAATTCAACCCAGTTTAAAGGCTGAAGGTCTACTGTCTGAGTCAGTTCCCACCTCTTCTAGTCCAGACCACGTTCTCCCCTAGTTCTACAATGCTTACAGCTTGCTCTACAGTTTTCCAGGTTGACTTAAGAGAAGAGCTGCCCACCCCAACAGGCAAAGGTCCCATCCTCCTGCCCTCCCCAGGGCTGCTTTGGTGCACAGACACTGCTAATCTGCAGCTGGCTTTGGTGTTCACCATACTCCATGGTGAGCAAATGAACCGTGAGGAGTGTCACAAAAGGAACACTACAAGAAGAACAACAGCTTCTTCCCTTTGCAGTGAGATAAATCAGCTCAGGGCTGGCCCAGTGAGCCCTGAGCAAGCACGAGGGCAGATGCAGGGCTACCAGCCAGCACCGAGGGGGGAATGGGAAGGACAGCAACTGAGATGTTCCACCCCAAGGAACACCACATCATGGGAATGCTGGGCCTGTAATGACCTTCCACAATGGCAATCCCAGTCCTACCTTACACCTGGGCAGTGGGGAAAAGGCAGGTGGGGCAGGACTGCTGTTTGGGTGGCATCCAGCTGCCAGGCCAGCTTGGTCAGGGACCCTGATCTGCTCTTACCACCTCCCCTGCCTCCTCCCAGCAGTGAGCCATCTCCTCGCTCTCTCAGCCCAGCCACAGCCCTCACAGTCAGTAATGACAGTAAATCCTGGGGGCACCCAGCCCTGCACTGCCAGGGAGGGGATCGTCCCGCTCTGCTCTGCACCGGGGCGGCCTCACCTCCAGCACTGGGGGCAGTTTGGGCACCACAGGAGAAAAAGGATCTAAAGCTGCTGGAGAGTGTCCAGAGGAGGGACACAACACTGGGGAAGGGTTTAGAGGGGAAGGGTGTGAGGAGAGGCTGAAGGCACTTGGTGTGTTCAGCCTGGAGAAGAGGAGACTGAGAGGAGATCTCCTGGCGGTCTGGAACTTCCTCCCCAGGGGAAGAGGAGGGGCAGGCGCTGAGCTCTTCTCTCTGGCCACCAACGCCAGGAGCAGAGGCCATGGCAGGAAGATGTGGCAGGGGAGGGGGAGGTTGGCCATGAGGAAAAGGTTCTTGAGGCAGAGGGTGGTGGAGCACTGGCACAGGCTCCCCAGGGAGGTGCTGATGGCCCCAAGCCTGACAAGATTCCAGCAGCATTTGGCCAAGGCCCTCAGGGACATGGTGTGAGTGTTGGGATTGTCCTGTGCAGGGACAGGAGTTGGGCTCCATGGTCCTGGTGGGTCCCTCCCAGCTCACAACACTCTGTGATTCTACACATGAAGTCCTGTGCTTGAAACCAGCAGCTGCCCTGGATGAAAAGTAATTTGGAAAAAAAACAGGAAAAAAAAGCAACCCCCAAACTGCTGTTTTCTGCTTCCTCAAGGGAAGCTCACGGCACAATTACGGGTCTGAACAGGGGGCAGTGACCCAGCCTGGGGTCAGGGAAGGCACTTGGACTCCCAGGAGGCCCCGAACCAGCACTGTCCTGTTGCCTCCCACGCCCACTCTGTGCCTCCCCCTGAGTGTCACAGAATCACAGAATATTAGGGATTGGAAGGGACCTCGAAAGATCCTCTAGTCCAATCCCCCTGCCCCTGTGTCACTACAGCTGGTCAGGCAGCACCAAGGTGGGCCAGCATCCATCTAAGAATTCACCATACTTCTGCCAGGCTGCTCCCACCTCTGTCACTTACATACTCAAGATCATCACAGCCCTGAACAAAATTGCCCTAGGCCAGGACAGGGTGGATGGGTGCAAGACGAGCGAGGAGAAGCTGGAGTTCCTTTGTTGGCAAGAATGCCAGCATGAAGGAGCTTCAGGTGTCACCTGAATACAATTTCAGACCCTAGCTGGACAGGTACAAGCCCATGGCAGACTGCTGTGGTGACCAAGTGGTGGGACAGTACTGACTGTCCCTGGGAAAGCCCTGGAATCTGAAACCCAGCATCAAGAAACCCAAGATTTGCTTCTGGGACTTGGACAGCTTCAACCCAAACCAGAGTTCAGTGGACTTCACATGCTGGTCCATGCATAAGGTATTTTATGATACACAACTGCAATGCAGAAAATCATCTAAGAGTTAAGCAAATTATTTTACACAAATATATTCCAGGGATTTCTACAGTACTTCCTTTTATGTTTCATGGTCAACCCTTCATTTCACCAACGCCACTGCTGGCAGCACATCAGCCACAGATGTGGAAAGTCCTCCCTCTCATTTCTACTGAGCAGGGGTGAGAATCAGTGGGAACAACGTGGTGTGCACGAACCAGTCGCTGCCCAACCAAGCAAACTCATATTTCTCTGGTTATATTGAAAATTGACTTATTCCTGGAACAAATTATGTGGAAATTTCCAGGAGAAGTCAGTCTCTTCTGACACCTCTGGCAGCACGGGACAGGTATCAGGAAAGGTTCATTTTAAGTGTCCTGTTCCCAGAGGAATAGTCACACACATAAACACAGAAAAATCTGTGCTTTTTATGATCAAATCTTTGCTCTGCTGAAGGAAATGGCAAATTTTCTTTGATGTCAGTGGAGTCAGGACCACGTGCCAGTGTGCTCGCCTTCAATGGGTTCCCAGAGATCAGCTCGTCACCATTTTTTAATCATTAAATATTACAAAGTTCTATACAAATTTAAAGCTAAATATCACACTTTCACATGGAAACCCTAGGAGCTAAAAGAAGTAAACAGGTTTTAATCTATTAAAACACACTGAGACCCAAATCTTGGCCCCATTCAAGCTTATCTTTGGATGCCAGTGGAACTAAGACCAAACCATAAAGATTTAAAAGAAATAAATCAAGATTGTTCCTTTACAGTTTAAATAGTTTAATTAAAATAATTTTAAATATAATTTTTATATAATAATTTTTTTTATATAATAAAATTTATTATCTTTTTATAATATAATTTTTATTATTTTTAAATGCATTTTATATAAATGTGTTTTTACAAATACCTAAAAAAATAGCTTATTTTTTTAAAAAAGAAATGTTTATTAAGGGTTAGAAATATGATATGGACTGTACCTGTTATCGCTCAGATTTAACACCCTCAGCTTCTGCATCTGCCCAATTTCATCAGGAAGAAATTCCAGCTTGTTAGAGCGCAGAGACATCACTGTTACATTTTTACAGCTCCCAATCTAGAGGAATGAAGAAAAAACAAAGATGTTACAATACCTACTTTGATAAAATTTACCACCAACAACTTTTTATGTCAGGAGGTGGCCAAATTGGGTTTTTACTGTAACTGACAAAAAAAAAAAGCAGAAAATAAAGAATTTAAAGTAAAAAAAAATAAATAAATAAAAATCATGTCCTCCCTTTGTCAGTGACATCAGGGAACTGCCAAGGGCCACCTGCCCCACTCACCCCAGAGACACTCTCACCTTCCCAGGAATCTGCTAATTCCCTGGTTTCACTCTTTTATGGTGGTGTCTGTGAGAAGGATTTAGTGTTCCACACCGTGCCAAAAGGATTGGCTGGACAAGATATTTTGCCTGAGTAGGGATGAAATCTTGGGCCTACCACAAACCATTTCAACCTAACCAGAACATTTCAACCTGTGATTTCAAACCAGAATGAGGTTCTCACTTCTCTGGGCAGCTCAGGAAGGAAGTTCTCATCCACAGCCAACGTCCTCAGGTTGTGGAGGTAGCCGATGGTAGAAGGCAAGGACTCCAACTCATTGCAGCTGCAGTCAAACTCTTCTAACAAAGACAAACTGAAATTGTGAATACACTTGTTAGGTTCTGTATGAGGACTAGATAACAACAATTAACACCCTAAAACCTTTGAGAGTTTGAAACATCACACTACTACAGACATCACGCCCTGAAGTGGGAACCCTCACTGCAGATTTCCCCCCAAGTCTGTACTAACATGATTTGGGGACTATTAGGGACACTGTTAATCAATCTTATCCAGTGAGGCAGTTAAGAAAGACCACTTAGTTTTGTTTCTCCACATTATCATTCTTATGTTTTTTTTGTGGTAAGGAAGCATTCCAAGTACTTTAAACAGACAGTGACCAGGGCAACTCATACTCAGCTGAAGAATCAAACCCCAAAATCTATAGTCTTAACATACAAAGACAGCCAACAGGTACAGAAATGATGCTGGTGAGAGCCAAGGGAAGGGAAGCAGAAGTTGCCTCCAGGATTCATTCCAACTGAGGCACTTGGCATCATTTCTAACACAGATCAGCAGTGGAAAAAAAAAGATGAACTTGGATCCAAACTCAGCAAAGCAACCTCAGCCTGTCACAGTCAGACACAGCTTTTGTAGAAGTGTTTATGTTCCACACGTTGAGAGAACTGGCTAAAAAGTGACCTTGAAAGAAAAATCTATATGGCAAGGGCCGAGACAAAGCAGACCAAAGTACGGGATCTTCTGACACCCAAGTTCTCTCTTTATAAATAAAAATAAATAATCTCTGTTTCTATCTTGTATCCCTCTTCCTAGATTGTTGTGTTCTATCAAACTGTGACAAGAAAGAGACCTGGCCTTTCTTCCACGTAATCATGTTCTCAGGATAGAGGATGAAATGGAGACACCTGATGGAAACTCCCCTGGGGAGCTGAAGTCCAGGTCAGCCAAAGCCCAGAGCAGTACAGGGAAAGCACAGCTGCCTACAGCTCAGAGCTGGCTTCCAGTGTATTCACAGATCCCAGACTGGTTTGGGCTGGAAGGGACCTCAAAGCTCATCCAGTCCCAACCCCCTGCCAGCAGCAGGGACACCTTCCACTAGACCAGGTTGCTCAAAGCCTCATCCAACCTGGCCGAGAACACTTCCAGGGAGGAGCAGCCACAGCTTCTCTGGGCAACCTGGGCCAGGGTCTCACCACCCTCACACCAAACAATTTCTTCCTTCTATATATAGACAGATGCATATATATATATATATATATATGCACATACACACACACATATATACATATTCTGAACAAATATCTACTGAATCTCTTAAAAACCCAGGCTGGACACACAAGTCCTTGCCAGGAACGCTGCCCTGCACTGCTCATTCAGCTCAGGGAACAAAAGTTTGTGACCCCTTACAAATGCCATCATTCCCTACTTCTGCTGCCCCTGGTTTTGCTCCACACGTACTACCTTTTTCTCTCAAGTGTTTTAATTAATTCTAAGGTTAAATGGCAAGCAATTACTTCCTCCTCAGTGTTTCTCAGGTCCCTGTCTGCTGATGAAAGGATGAGGTGCCCAGAAGATTGTCTGGGGTTTGTTTGGGTTTTTTTTCCCCAAATGTTTTGGTAGATCTGATAAAAAGTTTACTTCTACTCCAACCCTTGCTCCTGAGTATTTCTATGAGCCACAGCGACTGGACCTTCACTGTGTGTCTAACTTACCTTTATTCCAGTTTCTTAATTTAAAAAAAAACCAAAAAAGGTCTTTCAGCCTTTAAATTTTATGAAACATGAAACCAGAAATAGCTGCTCCTCACATGGGATCCTCAGAACTTTCCTCTAATTGCTGTATTTCAGCAGACTGAAAAGCCAAAGTGAGTCATCCAGCGATTAGTGAGAGAGGTGCATGGAACAGATCCAAAAAGCTCTGCCAGGTTTGCTTCTAGCTTTCCTTTAACACGAGCTTTGTATCCACCACCATTTATTTCAAAGTAGATACAAAATGATTTCAGTAAAGGCAAAATCCAGTCGTGTTTGCCCACTGCACCCAGAACATGAGCTTGACGGAGCAGAGTCCAACTGGAACGCCTGTTACACTGCAAGGTGCACACGTTCCTCCTTCTACTGAGGGTAACACAACCAGAAAAGCTTGAAAATAGATCAGCTAATTGAGAACTACCACGTTAGCAACTGGAAACTCTGATGCTGTAGCTGTGGCAGCTGCCCTGACACTGAAGAATTACTTTATCAAACAACAGCATTTTATTTGAAAGGTGCTGTCTGGCACAGACATCCTCAGCTTCTTTCCTTCCTGATGACAAGATCATCAGAGAAATAAAGACAGCCATGATAAAAACAACATCAGTCTGAAACTGTGTTTTATCTCTGTAACTACCAGGGTTAAAGAAAATATACATGTTAGAAAGGGATTTTTTCACTGTGCATGAAAGTAAACCAATAAACTCAACAACGCTAATTTAGCTAAACTATCATTAACCTCGCTGTCTCCTCAGGGTAAACACAGATCATTCCTGAGAGGTTTAAAGACAGGCAAAAATCAGATATGCACCTGCTGGTCCCTTTGGCACCCCTGGAAATGGGACAATTCACAGGCCATGTCCTAAGGTAGATGAGGAGGTTTTTTAGACAGAGTGAGATCCATGGAGAATGAACTGTCATGAATCAAGGAGTGGTTCCAGCCCATCTCAGCCCATCTCACACACTCACAGCTCTTCATTCCCAACAGCCACAGCACCCAGCAAACTGCCAAAGCAGCCTCAGTCCCAAGAGCTGGATATTTGTCCAACACCAGGCACAAGGAATTCTGCACACCCAATACAAGTTTCCATTTTCCTTCACAGCATCTGGTACTGTCAGAGATGGCATAGAAACACAGGATCACAGAGTGGTGGGGGTGGAAGGGACCTCAGGAGATCATCCAGTCCAACCCCCCTGCCAAAGCAGGTTCCTACACCAGGTTGCACAGGAAAGTGTCCAGGTGGGTTTGAACATCTCCAGAGATGGAGACTCCACACCCTCTCTGGGCAGCCTGGCCCAGGGCTCCGGCACCCTCACAGGAAAGAAGTTTTTCCTTCAGTTTGTCTGGAACTTCTGGTGTCCCAGTTTGTGCCCATTGCCCCTTGTCCTGTCACTGGGCACCACTGAAAAGAGTCCGGCCCCATCCTCTTCACACCCGCCCTTTAGATATTGATAAACATTGATCAGGTCTCTTCTCAGTCTGCTCTTCTCCAGGCTGAACAGACCCAGCTCTCTGAGTCTTTCCTCATGAGAAAGAGGCTTCAGCCCCTCATCATCTTTGTAGCCTCTGCTGGACTCTCTCCAGAAGTTCCCTGTCTCTCTTGAACTGGGGAGCCCAGAACTGGACACAACATTCCAGATGTGGCCTCACCAGGGCAGAGTAGAGGGGGAGGAGAACCTCCCTCAACCTGCTGGTCACACTCCTCTTAATGCACCCCAGGAGATCATTGTCCTTCCTGGACACAAGGCCACATTGTTGGCTCATACACTAGACACACACACAAAGCACTCACCTAACTTAAGATGCTGGCTCTGGAGCTACTGCACCATTACCTGTGCACAGGTCACACCTTCCCTCGTGACACCCTCCTGCCCACAAAGTGGGAGCATGGGCATTCCCTCAGGTCCTACAGATAACACCTCCAGCCTTTGTCTCCAGTTTGAAACTCATCCACGTGAATCCACTGATTTTATAGAATCACAGAGTGCTGTGAGCTGGGAGGGACCCACCAGGATCACGGAGTCCAACTCCTGCCCCTGCACAGGACAATCCCAACACTCACACCATGTCCCTGAGGGCCTTGGCCAAATGCTGCTGGAATCTTGTCAGCCTTGGTGCCATGAGCACCTCCCTGGGGAGCCTGTGCCAGTGCTCCACCACCCTCTGCCTCAAGAACCTTTTCCTCATGGCCAACCTCAGTTTGAGGGATGTTGTATTAAGTTGGGTCTACTGTGCACAGCACTTTGCAGGGTCAAACTCTGTCACTTACCAGCTTGTCCTTTGAACAAAGGAGCCAAAAATGAGGGTGGTGGTTCACTGTCAGCAACATGGACTCAGACAGGGCTGAAGTGCTCTTTGTCTCCCCACTAAAGTGGTCCCTGGAGGGAGCGTTCCCTCCTCCACACTGCTCATCTTTGCGTGGCAATAATCGACTCCGCAGTGGGGACTACCACTATCATTTAGGAGAAAGAGACCCAGTAGGAAGCTATCCAAAGGGATGAGTCAGAGAAAGGAAGCTCATTTTGATGTGGGAGACTCTGTCCTCATTAAATGAGAGAAAGTACTTCATTTGGAAAGAGAAAAAGCAGCACCAATCACTCACAAATAATGTGATAACAGGCGGTGATTAGCGACTGCTCTGCATGTGCAGGGCTTAGAGCAGTGCCAGGAAACCTCCAGTGCAATTCAGGCTCCATGACAATCACAGAATCACAGAATCACAGTGTCAGGGGTTGGAAGGGACCTCGAAAGCTCATCCAGTCCAACCCCTCTGCTGGAGCAGGAACACCCAGATGAGATCACACAGGAAGGTGTCCAGGTGGGTCTCGAATGTCTCCAGAGAAGGAGACTCCACACCCTCCCTGGGCAGCCTGGCCCAGGGCTCTGGCACCCTCACAGTAAAGAAGTTCCTTCTCAAGTTCAAGCAGAACCTCCTGTGTTCCAGCTCACACCCATTGCCCCTTGTCCTATCACTGGACACCACTGTGAAGAGCCTGGCCCCATCCTCCTGACACTCACCCTTCAGATATTGATCAACATTAATGAGGTCCCCCCTCAGCCTCCTCTTCTCCAAGCTCAAGAGCCCCAGCTCCCTCAGCCTTTCCTCATCAGGGAGATGCTCCACTCCCTTCATCACCTTGGTGGCTCTGTGCTGGACTCTCTCCAGCAGCTCCCTGTCCTTCTTGAACTGTGGGGCCCAGAACTGGACACAATATTCCAGATGTGGCCTCACCAGGGCAGAGTAGAGGGGAAGAAGAACCTCTCTCGACCTACTGACCACAGCCCTTCTAATGCACCCCAGGATACCATTGGCCTTCCTGGCACACAACAGTGCTGAGCAGGTGTAAGAATAAAATAAATAAAGAAAAAGGAGAGGTTCCCCTTCCATTTGACAACTCAGTAACTGAGACAGCACCTTCATCACAGGTTTTAAAAACTGACCCTGAAAATCATTCGTGTTGGACATTTTATCAACCCTTCTGCAGAGGGTCCAGTGCAGCCTGGAGCCTTAGGAGCTCTCACTGCCTAGCAGAATTCATTGCTTCTGTGATTTCTGCTTCTGTGATTCGTGTAACCAACTCTTTACCTTTTGTGATTCCTATAATCAACTTCCAACGTCATCCACGAAGAGCACAGAAATCCAAAGACACTGCAAGGAGTGCAGCATGGCAATCCAAACCTGAGCTCCCATTGCAGCTACAGCTGTAACAGGTCACGAATTCTGATTTATTTTTTCCCCTGACATACCAACACCTCAATTATTATTGAAGTTATTACTCTAAAATGGGAGCAGGAGTAGCAAAGCACTTGCTGTGCAGGTTAAAGATTATTTCTATTCTAGAGACCTCACTGGACCAGCCTATTTCTGGACAAGTCCAAATGAAACCTTCTCAGCTTTCATTTTGGAAACCTCAAAACAGCCTTGGCTTAAGAAAACTACTTCTGATGGAACAGTTTGTTGAGCTACAACGTGCTGAGGAGAGAATGGGTTTTGAGCCCAGAGCACAGGCAGGGAGTGGGAGTGGAACTGTGCTCACAGCCGCCCCATTCCCAACGTTTTTTGGGGTAAATGGCCCAACCATGTGCTCAGTCACACTGAACAGTCGTTACTTAGGATGGACTCTGGTTCTTCTGCATGAATCCTGCTGCTGGTGCAAGGGGGGTGATGGAAACACAAGTAGAAGGGACCAGATATTCTGAATTTCTCCCCAAATAGCAGTTGACAGAGCATTTCAGAAGTAGAATACATAGAGGAAGAGGAGTCCTATAAAAATATCAATATTAAAGGTACGTTCTGCTAGAAGGGGGTATGTGTAGTGTGAAACAAGACAAAGAATCACCTATTTCCATGCTTGGAGAGAGGTAAGCATTCACCTTGAATTCCACAATAAATTGCATTTTTCATGTAGCAATAAACTCCAAGACAAAGCAGGACAAGACAGAGTCTTGCACCAGTAACCACGTAATATCTGACAAAATGACAGCTAAAGGGCACCATCACTGCTGCTCATTAGAAGCTCATTTACCCCACCCTGTCACATCCTGATGTACACACCTAGGAAATTGTCACAACTTTCTCATTTCTCCTCCTTCAATATTTTAAGAAATCCTCATACACACGAGGTTTCCAGCCATTTTCTTTCCAGCATCAAGTACTGGCTGTTGCCCTGGAAACAGACTTATTCCCCCAAATACTTCTCTTTCTTCTACTTTTGCTGCTCTAATCAGCTAAATTGCAAGTGATTCACACAGCAAAATATCTTTGTTCTCTTTCTTGGCAGATGTGATGCATTTAATCTTCTTATCACTTAGGCCAGCAGAAGTCCACAGGAGCAATAGTGTTGCTCCAGATTTAAATGTTATAAGCTGGGTGTTAGGCACACGTTTCAAAATGATTCCATAATTCAGTATATCTTTGACTTATTTTGTGTATTTTAATAAACTCTCCCATTCTGCAGGCAGAAGGGAAAACACATTTTGCTTGATGCTGGAAATCAGGAGAGCTGTACTCACTTTCCAATGGCGTTTGGTAGAATCGTTAGCTGATTGTCATCGACTTTTAGAGTTGTCAGTCTTTTCAACAGCCCTACAGAACAGGTGAGGAAGAAGTAACAGAAAAATAATTCACATTAATCTTTTTTTTTTCCTTTCTGTAATCTCCCATACCCTGAAACAAAGCATGAGTTCTAGCAGTGAGTAACTTTCATCTAGATTTTCAAACCCAGCTGTATATAGGACAGTGCACAGACACATTCTGGTCCCACTGAAAAGATGTTGCATCAAAATGAAGCAGGGATTCAATGTTCAGCTGAGCTGTAAGTGAAATATTAAGTGTATTGCTGGAGTCTTGGAAAAAAAAAGGTAAAAAAAAATAAAATCCTATCTTTTCCTGTGTAGGAAGAGTAATATTTCTACTTATCAGATAATGTTTCAATGGAATTCATGTCCTGTCGCCTCGATTAAGAGGTGCTCAGGTCATAACAGGACATGAGGTGAATAATCTAAAGTCAATTCTACATTTAGAAAGCTTCACAATATGTAAGTACAGAGAGAAAACCAGAACCAGGCTGAAAACCAGAACCAGGCTGAAAACCAGAACCAGGCTGAAAACCAGCCTCGAGCCTGAATGCATTTGTATATGCTGCTAATTCTTATCACTGAGAGAATTATTACCTCAGTGTGAGAAGATGCATAACTGGGTAACAAATACCAACAAGGGAATGAAACTTCTGCTTTACCAGAGCCTAACAGCAGAAAACAATAAAAAAGACAGAAAAAAAATGGGAAAAATATTCCATTCCAGTGCTAGAAACTGAGCTTGAAACAGACTCTCACCTTCTGGATGTTATTAACATCTCAAAATCTGTTTTTTCTCCTAAAAGAATTCTGGGTATACTGAAATAGAATTTTAAAAATTATTATTTGTAATTAATGTTGGGAATACTATAAATTTAGCATTAATACAGAGAAAAATGTTAAATTGAATGTGCCAGAAGAAAGCTGAAGCAAGTGAAAAGCAGCATTAAAAGGGACAGCAGAAACAGTGCTCATGTCAATGGCAGAACATTTTTCTTGAAAACTTTTTCAAAATCAACGTTCCAAGAAAAAAACAGGTTCCAACAAAATCTTCTTGTAAGAGGAAAAATTCCCACCAAAAAGAATTTCAGTAAGCTGCCATCTGAAAACGCAGCGTTAAAATGACTCTTTTTGCTTTAATTCTGCTAAATCTATTACCACTCAGTAACAGGAATTGGGAAGTGAGAACTAAATATATCTAATTGCAAGAACATATAATTAAAAATGTCACCATGTATTCCTGTGGTGCAGGAGCTATAGGCTCTCTGAAAATCCATTTGCATATGCATATCAGAAAAAGCACAAAAAGCCAAAATCCCAGAGTTTATGGTGAGATGTAAAAGACCCAAATGGAAAATAGTTGTAAAAGACATGGAGTCATATTCATGTAGCACGGTATTTTTTAGTTAGCAACACATTTGGGAGTCCTGACTGATTTAAAATTGGGGAATTTAACAGTTCCATGTTCTTAGGGATGCACTGAGGAAAATAAAAAAGATGATGATGCTGATCTAGTGGGGTGGAAGCAAGAGAGGAAAGTGCTCAAGTCCTTCGAAAGAAAATATAAGGGATGGAGATGAAAATGAAATATTCAGATGTAGAGAGTGATTTACCTACAACCACTTAGCTTCCAGAATTTCCATATATTCTAAATAATTCAGAAATTCTATGCAGGCAATATAGTCAAAAAGGAAAATGAATCTTTTGAACCATTTCTTTGTTTAATGCTCTCAAACGCGATTGCGCGGCCGTAACTCAGAGCAGCAATTTCCCCCAAGAGCTCCACGCTGTTACCATAATCACTATCCCACTTTCCAATTTACATCAGATCAATTAGATCTTGCTTTGCTTCTTTGCTTTAAAACAGCAAATCAGACTAATCAATACCTTCTAACCACGGATTTTTTTTCCCCTGGCTTTACAAAATGGTCTTTATCAGACTATCCAGATGTTTCAAACTCCTCTGGAATTCACTGGCAGTTCTTGTTCCAGCTCTTAGAAAGTCTCATCACTACCAAAAAGAAATCCTCAGCTGTAAATGATCACAAGAAATCCCGAGCTTTTCTCACCTATGGAGTCTGGCAGTTGTTGCAACATATTGGATGACAACAGGAGATCTTCGAGTCCTTCACAGCCCGAGATGTCCAAATCAACCGTTTCTATCCTGTTTTTTGACACATCCAGGTACACGAGCTGTTTTAACTTCCCTATAGACTTAATGGCATGGTACAAAGTGTTATTTGAACAGAGAAGAGGCCACATGCCAGTTTTTAAGTTGAATTAAAGACAAACAATGGTAATACAGGCTTGTACCCAGCTATCTCAGCATCGTTTGTACCAGAGCTATAGCATGGAGCCGTATCAGTGGTGGTGCAACAGCCTTCCTGTCCTGATCACTGCTAAAGGAACCAGCTAAACAACACATCTCAAACTAATTAACATGTTCCAGATTCATTAAATCTGCTGAAAGTTTGACTTCTCAGTCATACAGCCATGTTAGTTCTTCAGGTGGACACAGATCCAAGGGACATCTACTGAGAACTCACATCGACCCAGCAGTCCTTAAGGTCACTGAGCCTAGAGATGCAGGTGGAGCTCTCCTCTGTCAAACTGATCCTCTCCATTTTATAAAACCTAAAATTCAACTTTAGATGTTCATAGTTGAATAATGAGCTGTTAATCCCACCAGGGCACTGTGGTGAACACAGTGTTCAACTGCAGCTGGAACATCAGTGAGCAACGTGATGGGAACTCTTCCCAAATTTCTGGGTGAATGTGCAGCAAGTGAGAGTCTGAAGCCTGCAGAAGCACCTTGCTTCTTCATCCATCATCACAAGATGGTCACTTAATTCTAGATGTGAAACTTCACCAAGCAAATGGACAAAAAAAGATGCTGCTGTTTTCCTTAAATGAAATCCTACAAGTGGAACAGCAAAAAGGAGTCGGTGCTGGGTCCAGATGAGCTGGATCTGTGACCCAGGGGCAGAGCAATGACACAGACCAGAGGATCATCCCAGAATGGCCTGGATTGAAAAAGCCCTTGAAGCTCACTGAGTCCAACCATGAACCCAACACTGACCAGTCCCCACTGACCCCTGTCCCTCAGCACTGTGTCTACACAACTCTTCAATCCCTCCAGGGATGGGGACTCCACCTCTGCCCTGGGCAACCCCTTCCAATGCCTCAGAACCCTATCAGCAAAGAAATTCTTCCTCACACCCCATCTCAACTGCCCTGGCCACAACTGGAGCCCATTCCCTCTTGTCCTGTCACACAGCAGGAGGGAGACACGGCAGCACGATGCCGGTGTGGAGAGCGACCATCTGTGCATCCACAAACACTCTGTGAGCCACAGGAATCACCTCGTGGTTACAGAGAAGTTAAATGAGGAACATCACACTTGGTTTTAAACCCATGGCTTAGGTGGGAGTTTCCTCAATGGAAGTTTTCCTTTTGGGAAAGCCCTGGGAATTGCTGGTGAAGCGTTTGGGTTCTACAGACGTTCCTGGGAGTGAGGTTTTTTGTTATTTACACATATTTTTGGTGCTTATTTACTGTACACATGAAACAGGAAAAGAGCTTTAGAAAGCTTCAGCTACAGGTACCTTCACAGCAACATGGTTACAGCTTTTCATCTCCTACCTTGCTGAGATCTGCTCTCTGCTTCCAAGGAGGCAGCTCCATGTTATCTTTAACCATATCTGAGTTGTTGTACAAAGGGAAAAATCTCCCTTTCACCCCAATCTTTGCCATCTACTCATATTAATAGGTAAATACAACCTTTGTTTCTAGCCCAGACTACTCTTTTAAAAACAGAATTATTAACCTTGGAAACCTGGCAGCTCTCAATCTCCAAACCAATCACCAGTTGGTATTTCCTTTCTATTTATAAAAGTCAAAACCTAAAGCTCACATTAACTGTTCTCAACCTCTTGTTTTGGAGAGAGCTTTCATAAAACATCATCTCAGGTCTACTAGAATCAGACTCAAGGAAACATGAATTATTCACTGCAAATAATTATGCTCTTTGGGACTCAGTTCCACGATCTACTGAACATCTTCACCTCTTGCATGTGCTCTCCAGGGACCACGACAGCTCAGCAGGGCTGGGTTGGAACATTTTAGCAGTTGATATAATGACCAATTCCATTGTGAACAAAAAAGGAGCAGAATAACGGTTAAAATGTTGGTGCCCACACTCTCCTGTATATCTGATATTTCTTCTACTCTGTTACACAGAATCCCAGAATCACAGAGTGTCAGGGATTGGAAGGGACCTCGAAAGCTCATCCAGTCCAATCCCCTGCTGGAGCAGGAACACCTGGATGAGATCACACAGGAAGGTGTCCAGGTGGGTCTTGAATGTCTCCAGAGAAGGAGACTCCACACCCTCCCTGGGCAGCCTGGCCCAGGGCTCTGGCACCCTCACAGGAAAGAGGTTCCTTCTCAAGTTTAAGCAGAACCTCCTGTGTTCCAGCTCACACCCATTGCCCCTTGTCCTATCACTGGACACCACTGAGAAGAGCCTGGCCCCATCCTCCTCACACTCACCCTGCAGATATTGATCAACATTAATGAGGTCCCCCCTCAGCCTCCTCTTCTCCAAGCTCAAGAGCCCCAGCTCCCTCAGCCTTTCCTCATCAGGGAGATGCTCCACTCCCTCCATCACCTTGGTGGCTCTGTGCTGGACTCTCTCCAGCAGTTCCCTGTCCTTCTTGAACTGTGGGGCCCAGAACTGGACACAATATTCCAGATGTGGCCTCACCAGGGCAGAGTAGAGGGGAAGGAGAACCTCTCTGGACCTACTGACCACAGCCCTTCTAATGCACCCCAGGATGCCATTGGCCTTCCTGGCCACAAGGGCACAGTGCTGGCTCATGGCCATCCTGCTGTCCACCAGGACCCCCAGATCCCTTTCCCCTTCACTGCTCTCTAGGAGATCATCTCCCAACCTATACTGGAACCTGGGGTTGTTCCTCCCCAGGTGAGCACTGGTGTTACACTGCAGTGCTGCTGTTCTTGATCTCCAGCTGGTTTCAGCAGCAAGAGGTGGTTTTTTTCTTTTCACTAAGAAAACATTCAAAAAGCAGGTATTTGGACAGTGACTGAAATGATCATTTTCTGTGCAAACTTCTGGCTTAACACAAAATTAAAAATTAATATAATCCAGCTAAGACAAAACCCAGCCATTGCTCAGTGCAAAAACCCTGCATTTTGATTAATAAACGTTCAAAGCTGAAAGAGGAAGTGTCTCCTTTTCTTCCAACACCTAGACACGATGGTGCCAGACCTAGTTCTGCTTTTTCCCTGCAGCAAGAGCAGCATCATTGTGTGAACCACAGATCTGTCACCTGCGAGATAAAGCGCTCGTGCCGGGGATCCCCTGCTCCAGCCACAAGCAGTGCAGGTATTTCAGAGGGATAATCTCAAATAGCTTATGGCAATAAAAATTGAAAATCAAATAGATTCAGCACTAAGGTGTAACCACGACCATAACATTGACATTTTGATTTTTTTTGTTCCTTTTCCAAGTGGAGAGCGTTTTAGAGGAGCACATCTTCCTGCCACTGCCCCAAAATTGCCTTGAGTATCGTTGAATCTGTCCATTCCACCTGCTGATTTTAAGTTTATTTAAGTGCTCAGTGTTTCCTCCTCCTTTTTAAAACTCCCATGGGCTTTTATAAAAGTGCTGGCAACACAGGAAATAATTTCCCCTCACCATGAAAGCTACAAAACACTTAAATAAAACAGGCACATCCCCATTTAGATGCTACCACGTAATAACACAACAATTAAAACAACAACAAGGCTATGCTGAGACTTGTATTTCTTGATAATAATTCATGATTACATGAACCAGGAGCATGTGCACGTGCATTGATTGACTGCAAGGTAAATAGTTCACTAAATCACACAATAATTGGATGACATAAAATAAATGTTCATACCCCAGGTAGGATTTGCAACGAGTTGTTGTCCATCCACAATTCCTTTAGATTTTGTATTTGCTCGAGAACCTCAGGCTGAGGAAAAGAATATAGTATTATGGACAGTTAAATAAACCATTTCTTTTTTTTTTTTAGTTAAATATAAATCAGTATTTTCTTAAAAAAAAAAAAATTCCCTTTTCACCTTCCTTTTTTCCTTTTTATAACCCACACCAGACTTTCAGATAACGACAGGGAGAATATTCTCATTTCATTTACTTAAACCACTGTTGCTCTTTTTCAAAATGTGTAAAACTGAAGAACCCTTTGGAAAATAATTTAATACCAAGAAGAAACCCTGAGAAATTCCTGTTCTCAACAGTCACCTGGTCACACACAATTTATGAACAAGGTGAATGAGAGAAGGGAGAGGTGTGGAGCTGCAGACACAAGGCATTGAAAAGCACATTTGAAACTCTGCTTTTTGCATGATTTATAGAATTAAAAATACCTTACCAGAGGCATCTTGCTGAACACTCCCCTGGATACACCACATTTATGTACGATTTAGTGTCTGCAGTTGTCATATCTAGTAGTTAAAACGGTGTTGTGCAATGATCAAGCCTTAAAATTACAATATTAAGCTTTCATCTAACATGTTCTACTCTTTCCAACACCACAGGAGATTAGTGGAAGGGAAAAAGGCAATTTCTCAGTTCCCCACATAATTTCTCATTCGTTACAGTTGTGAAAATCCAGAATCACCAGGTCACAAATATTTCCAGCCTAAGCAGAATGTTTCTTTTTTCCATTGAACACTACTTTCACAGGTAAAGAAGACTTTCAATTCGCCTTAGCTCTGTAAAGTTGTACAGATTTTTTTTCAAAGTCTGCCAGAAACTGATATTAAATATTTCATTTTGTTCTGACTAAACCAGATTCTGGCATTTTAAATGTCTGTACTACTGTTGCACTGGAATTATTTCAACACAGCTAGACACAAAGGTATCTCTCTAGCACCACAGGACCTTAAGAGAGACCTCAAATTATCTCCTGTGGTCTAAGGTCCTTGGAATGTTGCAATTCCCACAAGAAAGATGATTTTCCAGTTGTCCAGGTCGCATAGTACACTATGGGAAAAGCTCCTGATGCACCACCAGATAAAGAACCTGCTCATCTGGAGATGTTTTCCATGTGGGCATATAATGTCTCTCTATTAAAAAATTATTAGTCAGTATTTTGAAGCCAATTTATTTTGCCTTGGCTAATTTTGTTGAAATTTTGTTGTCCTTCAATGGTTAAAACCAATTCTAATTTTTTATACTATTTGTTCCTGTGATGATTAATGATTCTTTATTCCTCCAGAGCATTCACTAAGGTTATTATAGATAATCATCACTTCACCTCTCAACCTTCATTTTCTTTTCAATTCCTCTCTTAGTCAGACACCCTTCTCAAAAGCAACAGCCTGCTCCTATGTTGTGCATATCCCAGTTTGATTTGAAATCTCTTCAGTTTGGATTCAAGCATAATTCACGTGAGAGCTCACTAATGTTTTGATAACTGGTAGTAAAATCTACTATCTGTCTCTGTTAGCAGTGGTTCTGCTGACCCATTTTGGGAGACTATTTTCATTTTCCATGTAGAGTGCCACAAATCAGGGAAAAGAGAGGAGGAGAAAGAAGAAGAGAGGAGGAGGAGAAAGAAGAAGAGAGGAGGAGGAGAAAGAAGAAGAGAGGAGGAGGAGAAAGAAGAAGAGAGGAGGAGGAGAAAGAAGAAGAGAGGAGGAGGAGAAAGAAGAGAGGAGGAGGAGAAAGAAGAGAGGAGGAGGAGAAAGAAGAGAGGAGGAGGAGAAAGAAGAGAGGAGGAGGAGAAAGAAGAGAGGAGGAGGAGAAAGAAGAGAGGAGGAGGAGAAAGAAGAGAGGAGGAGGAGAAAGAAGAGAGGAGGAGGAGAAAGAAGAGAGGAGGAGGAAGGAGGAGAAGAAAGAAGAGAGGAGGAGGAGGAGGAGGAGAAGAAAGAAGAGAGGAGGAGGAGGAGGAGGAGGAGGAGGAGGAGGAGAAAGAAGAGAGGAGGAGGAGGAGGAGGAGGAGGAGGAGAAGAAAGAAGAGAGGAGGAGGAGGAGGAGGAGAAGAAAAAACTAGTTCAGTTGGAAGGGACCTGCAACCATCATCCAGTCCGAGTGCTTGATCACTTCAGGGCTGACCAAATCTTAAAAGATATTACAAAGATATTGTCCAAATGCCTCTTAAACACTGACAGGCTTGTGGCATCGACCTCCTCTCTAGGAAGCCTGTTCCAGGGCTTGACCATCCTCTCTGTAAATGTTTCCTATTTATCAAGTCTGAATTGAAGACTGACATTAATCATCACAGCATCCCAGAATTGTCTCAAGTGGAAAAGCCCTTGAAGCTCATGGAGTCCAAGCATGAACCCAACACTGACCAGTCCAAGTTCTGGTAAAAATACATTACAATTTACCCTCTGCCCTTTTCCTTTTCTCCCTACCTTTAACTATTTTCTTTCAAAATTTCTCCTAAAGCCTCACTGCTGACACCAAACTCCTGAAACTCTGGAAGAACCACACCAGCCTTCCCCCTCCTTTCAGGCAGAGATACTACAACTGCTCTTTATCACACAGAATCACAGAGTGTCAGGGATTGGAAGGGACCTCGAAAGCTCATCCAGTCCAACCCCCCTGCTGGAGCAGGAACACCCAGATGAGATCACACAGGAAGGTGTCCAGGCGGGTCTGGAATGTCTCCAGAGAAGGAGACTCCACACCCTCCCTGGGCAGCCTGTCCCAGGGCTCTGGCACCCTCACAGGAAAGAAGTTCCCCCTCAAATCCAAGCAGAACCTCCTGTGTTCCAGCTCACACCCACTGCCCCTTGTCCTATCACTGGACACCACTGAGAAGAGCCTGGCTCCATCCTCCTGACACTCACCCTTCAGATATTGATCAACATTAATGAGGTCCCCCCTCAGCCTCCTCTTCTCCAAGCTAAAGAGCCCCAGCTCCCTCAGCCTCTCCTCATCAGGGAGATGCTCCACTCCCTTCATCACCTTGGTGGCTCTGTGCTGGACTCTCTCCAGCAGCTCCCTGTCCTTCTTGAACTGTGGGGCCCAGAACTGGACACAATATTCCAGATGTGGCCTCACCAGGGCAGAGTAGAGGAGAAGAAGAACCTCTCTGGACCTACTGACCACAGCCCTTCTAATGCCCCCCAGGATGCCATTGGCCTTCCCACCCAACGCCTTGGGTACAATTGTCTATCATTTGTCCAGTGCCATTTTTTGACACTTCAAAGACTGTTTAAGATTTCAAATCCTCAACCCTACCTTGTGATTTCATGCTCCAGCTCTCCCCTGGCACAGATTACCCCTTCCTTTCCTTGATTACATTAAGTCACTTGAATATGGCTGCTATTTAGGAAGCACCAATCTCTATTTTAGGATCACATATCTATCTCGTGATTTGTATAATCCTGGCTCCAGAAAATGAATGAACCCAATTACTTCATTTTTTTTTTGCAAGTCCCTTTATTCTTAACCCCATGCCTACTGCTCCAGCTGGTCTGTGTGAGGAGCACAGTCTCCCAGTGCAAAGGAAGAACTTCAAGAGTCCAGGGAGAGGCTGTCAAAGCAATGAAGCTCTTGCCCACCACCACAGCTCTAGGCAGCATCTCTCTCCAAGAAGAAGGAACCCAAACCAGATTTTCAGAATCCATGGAAACAGAACCTTTCGATCCTTTTTTCCAGGTGATCTTCATTTAAAGACTTTTAGCACTTTTCCTATCACATTTCTGCAGATTTATGATGTCCCCTTGGCCCATTTTGCCAATGGAAATGTGACCACAGCACGTGGCCACCAGACAAAAATGCCTTTTAAGGAAAAGTTTACTGCCACGTACCCAGAGCATCCAAAACATACATGTTTTCTATCAACAAAATGCTGCATTTCTTACCAGCTCAGAGAACTCATTATTGCCCAGATCAAGTCTCTCCAGTTGAGTCAGTTTGTGCATTGACCTGTAAGAGATCAGGAGATACTGAAGATGAAATTTTTACTTGCAAAACATCGGTCAAATTCTGTTTAGATAAAAATAAAGCTCAAATGATATTGTTATTGCAGAAAGAATTACATCAGACTGACACTGAAGCAAATGAGAACAACACACTCCATCTTCCAGCCATGAGCTGAAGATCTTGAACTGAAAAGCTGGGAAATAGTATTTTAGTGAAAAAATAAACATAAATTCTTGGTGTAATTTTGCATTGTTGCACAAGGAAAATGACCCATGTTATATTGATAAGCAACTGTAAGTCCTATAAATCCCAACATTTTTGTTACAGATTTATAAATTTGTTATTGACCCCTTTGGAAACCACCAAAAAGTGGTTTTGCTTTTCACAGCCCAAGTATAAAGTATGGTTGATACCTCCCTCAAACTGCACCTCACTCCAGGCACGATGCAAAAGCACTTTTGTGTCAAGGGGCAGCATGGGAAATGAATCAAGCTCAGCTGGAGCTTGTTTTAAAGACAAACAGAATTAATTAAATTAATGAATTAATTAAACCCAGGTTCTGGGTTGAACAGAATGCACTGAGCTGATGGGTCCCCTCCTCTTTGGGTGGTGGTACAGGGGACCTGACATGTTCCAGCAGTAAGTAAAACTGTCACATGGAGAAGCAGTGGGATTTGGTGACTTCTGCTGCCCAACAGGAGTTTGTGAAAACTCTGTCATTGGCAGCAGATAAACAACAGATTTTTAATTAATTTTATTAATTTAATTTTCAACTAAATGACCAATTGAAGCTTTTGATCTGTTGCAAAGCCCCTCCAGGCCCCCATTCCCCTGTGCAGTTCAGGGCAGGGAGATGGTGTGACCCATGCCAGGGTGTGTGGATGGAGCAATAGGTCACACGCTGGTGGTGGGTGTCCCCCAGGGACAGCAGCTCCTCTGGGGCTTCACTTCAAGCTCTGCTAGACCAATGTGCTCTAAACACCAGGTTGGATTTTCACAGGATCACAGTGGTGGGAAAAGAGCTTTAAGATCACTGAGTCCAACCACAAACCCAGCACTGCCAGTCCCACCTCTACCCCATGTCCCTGAGCACCTCGTCTGCCCGTCTGTTCAATCCCACCAGGGAAGGTGACTCCACACCTCCCTGGGCAGCCTGTGCCAGTGCCTGACTGCCCTTTGGGGGAAGAAATTCTTCCTCAGATCCAATCTGAACTGCCCTGGGCACAACTGGAGCCCATTTTAGTGGTGGTAGTAAAAAAAAGGTGGGGGGGATGGAGTGGGGATAAAAATAATTAAGCAATTTAGCATTAACTGCAATAATCGGTTCAGACCTTCCCATGTAACCAGAGTGGATCCTAATCCCAAAATTAGCACAGTCTTAACTGATGGGATCTAAAACATCAACCATTTTCTCTCTGCAATTTGTATCAGAAGTAAAACTGATTCTCAAAGATGCTGTGGATCAAAAACACAGATGTGTTTTAACAATTAAATGATGGAAATATGAGGTTGTGACAGGGCTGGACAGAAAACACTGCTGCATATTGATTACAAGGGAACTTAACTTTTAGTTTTCTAAATAGGAAAAAAAACCCCACAGAAATATAAATGCCATTCTTCACTTAGTAGTAGAGGGACACATTTTTTGCTAGATGGATATTAGGAAAATCAAAAAGCATGTAGATAAACAAATATTCCACTCTCAAGTTTAAGAAGTTGCATACTCTAGGAGATTTCTTTAATTAATCAGACACTTTGACTGACCCCCTGTATTTCTGCACAACTCAGTGTAACTTCAAGGAATGAATCTTATGGTCACAAATGAAGATCAGGCACTGGATGTGCTTTCTGACAGCTCACCCATTCCATACTCCAGTTCACTGGTGTACATGGTTTCTTTATCTTTTTCTTTTTCCTGTCCCACAACTATTCCATATCTCTTTTCCAATACATTTTCCAACCCATTTTATCAATTTTCACAAATATTTTTGGGACAAGAAAGTGACAGTTGTTAGCTAAAATGAATGAAGGGGTTAGCACTTAAATTAAAATGAATAAAACCAGCAACAACAAATTTCTGACTACAAGGCACAAAAGCAGATGTTGCAGTTTAAGCCTAAGAGCATGGAGGAGTTAAATCTGACACTGTTCCAAACCAATATTTATTAATATAGCTATAAGATTTGGCCCACAGATTCTTAAACATAATCTGCCTTTCCCTATACACAGATCCCCATTTTAGTCACATAAATCTTGATTCATGCTCCTCAATTCCCAACCTGCTCCTTACTGCATTTTTGTTCTTATATTATTCATTACTTTGACTTATTCTTGCTATAAAACCTGAAGGAATAATGAAAATATTTTATCATTTAATAGTAAGTCTTAGCATGCAAGAGCACAGGGAAGCTGTTCATGAAGCAATAAGCATTCTGCCAGCACAACACCTGGACAAAGGGAGCCTTTCACCCTCTTCCCAAAAGGACTCAGTTTTATATTATAATCTCCATTAAAATAATAGATGAAAAAAGGTTTTTAACCTCTCTGGAGCTCTAACTGCTCTGTACTTCTCCTCAGAAATGTCTTCCAAAAGCCAACTGGAATTTTCCACATCCAGTCAAAAGTGAAGTGTATTGCACAAAGCTGCAACACACTCAGGGCAGCTCATTTAAACTCCTTTTCTCTGTAAATAACCCAAACTTCCCTGGAAATGGTCACGTTTGGTGTAACTCACTCCTCCTCCAACTTCCACCATTGTGTTTTAATTGAGTTGTAATGAATCTAATTTCATTTCTGATATTTAGCTACAAGCTGTAAGTATCATAGACACATTTTTAAATTAATTGAATCCAACAGAGGACATAATTACATTTGTAATTGCAAACCTGGTGACTGGGGACACTTATTCCCACACAGAACCTCAGCAGCTTCAGGAGAATTCTGCACTCTAACGTGCGCCCTCCCCACCAGTAAGCACTGGCAAGACTGGACTCACGTAGCTCTAAAACTAATTGCACTTACTTAGCCACAATTTACCAGCTGCTCTTCTGAAAATCAGATTATTTGTGCTCCAGACAAATGAGATGGACCCCTCTGGAGAGGAGCTGCTGGCCAGACCCTCAGGCAGCGCACACAGTGAACGATAAAGTGGTGAAAAGCCTTCAGATGTCCCCAAAGTTCCTTTAAGCAATCCCGGTGGCAGGGCAGAGATTTCACAGAATCACAGAATGGTTGAGGTTGGAAGGGACCTCTGAAGGTCATCTAGTCACAGAATCCCAGGCTGGTTTGGGTTGGAAGGGACCCCAAAGCTCATCCAGTCCCAACCCCCCTGCCAGCAGCAGGGACACCTTCCACTAGACCAGGTTGCTCAAAGCCTCATCCAACCTGGCCGAGAACACTTCCAGGGAGGGGGCAACCAACCAACCTGTCACTCCTCAGCACCACACAAAGGTTCTACACCACAGGAAGCACATCAGCATGTGCAGATGTTGCCAGCTCTTCACTTATAATATTAAGTGCACACACACCCGTTACAGAGTACAATGCTCTCACAATTAAAACATCCAGAAAACACAACATATATCGCTAATAGACTGCACCGAGTCTCCTCCCACTGGCAGGATTACTGTGACTTTATCACTCTGCATTAAAGTCAATTAAAGCTTCTAGTGCCCATGACTCCCCATACTGATGTTAAAAATTATGCTCAAAAAAACCCAGCACGAGACCAAAAATCCCTGTGAACCGGAACTGGACCATGACCAGCAGCACGACTTTGTTATTTGCCTGGGTAATCACTGTTTATACATGCACAGGATTATATATTTTGAAATCATAGAATCCTCGAGTGCTGTGAGCTGGGAGGGAACCACCAGGACCATGGAGCCCAACTCCTGTCCCTGCACAGGACAATCCCAACACTCACACCATGTCCCTGAGGGCACACGTTGGCCAAATGCTGCTGGAATCTTGTCAGCCTTGGGGCCATCAGCACCTCCCTGGGGAGCCTGTGCCAGTGCTCCACCACCCTCTGCCTCAAGAACCTTTTCCTCATGGCCAACCTCCCCCTCCCCTGCCACATCTTCCTGCCATGGCCTCTGCTCCTGGCGTTGGTGGCCAGAGAGAAGAGCTCAGCGCCTGCCCCTCCTCTTCCCCTGGGGAGGAAGTTCCAGACCGCCAGGAGATCTCCTCTCAGTCTCCTCTTCTCCAGGCTGAACAACCCAAGTGCCTTCAGCCTCTCCTCACACCCTTCCCCTCTAAACCCTTCCCCAGTGTTGTGTCCCTCCTCTGGACACTCTCCAGCAGCTTCAGATCCTTTTTATCCCGTGAAACTCTGTGAAATGTGAAACCCTTCCAAGATGAAATGATGGTAACCCAAGTCACAACGGAGTTGGTAAAAACCTGGGTATTCCCTACTGGATTCTACCTCTGAACAAAGCTTTTACTTCAAAAGGTTTGGTCTGTACTTCTGTAAATTCATCATAAAAACCAACTTTTAAACATTACTTTGTATAGTTTCTACAGTCACATAGTTTCAGAAACCAGAACACCCATATGGGGGCAGATTAATTTCAGTTATATAGAAAGATAAAGCACACCTCCAAATGGAATTTTATCCAAGGTTTTTCACTAGCTGCTGCTATTTTTCTCTCTTTCATGTAATTACTTATATTTTTCTTATGTAAAGATTTATTCTATTTTTTTTTACGTGGGGTCACTTTATAAAGGTGGAAAGGGAAAGGTGCAGTTATGAGTAATGCTCAGTTAAATATTCATTGCTTAAATGATGTGATGTAATATAATGAATGTGCTAATAAAACTCACAGCCAAGAATGTCACATCAGTCTTTACCCATATCACATCCAGATCTCCTCTTCCATTCATAAGTAACTGCAGGAGCTACCTGGAGAAGATCTGATTATTCTGACCCTCCTCTCATGGGAGGCTCAGAATAAGCTGAATCTTTTTTTATTCTTATTTTTAAACACAATAATAGAACACAGTCCTCAAAAAAACCCTACAAAGGCGTGAAAACCAGCGTAGAGACTAGCTTAGAGATTGCTGAATAATTGGAGAAAAATTCACATTGCTCACAATAGTTTTAACACATTCACACTCCATAAATTAGAAATCATATTATACAATTTGGTGGTATTAATTACAATTCATGGTAATCACAGATACTGCCTAATGTAACTTCCTCATGTTCTTGCATGTTTGTTTTCACTGTCTTATTTAGAAGATACTTATCTACACATTGGAATCACTTCAAATAACCAGGACAATGCCTCGTGCTCACAGGTTCCAGCAAACCAAGCGAGTCACCTGCTATAAATTATTATTTAATTATTTATTAAGTTATTATTAAATTATTTAATTTAATTAATTATTATTATTTTTTTATTTAAATAAAATAAATAAATTATTTTATTTAAATCAAGGCACTCATCAAAATCCTGGTCAGCTTTCTGACAGACAGGAGCTGGGGATCACATCAAAGTTTCTTCAAACCTTCAATCACAAACTCTGAATTGCAGCAGAACTATTCCCACATTTGAAGGACTGTATTTATAAATAACAAAGGTATCTCTAACAGGTTAAAATTGAGTGAAAAGCAATCGTGGCAGAGACACAACCAGATTTACACAATGATAAATGCAGTGGAAGAGGCAATAGAATATTGCTATAAAATTAATTCACTCTTTTTGTTGGTCCTACTTCTACAGAAGGTTACTACTAACCATTATATACTCTATTTCCTCATGGAACAACATACAGAGTATATTTTCATATGAGTTTAAGATCAATGGATACCAATATTTTCTGAAGAAATACAAAGCCAATAAGGACAAACACGTTGCCACGATGGGATTATCTGCTGTATTCACCTCAAATAATATTCTCTAACACTTTTGTTGTACAAAATAACCTTTATTTCAAAGTTGTGAACATCTCCCATTCAAGGGTTTCTTCCAGCTTCAGTATTTTAAACCTTGCCATGTAACTTTAAATTAATCAGTGAGTCAGTTTGGAAGTTACACTGTAAAATTAATATTTAATGTTAAGAGTTTGCCTGTTGCAGAGTAGTTAAATCTTACCCAGAGCTAAAGCATTACATGATACAGTCACAAAGAGCCATTTACTTACACATCATTTAATGGATTACAAAGAAAACTCAGTTTTCAGGGAATCCCAAGATAATTTATACCATTTCTAGGATATAAAACATGTATGGTAAAGCAAAGATTACAAGTATAAATTAATCTGTCATCAAGTATTGAATCTATACATTATCCAGGCTTCAAAATGAGCATGTTTAAAAATTGATTTTGAGGATACAAAATATTGTTACACATGGAGATATATAACAGAGAAAATATCTAAAATAATATATATATTGTCTACAGTAACATTTATTTTAACTGTAAGAAAGAATATCCATTTCAATTCTTAATTATAATGAAGAACTTAAGGATTTTACAGTCTTCAGTACTAATCCATAAGGCAGAGAATATAGCAGAGACCTTGGGATGATGGCTAAAGCAATTAAGTCTCTGAAGGCTTAATAACTCCAGAGCTCTGTCAGAGATGGACCCGTGCTGCTCTGTCACTTCTCCATGGTTAGTGACACAAAGAGAAGTTGGGAGCAGACAATCCACAAGGGTTAAAAAAAAATATAAAATAATAATAATTAAAAGAGGAAAACCAGCCAACATGTACTTCTGGCCCAAGAGGCAGCCTCCATCAGCCTTCATCTGCTGGAATTGTTTGGTTTCTCAATATGGTTGGGGAGAACTCCCTCAACACAGTCTACTGGTGCTGATGCTCCATTTCTGGTGCCCCAAAATCTGCTGTCACCACCTCCTGTGCTGCTCGAGCCTCTGGCCTCTCAGGGGATGGGCAAGGGCCCCACTCTCCATCTTCCACCGCTAAGATGAGAAAAATCAATTTCAATGCCCCAAAAGATGGAACTGCTGGCGCAGAAGGTGTCCAAACACAACCAACGGCACTGAGGACTTGTCAGGCTTTACCTAACTCTGTACCAAGGGCCTGGAATAAAAAAGCATGGCAAAGACAGGAGTCCCATCTCCAGAAAGGGCAAACCAAGCTCCTCCATGGCTCAGTCGTCACAAAAGCACGTGGACCCCTGGCTGCAGGGAAAACGTTGGTGTGCAAAGTGGAGGGATTTTAAAAACACACTGCTGACTCCAAATATCCCCTGCCACATGGACCCCAAACTCCAGCAGGTTCATTTATGGGGGAAATGGATCAGGTCTCTAAAGTGAATCCCTTAGCTTAGGACCCTGTTACGAACCAGTCCACACCTGGAAAGGTTTGCTCGACTGATGGTGGAGAAAGGGGAGATCTTCACAGCTCTGACCTTTGTTCACACACAAGTTTCTTTCCCAACACAGCTTTGAAGTTGTTGAGGAAGGACATTCCACATTTCAGCTCAGATCCACTTCTGCTTAACTGGGCACATAAATAAGCAAAATGCAGAGGAAATCTCATGAGCCAGTGCAAAGCTCCTGGCACCGCCACGGCTTTGTGAGGAAACTCTTCAGAATTTTTCTTTTTAACTCCTTTTTTTCTTTTCTTATTATTTTACATTCACTTTCTGGTTTCATTGAGTCACAGAATCATCGAATCACAGAGTGTTGTGAGCTGGGAAGGACCCACCAGGATGATGGAGTCCAACTGCTGTCCCTGCACAGGACAATCCCAACACTCACACCATGTCCCTGAGGGCCTTGGCCAAATGCTGCTGGAATCTTGTCAGGCTTGGGGCCATGAGCACCTCCCTGGGGAGCCTGTGCCAGTGCTCCACCACCCTCTGCCTCAAGAGCCTTTTCCTCATGGCCAACCTCCCCCTCCCCTGCCACATCTTCCTGCCATGGCCTCTGCTCCTGGCGTTGGTGGCCAGAGAGAAGAGCTCAGCGCCTGCCCCTCCTCTTCCCCTGGGGAGGAAGTTCCAGACCGCCAGGAGATCTCCTCTCAGTCTCCTCTTCTCCAGGCTGAACAAACCCAAGTGCCTTCAGCCTCTCCTCATACCCTTCCCCTCTAAACCCTTCACCAATTTAGTGCTCTTCCTCTACCTTGTGGTTTCCTCTACCTTCTTCCTGGTGACTGGCTTTGCATGGTTAAAAACAAGGTTAAAGTATGTTTTGACTTTCTGGACTAAATTACATGGAAGTCCACCTCACCTGGTGCACAGATTTTCTGATGATACAGCCCACGACCCACAGTGAGATATTGTTTGTGGATCCCTGCTGGGTTCTGGCTCAGTTTGGGAATACACTGAGTTCTGGAGCAGCAGCTGCTCTCAGCTGAAGAGGACTCACAGCAGAGGAAGCAGCTCTGACCCAACTGCTCCATGACAGCAGGAGAACGGGCTGGGATGGTGTCAGCGCTGTGACTACAGGGAAAGGATAAATGTGGTGCTTCTGTACTTCTAAACTCAGCATCTTAAGACTGTTCTCCAGAATGTTGGAGCTATATAATCCCACATTCACAGCATGACTCTCAAATGTCCCATTTGGCTTATGGACCACTGCTCGAAGGATCCTTGGATACAGAAAGATGAAAATTAAGACTTAACGTTTGGTATTTTCTGTTTCATGATGTTTATCTCAGAAGAATCTGCAGGAATGCTATCTGGAAGATACAAGGAAATGTGCCCTGCAGCATTAAAGTCCCTCAACTGAACTCCTGTCCCCATTTCAGAACGTAACGTGACTTCCTTAACCTTGTATCTATCTTAAAATGCTGATTTCCACGGGCAACCTGAACATGAGAAATTCATATTTGGAAAATTTCAAAGCATATCTAGTTAAAAACGTTCCAAATACAAGCAGACATAGAGCTGTTCTGTCAGTGAATTTCAGAATGAATGTTCCTGGAGGGAGTGATGAGCTCTGGCACGCTGGAGTCCCGGGGTGAACACACCCTAACAGCCACTGGACCTCAGAGCCAGTTCACACCTAGGGAAGGCTCTGCTGAGACCAAGGGTTTTTCTGCAAGGTGTCTGCATTTGGACAAAGGAACTCAACAGATCAGTAACTCAGGTGACATAATGACAATAAAAACTGCCCCATGTTCTGGGACAAACACATCTGTTGAACAATTACGAACCCAGGACTCACTGCAGTTACCTAAATTCAAAGCCACTGAAACGGAGCAAGATTGGCTGTGTCACTCACTGCCACAAGGGTCACCTCACTGGTTTGGCTTCAAACATTCACTATTTGGTGAATAGCATATTTTAAAAATGATATTTTGCTTACAGTGTCATAATACAGTGGAGAGAAAACAACTGGTTTGTAAGCACTACAGTACTGATCAACTTGGCCATATTAATAAATTAATATAAAATGACCAGTACTTGGGATCTGGGTCTCCACCATCTCGAAGCCTGAGGAGAAGTAGGCTCTAAGTTTCCAACTACTAGAAGTTGACTAAAAACAACCTATGTTTCACCAGGATATACGATGTATTATTCAGATCTCTAAAGAATTCAGCACATGCTTTATACTCTCATGTACCAGTTCTGCGTGGAATGAACGAACACAAATTAGAGAGAGACCTGGTTTTAGCCTGCAAGACTGGAAATGCAGTTTTGTGCCTGTTTTCCCACTTACTTTGCCAGAGAACAGGAAGAAGACCTAACTTAGGATGCTGAATAATTAACAGGAATGAACCAAGTTGAAGCAGTGTTAATGAATATCTGATGACTATGAGTTAACTGAATCAGCCAACCCAAAAAAACAAGAGTAAAAGAATTTTACTGTCACCATAGGTTTCTTATTTAGTAGTTCTTTTGATTCCTTTTTCTACTGAAACACAGCTTAAAACCAGCATGGAAACCTACCAAAACCAGGATTATTTCTAAAGAGAAAGCTAGAGAAATAAAATGGGGATGTGCTAGCAAAAGACAAGGATGAAAAACACTGTAACTCAAATCTATACATTAATTGAAGAAGGATGGAAGCAGTCAGAGATGGCAAGGAGCACCTTGGAAAATGAAAAAGCAGAAGGACAATCCCTGTTGTCACACATGAAATATCTGTATATAGTTAAGAGTTATGCCCTCTCTGAAGAATGGTTGATTTCTTCATAGGTGATCTCCCGTAGTTTTAACTGTAGAATTATCATTTATAAGATCATAGAATCATGGAATGGTTTGGGTTGGAAAGGACCTTCAAGGTCATCTCAATCCAACCTCCCTGCTGTGGAGAGGGTTGCCAACCACAAGATCAGGCTGCTCAGGACCCCATCCAACCTGGCCTTGAATACCTAAAAACATCATTCTACCTGTGTTTAGCTCAGAACCATCCATCCTTCATCCAACAACCTACCAAGTGACAGCAACACCCTGTCCCAGGGCACCAGGTTGAGCCATCACTCACAGACCCCACAGGAGAGGGACACACAGCACGGTGTGTACAGGTGGGGGGTGGTACCTGCAAGTCAACGCTGCGTCAGATCCACAGCTGAGAAACATCTGCTTCTAGTAATCTCCAGGGAAAAAGGTCTCCAGTGGCCATGGCAGGTCACCTTCTCTCTGTTTAACTCCTCTTGCAGTTTGAATTGTGTGCAGGCATTTTGACTCTGCAGATTATGATTATTTTTTAATCAAGTAAAATTAAAAGGATACTGACTTAGGGTGTTAGGAGCAGAATGAACCATTTCCCTGCGTACCATAAAGCAGCCACACCTGAGAAAGCAGAGCACAGAGTCTAAGCACAACCAAATTAGATGTCATTAATACCAGTCAGAGGGAGCTCTGTGTGTGTTCAGCTCCCAGCTGCTCTGGGAGGAGCTCAGGGTTCTGGTCTAATGAAGAATGTAATGAGGATAAGGTGGGCTGGGGTGATTCTCCATGGTTATAAACGTTCTCTCCTCCCATCACTTTGTGCTGTGAAGTCTTCATCTGAAATTTCAACCCTACTAGGCACAAAAACTCTGAAGAAAAAAATAAATAAATCACTTTTGCATCTGTTAAACTGAAATCTGAAAGAAATAAAAGTGATAAACACACAGAGAACCAGTCAGGGTATGGAACTGGCCTCCACACCCAGGGCTTTCATTTCTGCCACGTCTTCCCTTTGCCCATTTCACACACTAAAATGAACACTCCCAGACAAGAACCCTAATTCCAGTGTAACACCAGGGTTATCCCAGGTGGCAGCAGCAATTAAACTGCAATACAAGGAGTTGTAGCTCTACCTTCTCCCTGCGTGTCCCTTACTGGAGACATGGCAAAAAAATTGTCATTATTGCCTTTAGATAAGAATAATTAAAGCGATTTTCCAGACAATTTTGACCCACTGTGTATGCTGGAAAAGCATTCTTAAAATAAGAAAAGAATATATAAATATTATATATATAAAACATATATAACACTATATAAAACAATATAACATTTTCCTGCACTCTGAGCAGTGAATATATTTAGTTTCTAAAAGTCCAAAGGGAAGAGACACAATAGTAGTTGCTTATTAAAATATTGGCAATATAGTGATAAACTAGTAAGTCTTCTGGAATATGGTTTATTAAACTCAGCCAGAGTTCCTATTTGAAGGAAAGAGGTCACCATGAAGGATGCAAACGTTTGTAATCCCAAAGTGTGGGAAACAGTTTACATCTCTATAAAAAAACCAAGCAAAAAGTGGAACAGCATTTCAAAAAATAGCAGTCTAAAGCTCAGCTTTTGGACCTATATTTAGGTGCCTCTGGGCAGATTCTCAGCTGATGTAAATTGTCACTGACTCCACCACACTCAGACAACCTGGGATTTATTTGCAGACCCACTTCCTAACCCGGGCTTGGGACGCGGTGAGGCTGTGAGGCACAGAAATGGTGTTGGAAGCACAGGCACCAGTGGGCTGAAGTCACAGGAATGATCATTCTGGGACCATTTTCAGCCTAATGCAAAGGAAAATCATCACTTTTCTGCTGCACATCTCACACCTCTCAAAGCTGAACGGACTGGGATGGCTTCCATGGCTGAATATTGCCGCGACGGAGGGAAAACCCGGACGCTCAATATCAGTGAGCAGCAGGCGCCGTTCATTGATTGCATCTGTGCTCCTATATACAGTGGTTAATTAAGCTCATGCATATTCCCAAAGACCCACACTGATTGGTTTATTCATAGACAGCTTCCTTCTTGGTCCCATTTTGTTTTGAAATATTTTTCATGGAAAACTTGAGATGAGGCTGAGTTTCTGTGCTTTGGAATTACTGGAATAAATTTTATTATATACATCACCCTGAATTGAGGAAGATGTTCAAGCACTGATAGTAAATATATATATATTTGTATAATGTGTATATATATATTATATAATATCTATTATATATTATTATATATATAATAGATATTATATAATATATATTATAAATAATATAAATAAAATATATTAATTAATATATTAATTAATTAATTAATATATAAATATATAAATATATAAAAATATAATTATATATAAATATTAATTAATTAATTAATATAAAATATATTATATTTTATATATTATTATATAAAATATAATAATATATAAAATAGAATATATAAAATATATTATATATAATATAATAATTATATCTATTTTATCTATATAATACAAAAGCAGGAAGGTTTTTTTTTCACAGAATTTTGAGACCCACTCTTTTGTGGAACTAGAAAGCACAGAAGTGCTGTTGTGATGTAAACAGTGGCACTTAAACCCCAGAGATTCTTTATAACTTGAGACATTTGCAGAAAAAAGGAAAACATTATTGACTTCACATGATATTGCCTACAATAAGTAGTTCTAAACAATGATTTTTTCAAGTAGAGTCTGAGTTTTGACAGCAAATACACTTATTAGCAGCAATTCTCAGAACTAAGACCATGTGGCTTCAGCACATTCCCAGTATTTCCATGGAGTTATATTTTATTCCAATCAAGGCTTAAAAAGGGGCAATAATATTGAGAATAATTTGAGAATTTTATTGAGAATTGAGAATAATTGAGAATAAAATTGAGAATAAAATTGAGAATAAAAACCATTATTTACATTGAAGACTGAAAACACATCACTATAAAACGGCTAATTTTAACAAAAGGAAAAAAAACCAAAAACCAACCCTACCATAAAGTGCTTTTATTCCTGACTCAAACCAGGAGTGAGATTGGTGGATGGTCACTGCAATACAAGGAGTTGTAGCTCTACCTTCTCCCTGTGTGTCCCTTACTGGAGACATGGCAAAAAAATTGTCACTACTGCCATTAGATAAGAATAATTAAAGCGATTTAATTATTAGACCCTCAGATAAATTAGAAGGAATGAAGTGTTTCTGTCATTGAGGAAGTTCACACTAAAACAATTCCAACCCGAGGGGATGGAGATAATTGGAAAATAAGTGTATTTCAGAAATGATTTAAACCAACAAAGACCAACAGAACAATGCTTGCAGCCACCTTCAAGGGAAGATCAAACTGCTGAGCCACACCAAGAGTCTGACAGCGCAGTTACACCGTTTGAGATCAAAACTTACCATTTCTGGTTGATTTCAGCCAGTTTACTCCATAACCACCCAAATTTGCCTTCTGCAGAGAGCAGGTGGGATGGTGGAGACACCAAGATTAAACCACTGGGATTGAAACATGTGCTGTGGCAGTTTAAAGTCTTAAAGATTAAAGTCTTAAAGGTCTTTTTCAATCTCAGCAATTCTGTGATTGGGATTGAAGAGTCGTGTAGACACAGTGCTGAGGGACAGGGGTCAGTGGGGACTGGGCAGTGTTGGGGTCATGGTTGGACTCGATGAGCTTCAAGGGCTTTTCCAGTCCAGGCAATGCTGGGATTCTTTTTAGATTGAATGTGAGGAAGAATTTCTTTGCTGAAAGGGTTCTGAGGCATTGGCAGGGGTTGCCCAGGGCAGTGGTGGAGTCCCCATCCCTGGAGGGATTGAAGAGTCGTGTAGACACAGTGCTGAGGGACATGGGTCAGTGGGGACTGGGCAGTGTTGGGTTCATGATGGGACTCAATGAGCTTCAAGGGCTTTTCCCATCCAGGCCATTCTGGGATTCTGTGTGTGGTTTAACCTTTCCACAACTTTCTGGTGCAAACTGAAGGTCTGTGACAGAGGGTGGTCGGCGTGGCCAGCCTGGGCAGAGCAAATGTCCATTCCAGCACTGTGTCCCCTCATCTGGACACCCACAGCCAGCTCCTCCAGCAGCTCTGGGGCCAGGACCACCCCAGGTGCTTTCTCCACTGCCCACCTTCATTAGGCTGCGCTGAGGAGACCCAACCTCAAGCCAACAGTGCTGCTGCTGGCTTTCAGGAAAATGGAGAGAGATGCTTTTCAGTCTTAAAAGGAGGAGGGAGAAGGCACCAATGACTCTGATGACACTTTGGAAACTTCTCTTTCCTACCTCTCATGGCCAGGTCATCCTCATTTGTTACTCTGCCACCCACACACTCTGTCCCTTGTCCAGGCAGAAGAAACAGCTCCCTTCCAAGCTGTCCACCTTGACTGTGTGCAGAGACAAACACCAGCGTATCTCCCCCCAGCTTCTGGTTTCTTAGCTTAAATAACACATTCTTTTCAGGGCCCTTCCATCTAATATATAATACTCATTATTCATTACTTTTCCTATCAGATTAGGACCTTGCTTAGCACTTCCTCCTCCTCATTTCATTTGGAGCTCTCCCTCATTTGTTATACAATGTCACACAGGTCTTTGTCTCCAGTGACAATGCTTTGACCAGGAACATTTGGCATTGTCAGGGCTCTCTTAGATCGATGACTCACAGACATTTCACATCCTACTAACACACTCGTGTCTTTTTTTTCCCCAATATGATTTCTGATTGAAGAATTCCTCATTTGTAACAGAAATTCCTCTCAGTCCCTCGGTACATGACCTTGCACACTGCACTCTTCAATTTCACCCTGGTTTTAATTGCTCTCATCTTCAGAATTACACAGATCTTCCAACTTCAGAGGCTGGTCTTGAGAACTTGAGCTACAGTTTTTACTCTACCCAAAGCAAATTAATTCTGAGCAATAGCTGAAGACCAAAATAAATCCTTGTTTTCCTTAACATTAGACCCAACCTCTTGGTAAGGTCTCCCCATTATCTCCTAACAGCACAGAACTGCAGAAAAATCAAGAGCTGTACAACCTACTGTGAAGAAAACCAACAAAGAGATGAGAAGCCCCAGCTTCAGCTGGGAAACTGAGGCATTGGGATGAGTACAACAAAAATCAGTATTTTCCCATCACTCACCAGCACCTGCAGTTTCTCAGACACCAGCAACTCACCATTTACAAATGTGGTTTCTACAATTTATCAATTTTATGAATCTCTACTGAAAGAAATCCCACAAAACCCTGGGAAAAAAATCCAGGTGGGTGGCCTGGCTGCTGGGTGCAAGCAACAGCATGGGTGGGGTTTCCAGATTCCTCCTGAGATATGAAATATTCTTGACTGCTCTCAGGAATTCAAGAGGATGTTAATGTCCCAAAGCATTCCCGTTAGGAGTGGCAGGTCTGCTGCCATTTGTTGCTCTGATGAGCAATGAATATTTATGACAGGATCTCATCTCAGAACACATCAAACCCAATGCAAATGAACAAGCTTCCACGGGAGCAGTGACCCCACCAGGCTTACACACGACCCTCAGATAAATTAGAAGCTTTTGTTGGTGTATTTGAAATGTGCTCAGAACTTTCCTGCCCCAACTACATCATGAATTTAGCTACTGGATCTGCTTAAAGAATTGGTGATTTACTTTGATTCCTGTTAATAACTCTGTGCTGTCCTGACACAGCCACAGATCCTCAGCGTGCAAACAAGCATCGGCGAGGGGAACCAACCCAGAGCTGGGTATATGTGCCATGGTTCCTAGAATGCTTGGCCAAAAAAAAAAGACAGGAAAATTGGTGATTTTGGTCTGGGGTTGGTTAAATTGTGGGCTAGCTAGTCCAGGCCAGACCATTTTTTAATTGCAGAAAGTCAGAATGTGCTTTTCTTAGGGCAGGCCAAGGAAAGCTGTGACACCAGCAGTCACACGCTCATGGGGTACGAGTCCTCAGCAGCCAACATCACCTAAACCTGGATCCTCATGTCCCCCTCGCCTCCATGTCCCCCTGGTATGCTGCACACTCCCCATCTTCTCCTCCAGCACTGACCCTCTGCCTGTCCTCCTACCTACTGCTCCTTTGGTGGTTCCTTTCTGCTAGGTTGGTTCCTAGTCTAGGAAATGACTGACTATAGACACATATAGATGTAGATTACAGATATAGATAGCCTGTACATAGCATATATGCATGGATGTACATGTAAGTGTGTATACAGACATATATGTTATATATCTATATCTCTTGACATAAATACACACACACACATAAAATGCACACTTGTATGTAGCCTCTACATATCTGTCCTGTTTTACTAGGATGGAGTTAATTTTCCCCTCAGGAGCTGGAACAGCTGGGGTTTGGTTTCAGCTGGGATTTGTTAGGAGAAGAATGTTGATCACACAGTGATGTTTTTAGTTGCTGCTGGAAGTCCAAGGTCATTGTGTTTTGCCAGTCTGCAAGTGCAAAGGACTGGGAGGGGAGAAGCGCAGTAATTAGCAAACCCCAAATTGGCACTGGGCTCTGCCAGTGAGATATTCCATCTCCTGTCCCCCATGGGCAGGACATGAGCCAGGGCTGATGGAGAGCTGGGGATTCTCTCAGGAAGTGCCGTGGATAAGTGCCCAGGGGAAGCAGTGAAGATGTCACCATATCCCATTATAGGCAAAACACCAGCCCAGGAGATTTGGGTAAATGTTTGCTGGGAAGGGAGCCCTTTATCAGTGAGCTCAATAACACACAACTCAGCATGAGCAATGTTGAATAAACACAGACTACTGCCACCACGGTAAGTGTCACTTATGCTGGGGACACACAACCCCTGTTTCTAACAGTCCCCAAATCCATGGGTATTTTTGGATGGTGAGGAAGCAGAAAACAACTCTATAATGCTGATCTGAACTCAGAACCACATTCCTTGCTCCACCCAGTGCAACTCCCTGTGTTTACATGTGAAGCATACAGATGTATTTTTCATTTCTTTACTGTTTCCTTTTAAAATATCTTTTAAATATTGGTCAAATTATAGCAACAAACTACAGTAACTTACTTTTTTTGGGTAAACAGTACCAAGAAACAGTGCCCAACTGATATTTCTTCAATATTCTGATGATACAGGTTGCTAAATAATATTTGAAACCACCAAATACATTTAACTTCTGTACAGACCATACAGGGAGATTGTTCTCCTGAGGTTACATTGAGTATATTTTCAATACACCAGATTACTTTCTGATGAGGAAAATACTGTCACATAATCACAGACCAGAGTTATCATCTCCTATGTTTTTTTCCAATTTTGTTTACAACTCATATTTTAAAATGTCACATTATAGATTTTGGATATTGACTTACAGCCAGTGAATGTGCATCTTCCATTATACATTCATTTTTCGCTAAAAACCTTCAGTAGAATTTATTTAACCCATGAGAAAAATAACTCTTTAAGAGAAATGACACCATTGCATTGCTAGCAATAAAAATATTTTGCACTTTTGGCAATTTCAGTGAAAGAGACTTAATAAATATCCAATCACTTACTTTGGTAGAGTTTTCAAGTGATTTTCTCTTAACTCCAAAATTCGCAATTTGACAAGTCTGGAAATACAATAGAAAATAATTAGTTCATTTAATGAGTTAGTTCAGGATTCCATAAGAAACTGCTTATTTCAACCAAAAAAAGAGTCCAATGAATGCCCAACAGTAAGATCTTCAGTTGTCCCTGTACCAGAAGATAGAAAGTCCTAAAATTTGGAGAAGAGCAATAAGGGAGGTAGAGGTGAAGAGCTCCATGTGGCCAGTGAAAAAACAAAGAGCAACATCTGTATGTTAATGTGGGAAGCTTTGGAAACATGACCAGGATTTGGAAATGCAAGATACCAAACAGAGGAAAATAACAATAATAACGACAATAATAATAACAATAACAATAATAACAATGACAATAATGAGAAGAAGAAGAAGAAGGAGAAGAAGAAGGAGAAGAAGAAGGAGAAGAAGAAGGAGAAGGAGAAGGAGAAGGAGAAGGAGAAGGAGAAGGAGAAGGAGAAGGAGAAGGAGAAGGAGAAGGAGAAGGAGAAGGAGAAGGAGAAGGAGAAGGAGAAGGAGAAGGAGAAGGAGAAGGAGAAGGAGAAGGAGAAGGAGAAGGAGAAGGAGACGACACAACTGGAATGAGCATCATTTCATTTAGATAAAATATGCATTTGTAAAATAAATTAAAAAACAAAAAAGTTAGTGCTTTTTGATAGAAGATTTACAACAGTAAACAGGTGCTCAAGCAACAAAGACTATTAGCCAGAGTACCAGCATGCCTTTAGAGGGGCATGATGACTATAAACACTACACAGCTGATAATTGCAGGACACTTCAGATATTTATTTTTCCTTGGCACTTGAACACGGTGTCTGGTTCCAAGCTGCAGAAGCAGGGTTTGGATTTACTCTGCTATTCCAAACACTCCTCACACGCAAACAGTGAGCATTTTCCTTCCCCTTCCCTCAGCTCGGATTTTCTATCAGGTATTTCAGCCCAAAGGCCAGGCTCAGCTCTGGGGGGGTGACAGGTCCATCAAGGGAAGGCTGATAAAGCTCTGTCTGTATCTCAGTGCCTGAGCACAGCGGTGGCACCTCCAGCCCTGATCGTGTCACCTCAGGGTTCATTCTGGAGCGCCGAGCTGATGTTCCCCGTTGAACCATAAAACATGTATCAGGGGAGCTGGATGGATCAGGAAAATGAGGTGAATTGGTATTTTCTCTGTTAATCCTGTGTCTGCTGAGCTGTTTGCCCAAGCAGACCCTCGGGGGGTGGGAAGCCTGACCACTCCCTCAGTGTAACAGAGGGGAATAAACTCGATGTTCCTGCCAGACCTGCAATGTAAGGACCCCCTGGCTCCCACTGCCCTCCTCAATAGCCAGGGCAAATTGAGTTAATTTTGATTTTCCACCCCTCTGCTTTGTCCTTATTGAACATTTTGGCTCATTTCTGCTGTATTTATTTTTACTCCACATCTTTTCTGCTCTGTTGTCTTTTGAATCCTCCCTCTTGTTCTTGCTTTCCCATTTCCCCTTTGGTTACCCCGCCACGCTCAGTCATTTCTTTCTTCCTTTCTGACTCAACATTTTTTCCTTTCAGTTCATTTTTCAATAGGCATAGACCACATATTGTTATTTTCTACCCTTCCCACAATTTAATAACACATTTGATCAAGGACAGGCTGCTGCTTCAATGTCTGTTTCTTCTCACCTTCTCCCCTAACCCACCACACTGCACCAGTTCATCACTAGACTCTCGCTGACACAACACCCTCTCTAACAACAATCATTCACCAAAACAGGGCTGGAAAACCAAAATATCTCTGGTTTGGTTTTGTTTTTAAAAAGAATGCAGCTTTCAAATGGTCCCTTAGAGCCCAAGCTGGGTTCCTTGAAGGAGCAGTGTGTGCTGATGACGAGCTCTTACCTCCCAAAGTTGGCTGGAAGGAACTCCAGGAAGGCATCGTTTAGATAGAGCTGGGTCAAATTTAGAAGTTGTGTGAAGCCATCTGGCAGCCTAAAAAAAACCAGTTTAAAGCTTAATGCTCACACCAAAGTTGCTATGGAAATAATGGCAATATATGTTTAGAAAGAGCAAGATTACTTTCTCTCTCACCTTCTTTTTCTACTCAAATTCTCAGGAAGAACTTACTTGGTACAACCATTTTTGATCATTCTTATCCTTTCCACTTTGCTATGACACAAAATCCAAACACCTGGCACGTTCAGGTTACATCAGCCTCTCCTCTCTTTCTAGCTGTGGGTTTTAAGCCAAAGGCATTTTCTTTCTTTCTATTTATCTATTTTTTTTTTAACTGAAATAGTAAAATTTCACCTTTTCACCTCCTTCACTCCATTACAACACAGATTTTTTTGTTACTGTTTTTGCAAGTTCTTGGAAGGAATAAGGGTTAACAAAGTCCCAGCCAAGAGATGATGGCATGGGATGATGCAGCGTGGCTTAATTAATTCCCACATATATAAGGCACCAGCCCACTGTGTTTAAAAGGCCTTTCTTTAACATGTGGAAAGACATTACATTTGTTACATAGTACACAGAATTTTTCATAGATACATCAGCCCTGGATTTCAAACAATTCCAAAGGAATTTAGATTAATCCTGCAAATGATCTTGATACAATGCCTTTGAATTTTAGTTCACTTTGTGTAAATTTATTGCCCTTGCAGTATATAAACAGAAGCTGCTGATACTCACTTAGAGACCGGATTGACACTGGCTTCAATAATTGTTAAACACTTACAACATTTAATGTTTTCTGGAAAATCTTGAATTCCTAAAAAAAAAATAAAATAAAAAATGAAAGAATTATTATAAACTCATTAAAAAACTTGTTCTGCTCATAAATGAGTTCATTTGGCATTTTCAGGTCAGACTTAAGCTATAACTGGGAGAATATATATATATTTTAGTATTATAGTCTAAAAGATGACACTTAAGCACTAAATAAATACACCAGAACAGAGAATATGCCTTGTCCTAAAACTATTATGCTAATACTTGATTTATATCATTTGGAGAGGTGAACAGTGACATCATTTGTATCAATATTTGTGCCTTTCATTTCTTCTGAACTCTTTATCTTTTTCCTCTTTGCCTGCCTCTCTCCTGGGAGAACACACAGAAAATCCTGAGGATCTCTAAGGAAACACTCATAAACTGTTCACAATTTCCAGCAGTGCTTGTTTCCAAAACTGAGCCACTTTGGTTCAGACAGACAAAGGTTTTTAGGCACATAAATATGTAAATGCACAATTTGGAAATGCACATCAGCAAATGAGTCACTCGCTATCGAAATCCTGGTAGTTGTTGACTGGCAGCTTTAGACACTTAAATACATGACCCAAGAGCCCAGTAAATCCTAAGCCACTTTGGAAAGTGGAATGGTTGACAAATGCACTGAAAAGTGGTCTGGCACTCCTATTTCTGATGTTTATTGGTCACAAGTTCACACGGGACACTGCACTCAAGTGACATCTTTTAAAATTTTTTATTTCTTTTTCTTTTTCTTTTTCTTTTTCTTTTTCTTTTTCTTTTTCTTTTTCTTTTTCTTTTTCTTTTTCTTTTTCATTTCTCTTTTTCTTTTTCTTTTTCTTTTTCTCTTTTTCTTTTTCCTTTCCTTTTTCCTTTTCCTTTTCCTTTTCCTTTTCCTTTTCTTTTTCTTTTTCCTTTCCTCTTCTTTTTCTTTTTCTCTTTTTCCTTTTCCTTTTTCTTTTTCTTTTTCTTTTTCTTTTTCTTTTTCTTTTTCTCTTCTTTTTCTCTTTTTCTCTTTTTCCTTTTCCTTTTCCTTTTCCTTTTCCTTTTCCTTTTCCTTTTTCTTTTTCTTTTTCTTTTTCTTTTTCTTTTTCTTTTTCTTCTTCTTTTTCTTCTTCTTTTTCTTCTTCTTTTTCTTCTTCTTTTTTCTTTTTCTGTTTGGTTTTTTTCCCCCCAGAACAGTACATGAAGTAAATATCAACCCTTACTTCTCCAAAGTGCCAGCCAGGAGAACAGTACATAACCCAGACAGCCAGCAAGTTTTCTACAACACAACTTTGTTCTTCAGTAGGAATGAAAACATCATTACTGTTCACCTTCATGACACTTCTTTTAAAACACTTAGAACTCTGGATTTCTTACCATTTTTACTGATATCGAGCTCTTTGAGGTTCACCAAGCTGGCAATCGTGGTGGGCAGACTCGAGAGGTCGTTGTCTGGGATGCTCAGCTTGCGGAGAGCTTGACAGTTGAACAGTTGCTGTAACACAAAGAAGACACTTGACAGTGTTTTAGGAAAAAAATAAGTTTGGGGTCATTATTTATACACAAATACCACAAAAAATGACATTTGCTATGCAAGAATTCAATAATTAAAACATATTTTGAAAAGCCATTATTTGAGGAGATATTCTTCCAGGCTGCTCAGGATGAGAAACACGACTTCTAGACAGTGGCCAAGAATGATCAGAACTTTCATAATCAGATTGGTAGCAGGAATGTTCAAACTCTGCCCAAAACTCCACACTCATTGCAGTTGACATTTTGTAGGCACATGATATTTCATATATGTCATCATGTCAATTGACTGTTTTAGTGGCTTGTGGTAAATTAAAGTATTTGATTTTATAATTTCATTTCATGATACATTTTAAAATAAGCTGATGGCATGCAGAAGACATTTGCTATCTTCCAGAAACAAAATGCTCTGACATTATCAAATTGGTACGTTCCTCAGTCCCCCTCCCAGAATTTGGGATGATATTCTAATTTTTAATTCAAATTTTATAAAATGTCAGGATTTCCACTGCAAAACCAATCTGCCTTTCAACCTGACAGAACCCACAAATCACATTGAAATCACCCATTTAACAGGGCTGCTCTCCTCAAGAAATATCACCACATAGCATCATAGGATCAGAGAATCGTTTGGTTGGAAAAGACCTCTGAGATCATCGAGTCCAACTGTACCTGTCCACCACTAAACCAGATCTCTGAGCACCTCCTGTGCCTGTCTGTTCAACCCCTCCAGGGATCATGCAACACCTTACACATGGAAAAATTAATAAAATGACCCTATGAAAAGGAAGCAGTCACAAAAAGCCATTTCACAGCCAGGTTCATGGCACTGCGAGGCTGGAGGTGCTGCAGGTGTGCTTTTAGACAGAGCTGCTCACAGCTTCTTCAAGCCCAGTGTGCTAGGAGCTATGAGGAAAATGCAATATTGTTCTGGTGTGAGCTGGGCCAGAGCTGGTTCTGCTCAGTGGTTGGAACAGCGCTGGGGGTTGGGTTCAGCTGGGATTTGTTAGAAGAACGTTGATCACACACCGATGTTTTCAGTTGTCACTGGAAGTTGAAGGACTTTGTGTTTTGCTGGTCTGCAGGTGCCAGGTCTGGGTGGGAGGACCAGGAATATTGAACTGAATCAGCTCCATGGGCATTGGGCTCTGCCAAGGGGCTGTTCCATCTCCTGTCCCCCATGGGCAGGAGATCCATGAGGGGCTCTTCCTCTCTGGCTCTCTCTGGCTCTCGCTCGGGCTCTGGCTCTCCCGGGATTGCGGTTTCGGGTCGGGATTGTCGCTGCTCCGGGATCGTTCTCTGGGAACGGGCCGGGCTGGGTGGGCGGGTGGTGAGCAATGGCCCTGGGTGACACTCATTTGCATATTTTATTACCATTATTATTATTATCATTACTACTTTAATATCATTCTTATTTTAAGTTTTATTTCACTTCCATGATTAAATGGTTCTTCTCTCACCCTACCAGTCTCCTTACCCTTGCCCCTCAATTCTCTCCTCTATCCCCTGGGAGATGCCAAGTGAAACCACCACAGGTTTTTTGGCACCCAAGGTGCTTGGCTTATTTATTGCCCATCGCAGTTGGCCACCAAGCCCCAGCACCAGCCACTCCTGAGCCACCTGGACTGCGGGAAAGGCTTCCTGCACTTGCCCCACCTTGTTGCTGCAGGCTCTGAACCCATCGCTGTTTTCAGGAGTCACAAGTTACCAAACCCTGCAGGACCTCCTGCAAACATGAATTCACCAAAAATGGCACCAGAAAATTCAGTGGCTTCCAGAGAAGAACAACTTCTCTTCACAGGCATCTCAAAAGAACTCTTCAAATACCAGCCCTATGTTTACAACAGATTTAGAAACACATTTGTGTATAAATTTCTGTATTATTCTGATATAGAAATCTTTCTTTTGGATTTCTATATGAGAATAAAGTCTATACACTCATCTCCAGGCTGTTTGAGAATGCTTAGTCATCTGATTGCCTGAATTAAAAAAAAACAGTGTCTGGAGAGGAGAAAATGAACATGCAAATGGCATGTAAATGCCAACTTGGTGCTTCACTTTAAGTAAATTTGAGATCATTTAGAAATGGTATTTTTCTGCTGTAACTCAGAATTCTTTAGAAAAATCCTGCTTTTTCTTGAAGATCATCTATTCTCAGCACACTGTGAGGGAATCACCTGAATATAAAGTGCTCAGAAGGAGAAGCACCACACCACAACCAACCACCACAACCAGCACCAAGCACCAAAGGGCCTTGTGACTGAAAGACACTTTTGAGGGGTTTTTTTTCAGATTTCCTCTTAAATAAAACACACTCATTAATTCAGGACAATTTCTGTGCACCCTGGAAGCCAAACTGGGTTACGTACTCCTGCCAATTTAGGGTTTGCTAATTACTGCACTTCCCCCTCTCAGTCCTTCGCACTTGCAGACTGGCAAAACACGATGACCTTGGACTTGCAGCAGCAACTAAAAACATCACTGTGTGATCAACATTCTTCTCCTAACAAATCCCCACTGGAACCAAACCCCAGCTATTCCAAGAGAGAACATTAACCCTATCCCACATGACACCAGGAGAACTTTCCCTGAGCATAACTGTGAAACAGGTTGGCTCACATATTGGGGGGATCTGATGTCAGGGTTACAAGGGAAGAACACTTCAGCTTCACCAAACATGATTTCTTATAGCCAGATTTAGAAAGAGCATTCCAAGCCTTTCATGCAGCTATAATCTATATGGAAATGCAACAGAAAAGAGCAATAATTTATAAATTATAACATATAATTTATATGTGAGCCACACATCAATGATTAACCCTTCTCTGGTAGTTGTATTGTTCGTTCTCCATGAGCCAACTCAGCATTCAGATGTAACTCCAGGAGCATACTGGGCATTACTGGTATCTGTCTGATCAACAGGTGAGGTGGTGAAACACCTTGGTGGTTATTTCTAGAACTGGTTGTTACAGACAGATGATTTTTTTTCCTAAGTCGTTAACAAGTAAACTAATTTAATGTATTTCAAATGAGTCCAGATTTCACTTTATATTTATAAGGGAGAGTTTTCATCTCATTCATCTTTTTCTGGGTACTGATTGCCAGTGACTCCACTCTCATCAAAATCAATATGGTTTTTAATTAGTCATTGATTCGTTTGGCTCATACAAATAGGGAGACACCTGCAGCAGCTCATCAGAACGGAGTCAAAGGCAAATAAAATAAGAGACTTGGCTAGATTTAGGGGAAAATAGAGAATAAGAAAAATACAACAATCCTATAAATCCTTAAAGGAAAGAAAAATATTAGAAATTAGGAACTAGAAATCCCTTTTTACTGAAGACAGCAGGAAAAAAAGCACAATTTTGGTGCATAAAATGTAAGGTAAAAAAAACAGGCAGAATGAGTTTAATACATCAGTTTAATGCAAAATAATCTATTGGGTTTTAGGTTATCAGGTAGCTAGGTAGATAAGGACTTTATAATAGAGTTTTTACCTGTGCTTTTTTCATTACATTTTTAAACATGATAAAGCATTCTGATAAGAGAAAATTCCACAAGAATATTGTAACTTCAGAGGCACATAACATTTGGTAAATAACAGAAAATTGACACATTTTCTCTGGAAGAAGCTATTTGAATTCCTATTTACAGAGGGGAGAAAGTTCTGCCTATGGTAGATCATAATGTGGAATAAAAAAATGTGAATTTTAAGTAATATGGTGTCATTTTAAGAAAAAAAAAGTCATTTTCTCTCCTAGAATATGAATTCAACAGTGAAAAAAGGTTCCAAGATATGCAGCGAAAAATATCTGAAGTGGAAAATTTGACAAAGAAATTATTGGGGCTGTTTCATTTAGGCTAATGCTTAATAAAGGCTTAAGACAAAAAAATAATGAATGGGATAAAGAAAGCAAACAAACACTCTGGATCTCCTCTTCCAGAGGTCAAGACGATGTTAAACCATGCCTTTACCCAGAGTTCAGACTGATTAAAATCATTTCCTCAATACATTATACTGGCTGCAAAAATATTATTTATAACAAAGAAAAATGAGACAAAGAGATGTGCAAAAAAAGGGGATTTCTGGACATTTCCATCTCTCCCCGGGATCTCTTTCCCTGCTGGAGTGTTCCCAGCTAGCAAACACAAATTGCTGAGAGCACCCCCAAAGCCAAGGTTTCATTTTCACATTTCCATTGTGACTGCTCATCACCCCAATTTCAGCATTTGGGACCCCTCACCTCTGGCCCCCAGGTTTTTTCCACACAGAATTATGGTTTCTTGCTCTTGCCCCATGCCCTGATGTATTTGTCTGTTATCACACGCTATAATTTAGTCTGAACACCGCACTGATGCAGACTTCCAAGAGACCCAAACCAAACAGTCCAAAAATCCTTTGCTAAATTGAACAATTTCTATGTTCTTAAATATATTCATATATCCAAGGTTAGCCACATATTATTATTAAAAGATAAATAGTCCTGGAAGTATTAATTAGCAGGAAAACGGCCTCCACCATAATCCTTCTCATATTTATGGTGACAGAAAAAATACCTGGCTGTCCGCTGTCCTTTCTGGGAGCAGGAGGGATAAGGCAGCTCTGCACATCATTTTTTGGTGGCACTGATAAAGATTGCAGCTACCCTGCCTTCCCAGCTGGAAAGGATTTCTTGCTGGAGTGAGCAATTGGAAGCACTGAAGCATCACATCCACAGAAAGGAACTCGATGTAATGGAAAAAATGTGTTTTCTCCCTTTGTAAATGAATTTATATAACGTCTCTATGCAGTGCAAGGAAGAGATATGTTGAGAGATGATGAAGAATGGATCAGAGTAGAACACTGTTTAATTAAAGATGTGCAAGCACCTTTTATTATTGTTGAGAAAAATTCAATTAAGGAATGGATTACATTACTTCATGCTTCATTATGTAGCTAGCACCTACTATTAATTGGTTTTTCCATTACCTTGCCCTCTTTTGTTTCCAGAGCACTTAAGTTACAGTAACTTTTCATCCCTTACAGTAAATATTAATTAACAGAAGAACAGATTAAAAGACCTATAAAAAAGTTGGAGACAGGAAGGAGAACTTCAGTAATCTCACTGCAGGACCTCATGTGCAGTTACAGAAATGTCAGTCAGCTGGCACTGGCACTTCTCCTACAAGGACACACGTCTGATCCAGGCCAAGAGCTTGCTTTGCAAAGCAAACCTAGGGTCACCCACACCATGTACCAGCACCCTCCTGGTCAAGGTGTCAAACACCAAATTAATTACTTGTTGTGCAAGAAGTTGCCCAGAGAAGCTGTGGCTGCTCCTCCCTGGAAGTGTTCTGGGCCAGGTTGGATGAGGCTTTGAGCAACCTGGTCTAGTGGAAGGTGTCCTTGCTGCTGGCAGGGGGGTTGGGACTGGATGAGCTTTAAGGGCCCTCCCAACCCAAACCATTCTATGATTTTAAGTCTTTTTTTCTTATACAACTGTTAATTTCCCAGTTTAAGACTTCCCTGGCTGCCTCCTTGTGCCATGAAGCAAGTAGAAGGAGGTGGCCACGCTCCTCCCCACGCAGTATCACTGGGAGGAGTTTGGGTCATCAGGAGCTCAGCTCTTTGGGTTCTTCAGACAGGGCAGAAAGAAAATGTGTAAACATGTAAATAAATCTCTAGAGTTAACAGCCATGACTGCCCCCAGCAAGCAGGTCTCCTGGCCAAGAGCTCTTGCAGAGCTGAAGCACACGTTGAACACAGGTGTAAGAACATTGATTACCTTAGGTAGCTCTTCAATTTGATTGGCATCCAGGTAGAGCTCCTCTAACGTCCGTTCAAAGTTGAAAACCTCCTTTGGCACCTGCTGTAGGCCACAGTGAGAGTAATCCAACACCGAGACGATCTCTTCCTCGCCGCGAAAACACCGGCAGGGCACCAAGCGGCCGATAATTTTCCTTTTGGTTGTCATCTCCAAACAGCATACTGAAGGAAAAGGGGAAAAAAAACCAAGTTTTCTGAAACTATCAACATGTTGGGGATTATTTCTTTAGAATGATGATCACAATTGTAGTCCATTAAATAAAGTTGTTTTTTTTTTCCTGAGGGATATCTGTAACCTGCATTCTGAATTTCTTATTCTACTTTTGTATCTCAAATACATCACTTGTTCCCCAACACTGGGACTGAAGAAAGCACACCAAGACCACCCACAAGCATGGCTTTCCTTAAGGATGAGAGTTAGGTGTGGAAATCCTACACATATGAAAATGTTCACCCAATAAAGTCCAAAGTGACCAGGTTTGGTCCCTTGCTCCGTTCAGACTGTGAGTCAGGGAAGTGAATCCAGAGTCACTCCACTCCAATCCACCCTGACAAACACCCAGCTGTATTATACCCAAATGTACTGAAATCTATATTGAAAGCAGCAGAGTTCCTCAGCTTTCCCCAGTTACTGCTGGAGCATATTTGCTGTCTTTTCAAACAACTGAATAAAGGAAAGGAGACATAAACTTAATCACCCACAAAACTAGGCAAAACAGTACCACGAACCCAGTTTGTTCACCTGTTTTATCACCTTAATCTGTTGAAATCTCAGAGCAAGGATCTAACAGAAATACCATTAAATTTCCAGCAGCAAAATAAACTTCTGGGAAATGCCACCACAGCCTGTTCCTTAACTTCTTCTCATCTAGGTGCCAAGTTCTGCAGACCTTCCTTGTGTCCACAATTTGCACGAGCACACTCATGTCACAGCTGGCACAACCGTGTCTCACCCTCTTCAGACCTCAGCTCCCTGCTCGTGAGCTGAGAGAACACTCAGTGAGCAGAGCTCATCCATGTCAAGCACCCTGGAACAGATCTTGACATCTTTAGAAGTTATTTTAACCTGTTCTCAGATAAATCAGGCTGTTCTGAACCATACCACCACAAAGTCGAGAAGGGATAAACCTTCAGCTCCCATTTTCTAAACCACTTGGAAGGTTTTGAGTTACATCTAGGAAAAAAAAAACAAAACCCTGCACAAAATTACTCCAAGTAAAGCAAAATAAAGCTCATCAGGACCCTCTTTCACAGGGTGTCAGTGGAAAAGCAACTGTATGTTCATGCAGCATATCAGTGGGGATAATTCATATTGCTTAAGCCATTATTTATCTGAAAATGAAGATGAAAAAATAATTAATTAGTCAGATGATGCTAAATTCATGGATCTCTGTGACTTTTTTATTGTGTAATACATTGATATTTTGGAGGTAAATAAAATACTCGACTGTTTTATTTCCTTGTTTCAGTTTTACTAGCACCTAACCTGCCTCTAGCAATCCCAGAGAGGTGAACACATGAACACTGCCAGAAAAAATACTGTGTTTTCATGTTCTCAAGAAGACTGAGATGTCGAAACAACCAGTGGAACCAGAGTGCAGCTGGTTATTCATTCGGCAGTGCCAATGACAAGCTTTCTGGTGGCGGATTTTGGCTTAAGGGTAAAGCTTAAAACAAGAGAAAATGGTACAGAAATTTTGTAATTCAGCTTGACCAGGGGCCAAGTTTGTGTGTAGGACATAAAAGTTGCATCTTATTTACACTCAGCTGATGCAATGAAAGCAGCTGCATGATACAGTGTACATGAACTTCCAAAAATGTAAAATAAAACACATAGGTATGAAATAATAGGTTATTATTAAGATATATATATATATAATTAAGTTATTATTATTATAGTCAGCTGCTATTTTTAATAATAATAATAATAATAATAATAATAATAATTTAATATATAATAATATAATTAATATTAAATTATATATTAATATAATATAAATTATATATTAATATAATTAAATTATATATTAATATAATTAATATAATATAATTAAATAATTTATTATTATTATTATTATTATTATTATTATTATTATTATTATTATTATTATTATTATTATTATTATTATTATTATTATTATTATTATTATTATTATTATTTCAGTTCAACAGTCTAGTCCACTGCAGAACACAAAGAGACACACAACTAAAATGTAAGGATGCCACAAGCCACTCCAATGTACTCTGTGAACTTTGATCTTAAACGTTCTCCACTCAAGCTCCTCACACCAGGAACACTCGATCCCCACTCAAGAGTTCATACCCAACACCATGGCCCTCAAAACTTCCTGTGATAAATAAATGTTTATTTTAATGTTGCCCTTAATTTTTGCCTGGAAACAAAGCTACTGCCTCTGCAGCTTCAAATCTGCTGGTCAATTCTAAACCCAGCTTGGGTTTTTTGGACTGATGTGTTTGTTATCTGCTCTCTCCACATCGTTTTCGCTGTATCTGCTCCAACCGCCACAGCACTTTACCCACAACCAGCTCGTCTGCTCTCAGAAAAGATGTATTTTGATGTTGAAAGCAGCTCTGGCCATCACCACCTAGTTACAGAATCACAGAATGGCCTGGATTGGAAAAGACCTTTCAGGCTCCCACACCAGAAGGACGTGGAGCGACTGGAGCGGGTCCAGAGGAGGCCACCAGGATGATGCGAGGGCTGGAGCAGCTCTGCTGTGAGGACAGGCTGAGAGAGACAACCCAAGCCAGTCACCTTGCACCATGTTCTACCTGGCTGTTGGATCATCTCCAGCTGCAGCATCTGCTGACTTCAGCAGAGCTTGGCACCTGAGGAGCAGCAAGAACCAGAGACGGAGCGATGACGAGAGGGAAGCTGCCAACAGCCGCAGGGCTGCGGAAAGGGCCAGGGAAGAGGCAGCACGGCCGCTGACACCAACCCCCGCTGCCTCTTCAGCTCCAGACATCGTCCCAAGCAGCTCATCTGAGAGCACGAGACCAAAACAGGACAAACACCTGGAAAAGCATTGGCCAGGACCAGGTACTGCACCAGGACAGTGCAATCAGTGACCAAGCGGCACAGCCTCCCCGCGACCGTGCACCTCAAATCTTGACACTATAAAAATAAACGCAAATTATTTGTAGCTTTTCCAGCTGTTGGAAGATGATGAACAATTGAACAGTGACGTGCACTTCCAAAACTCCTCAGAGAAGCATTCTTCCCATAGGCATTACAAAGCCTTGGCTGCACGTTTTTCTCCTCCACTGCAGGCTCAGAAGACAAACCCCGGGCTTTGTTTCAGTAGAAACCCAGAACAGTGATGGAGGAGAAGGAGAGTGACAACTGGGGAAGTGACAGAGCTGTGCTGAACACAGCAGTGACAACAGCAAACTGTATTAAAATTAGCTTTTTCTTTTGCTTATGTAAACAACAGTGTTTTCTTAATCCCTCCAAGTGATACAGAGTCTTCCTACATCCTGCACAGGGGTCTGGCCAGGCTGGATCCATGGGCCAGGACCAGTTCCATGAGGTTCAACCAGGCCAAGGGCCACGTCCTGCACTTGGGGCACAACAACCCCCGGCAGCGGGACAGGCTGGGGAGGAGTGGGGGGAGAGCTGCTGGGCAGAGAGGGACCTGGGGGTGTTGGGTGAACATGAGCCAGCAGAGAGCCCAGGGGGCCAAGAAGGCCAAGGGCATCCTGGCCTGGATCAGCACCAGTGTGGCCAGTAGGAGCAGGGAAGTTCTCTTCCCCCTGCACTGGGCACTGGTGAGGCCGCAGCTCGAGTGCTGGGGTCAGTGTTGGGCCCCTGAGTCCAAGAAGGACCTGGAGGTGCTGGAGCGTGTCCAGAGAAGGGAACGGAGCTGGGGAAGGGTCTGGAGCACAAGTGTGCTGAGTTCCCGGCTGAGGGAACTGGGGGTGCTGAGCCTGGAGAAAAGGAGGCTGAGGGGAGACCTTCTGGCTCTGTCCAAGTCCCTTGGAGGAGGGTGCAGAGAGGTGGGGGTGGGTCTGTTCAACCAAGGACCAAGGGACAGCACAAGAGGAAATGGGCTCCAGTTGTGGCCAGGGCAGTTGAGATGGGATGTGAGGAAGAATTTCTTTGCTGAAAGGGTTCTGAGGCATTGGAAGGGGTTGCCCAGGGCAGTGGTGGAGTCCCCATCCCTGGAGGGATTGAAGAGTCGTGTAGACACAGTGCTGAGGGACAGGGGTCAGTGGGGACTGGGCAGTGTTGGGTTCAGGATTGGACTTGATGATCTCAAAGGGTTTTTCCAATCCAGGCAATCTGGGATTCAGTGTGATCCTCACGGAGACATCAGTGCTCAGCACCTCTCCCCATGTAAACTACTGAAGGAAACCCAGTTCTCCAGAGCTGAGCATCAGACGTTATTGCTCTCCCTGTGTCACACGCTGCACACTAAGACCATACACCCTAAAATATCCAAATCACAGTTAAAAATCAAGACATTTCAGGTTGTCTTTTCCATCTCAAATGTAAAAACACTAAATTTTCAAAACTTATCAGACCACACATGGAAATGCTTGGAAAGCTACAAAGACTGTCCCAGAAGGGCTATGGGAACAGGGGGATATCTGAGAAAGCAGAACTAAGATGAAATGTGCATCCTTTTTTTTGTGTGTGATTCTGTATATTTACTGTTTTTGTTATGATTCTGCTTAAGGAAATTTATTAACATCTTAACTAATAATTAATTCCATACAACTGCATTCATAACTCATTGTAACACACCATTTCTCAACAGTTCTGCAAAACAAAATGAAACACACAAACCCCACAAAAGCTTAAAAATGTTACGACTTGCTTTATGAATGCTTTTAAAAAATATATATTCTTACCTGAATGAGATTAAAGAAAATATGAAAAAAATATAAATATAAACTGCAATTTATGAGCCTCATGCAAGCATTATTATTATTATTTTTATTATTATTATTATTATTATTATTATTGTTATTATTGTTATTATTGTTATTATTACTATTATTGTTATTATTATCTGCATTTTATTCTCTTATAAAGAAAATCCTTATTCTAAGAAAAACAGTAGTTTTACAGAAATTAACTACAATAAAATCTAATCTCTCTCAATTAATGGATCTTTTGTGCAGTAAAACTCGTAATCCCTGTTTCTCAGTAATCACAAGAGAAGATGTTCTCTCTGCAGAGGCACAGAAAATTGCTGTATGGCTCACAAAACTCTGATTTAAAGATGGAACAAAATAGCTCGACAATCTTCCAAACTTCAAGTATCTTGAAAGAACAGGAGAGGCAGCAATTTTTTTTCCAAATAGAAGATAGGAGAATTTATTTTTTCATCTCAGAAGCTTTTTCCTCTGCAGTGGGCTGACACATCACTGGATATTGCCATTTTCCTTTTATCCCCTCATAAAGTCATTAAAAATTTGCTTAAACTAAAAAAAATGCTGTATCTCTCTGAAAATATTTTTATCTAATCAGTTTAGATTTATCCTAAAATGGGCAAGGTATTATCTTCAATGGGCTTTACTTTCACATTGACAGTGTTAAAAAAAACCAGTAAGAACAAGTAGCAAATGGCAAATATTGGCCAAGCAATTTAGAGAATCACAGGGTCACAGTGGCTGGAAAAGCCCTTGAAGCTCCTCGAGTCCAACCATGAACCCAACACTGACCAGTCCCCACTGACCCCTGTCCCTCAGCACTGTGTCTACACCACTCTTCAATCCCTCCAGGGATGGGGACTCCACCACTGCCCTGGGCAACCCCTTCCAATGCCTCAGAACCCTTTCAGCAAAGAAATTCTTCCTCACATCCCATCTCAACTGCCCTGGCCACAACTGGAGCCCATTTCCTCTTGTCCTGTCCCTTGGTCCTTGGTTGAACAGACCCACACCCACCTCTCTGCACCCTCCTTGCAGGGACTTAGAGCCAGAAGGTCTCCCCTCAGCCTACAATTTAAAAGATTTGTCACACAAAAATGAGTTTTGAATTGCCTTTGGAATCCCCTCGATTTCTTGTTAACAGTGCATTTAAAATAAGAATTCCCAAATATCATATTTGAAAGATCTGATTGTAATTCTGAAGTCAACGCTTCATCATCTTGGACCTGCAGAACTCTGAAGGCATATATTCATACAAGTGCTAAAAAACCCCCCAAAACCCCAAAACTAAATAAACAAATACCTAAAGCCAAATATATAAAAAACAGGGTTGAAAGCACTCATAAGACTCTCAAAAAAAGCTTTGTGATCCATAGAAACTTTGGTTTCCATCAAGCTCACTGGCTCCCATCAAGCATGACAAGAATCAGAGTGATGCTAGGAGGAAACCAGCTTCTAAAATGACAGGTACTACTGAATTCTGTGCAGCTCATTCTTTAAATGAACACTATATAACCCTGAATTCCAGAAACAGCCTAGACTGCACAATAACCAAATCCAACAGAGTTTTTGCCTGTAGAGGAGAGAGATTTGCCCTGACCAGAAAGCACCGGGTGAATTGTCCCAGCGTATCCTGCTAAACGAACACCTGAGTGAAGAGAGATGAGGAATAACGGTGACACTGCCATTATCCATTTGTATGGCACTTCACAGACAGGATTAATTATTATTTATTATTAATTATTAATTATCTCCACACAGCCCTGAGCCTGCTCTGCTGTTCCAAGCCCCACAGGACTGCTGGGTGTTACTGTGACACGCACCACGGAGCACCTGCCCCATAGGTACACGATCCCCAAGCTCCCAAAAGTCTTCACTAAAACCGAGTAATTTCACATCATTGTAGGCAATTTTCATCCTTACAAGTAAACAACGGGTTTCTGACATCTTCTTCTAGGCATCAAGCAGAGAGATGAAGAACAGAGGCAGTTAAAATGCTGCCCAAACACACTCCAGAATTTGCCTCTGCATGGGTGGCAGCATCAATCAGTTCTTCATTTTCAGTTTTCTGCTATAGATTAATTATGGATTTCATTTTTTTACCAAACAAGTTTTTGAGGTAATACTTCATTTAAGCATCCTGATCTCAGGCAGGTCTTAGTTCCCTGATGACCATTCCCTAGTCAATGGTCTAGTCACAATTCCAACAGGAAGAAGAACAACGGCTAGGAAGCAGTGTAGGACCAGCCTGTGTTGGCTGACAGGGTATCAAACAGAAAATCATTCATACCTTGACATTTCATTTGGAAAAGTGCAAGAAATTCCAAAGCTGAAGTGATCTCAGTGCTAACAGAAACTGTGGATGTCCCATCCCTACAGACAGGGCCAGGTTCGATGGTGCCCTGGGCAGCCTGACCTAGTGGTTGGCAACCCTGTCCACAGCAGCGGGGTTGCACTGAGATGATCTTTAAGGTCCTCTCCAACCCAAACCATTCCATGATTTGATGACTCTGTAGGGTGAGGGTGGTGAGACCCTGTCCCAGGTTGCCCAGAGAAGCTGTGGATGCTCCTCCCTGGAAGTGTTCTCGGCCAGGTTGGATGAGGCTTTGAGCAACCTGGTCTAGTGGAAGGTGTCCCTGCTGCTGGCAGGGGGGTTGGGACTGGATGAGCTTTGAGGTCTTTTCCAACCCAGACCAGTCTGGGATTCTAAAAAGTTACTTAGAAATCCTGAAAATAAAGAACTTGGAAGTCTGAACAGGAGCATTCCAAGGCTGAAGTGAGTAATAATGGTAACATTTGCCAGGGGGTTCAGAAAATATTCATTATATTCAAAGCAGCAGACAATTCGCTTCACTGATTTCTTTGTCATACATCACAGATAAGTGATGATTTTTCTGTTCCTTTTTTCTTTCTCTTATTACCAGGATAATCAACAACATTAATATGCTAATATGTTGGCTCTTTGCAGCGAGTTATACTCTCAAGCTTAGAAATCACAAATCTATCAATCACTAAACCAATCACCATTTCCATCATCCCCTTCTAGCTCTCCCAGAGGTCTTTAATCACTCCAGAAGTGATGAAAGCAGAGAGACCCAGCCAGCTGGCCCCCAGCAGCAGCATGGCATGGGTGGCTAGCACAAGACAAAGCTGGAGACCAAACTCTTCAGCTACTATTACTTTTCCTTTTTCTTTTTAAACCACATTTTCTTGATGGTAGTACCACTTTCTTCTTCAAATCCTGTAGAACACTTGTGCTGTGAAATATAAGCCCTGACTGAAGCATGGAGCATCATGTGTGATTTGGCAAGAGCTGAAGGTATGGAAGGAATCCCTCCTCTGACCTGAGGAAGGCACTGGGAGTTTTCCCATTCTTCCAATAGAATCATAAAATCATGGAATTGTTTAGGTTGGAAGGGACCCCAAAGCTCCTCCAGTCCCAACCCCCCTGCCAGCAGCAGGGACACCTTCCACTAGACCAGGTTGCTCAAAGCCTCAGCCAACCTGGCCCAGAACACTTCCAGGGAGGAGCAGCCACAGCTTCTCTGGGCAACCTGGGCCAGGGTCTCACCACCCTCACACCAAAGAATTTCTTCCTCACATCTCAGCTCCATCTCCCCTCTGCCACTTTCAAGCCATCACCCCTTGTTCTGTCACTCCCTGCCCTTGGCCAAAGTCCCTCCCCAGCCTTCCTGGAGCCCCTTCAGGTACTGGGAGGCCACTGGAAGGTCTCCCTGGAGCCTTCTCCTCTCCAGGCTGAACAGCCCCAACTCTCTCAGCCTGTCCTCACAGCAGAGCTGCTCCAGCCCTGGCATCATCCTGGTGGCCTCCTCTGCACTGGCTCCAGTGGGTCCATGTCCTTGTGCTGTTGGTGGCCCCAGCACTGGAGGCAGCACTGCAGGGGGGGTCTCAGGAGAGCAGAGCAGAGGGGCAGAATCCCCTCCCTGGCCCTGCTGCCCACGCTGCTCTGGGTGCAGCCCAGGGTGTAATCGTTTGCAGCCATTTCTAATAGTTTTCATTAATCTTCCTCAAAAGATTAAGGAACTGGGGCTCTAAAGGCAGAGCCACAATAGCAGCATTATCAGGAAGCTTCCAAAGGGGAATTTGTCTTATCAGAGAGGTGTGAAATATTATCTGAATTGTTCCCTTGCACAGACATACCAGGATAACCAGCATATCTCACCCAGAAATACCATTCAACGCCTGGTAATTGAATTCTCTTAATTATATTTCCATGATAATATGCTGCATTCAAGTTCATATGTAGATTTCACTAATCCTCAAATAAAATAACCAAGCATGAATAATCAGATTTCAATTCTACCTTTTGTCTCCTGAGGATATTGCTCACAGAAAGTTGTGTACAGTTAGGAGAAAGATGATTTTTCTCTGTCTTTGCTACAAGATCTGGGATGTCAGTTGTGACTTCACCAGCCTGAGATTTGGGAAATTTCAAAAAAGAGCAAAAGTAAAATGTCAGAGAGAATTATTTCTGCAAAATATGGGTCAGTTTTAAATAACCAGACCTTTAACTCCCCTCTGTGACACAGGACCCAGTCTTTATTTTTTCTGAGGAGATACTCACTGATTTCAATTAAGTTTGCTCTTGGTCTTGCCTTGAAGTGAGCTGCTTTGAGTAAACTTTTTATTTTTTAATTATCTTAACCCCAGATGATGACTCCAAGAACAAAGACACTTCAGTGACAGCAAAACCAAAGTTGTTGGGGTTGTTTTTTTAAAAAAAAAAATCCATATTCTGTTCTGCCTAAAGACAGTTTTTGCATGACCTTATGGAAAACTCCAGTTTTGTTTAGGTTTTTTAATCCAAGAACTGACAGAATTTCACTAATTTGTTGCATGTTAGAAGCACATGATGAAAATTAATAACTATACTCTTAATACTTGAAACTTGTAATAAACTAATAATAAAATTGTAATTGTAATAAACTTGTAATAAACTAATACTCTTCTTACTTGCAACTACAATCAGTTTGATGGCTCACCCTGCAAGTAGGACAGAATCCCAACAAAGTGAGAGGAGAAACAACCTCTGGAAAAGGTGTTTTCTGGAAACTGGGAAGCTGACATTTAAACTTTGATGTTGATGTCTTTCAGCTTTGTAATCCTTTAGTTTGAAAGATAATCTGGTAGGAAACTTAGTGTGAAATGTGCTTTATTTCTTGCCTGGTGGTGTAGTGGATTTTGTTACCCATATGATGGCTAGAACCTGATATCCAAGGCACAGCCTAGAAAACATCATTTACCCGTTAAATATATCAACTGAACAAGTTGTTATTTAAATATGAGCTGTGTAACTTTAAATAAGCCTGGATTTCTTCCTCAGGGAGGAGAAGGCTCCTCCAGACCAGTTGCTTTGCAGAGGTTGGCATCACAACCCATCTGCTTTACTCCAACACGTTCATCAGCTCAGCGGCAGCTTACGACAGGGAACCTGCACGTTGCAGAACGAAGGTGCCAGAGGTGACAATGTGTGACCACAAACTGCAGCCAGAAAAGAAAGTTTTAATTAAAAATGACAACTAGACTCACAGTGAAAGCTGATCTTCTGGAGGAACCCAGGCAGAGGTGTGCTGGGACAAGGGACCTTTCTCTTCCTTCTTATGACCGCTGCCTTGCTCGGCTCATGTGTGATATGGTCACACTGGAGCAGATATTACTGAAGTCCAAAACTGAAGGAGATCAAGTTCATTTTCAACATGTCACAACAGCTCCTTGTTTAGACATCTGTGCTTCCAAAACAGGGCTACATCTGCAACACACCTAACAAAGCACCTAGAACGTGCGTGGTGCTGGCGTGCGTGGAAGCTCAGGGTCTGGAGCAAGCCAGTCCTTGAGGCTCCTTCTCAGCTATAGAATCATTGGATGTTCTGAGCTGGAAGGGACCCACCAGAGTAAGTACATGAAATGTTAAAAGAATCCCAAATCATGGTACTATTAGGATTTTCATAGAACCATCAAATGTTGTGAGTGGGAAGTGACCCACCAGGACCATGGAGTCCAACTGCTGTCCCTGCACAGGACAATCCCAACACTCACACCATGTCCCTGAGGGCACACGTTGGCCAAATGCTGCTGGAATCTTGTCAGCCTTGGGGCCATGGTCAGCACCACAAGAAAACCACCTCAGTGTGCAGACTGATTCCACCCTAAGTCAGGGCCTGACATGGATGGGATGAATAACCCAGGCCCTTCAACAACAGCATTTCACAAGAACTGTATTTCTAAGGGTGTTCAGCTGCAGAGGGCTCTAGAACTCCATTCTCTGAAGTATGGTGTTCCCTCCCATGATTAATCTGTCCCAGTTTTTTTTAGGCAATTAACATGCTGTTCCTATGCTACAAATGTTCTCCACAGAAATTCTCACAGCTGAGCTGTCAAACACTGAAATGCAGCACATTGGAATGGCAGGTTCTTAACAAAGTCCTGGAGTTTGTCAAGTATAATCAGAACTTTAATGCCCAATTATGCAATCTCAGCAATGACTTTCTGAAGATAATTTTATCACTTCCATTGTAAACTGAGATCAGCAACCAGAACCTGATCAAATTGTTCCACTCAAGAAATACAAGGGCTTGATTCTTCATGGAGGGGTTCATCAGATCACCAGAAACCACAGGTGTGGATATAACAGCTCTGGAAGATCCAAGCACTTTGGGACATTCTTTCCATTCAGGAACAATTATTTTCTTTCAGGGTTTGGGTTTTTTGGGGGGTTTTTTAATTGTTTTTTTTAATATTTCCCTTGCTTATGCACACTTGTGTCTGGTGATCACAATTCAGTTGCTACCTGTTCACTCTTACAAAACAAGGTCTTTCCTTGTCTCAGCTCATTTAGTTTCTCAGACATTCTTCAAGGGCTCCTCTGAGCAAGCACAATGAGTGCTAAAAGTCCAATGTGATCTCTCACAGCCTGAAACAAGATTAAAAACACGTGGACAAAGAACTAAACCATATTTTAGCACCCACCCACCTGCTCAATTAAGTCTTAGCTGCATATAAACAGTGATAGCCTTTAGGCAGCAACTTCTAAAGAGACATCAAACTTCCACTGTGCAATCTGCTCTGGTGACAAGAAGTCCACAAAGGAGTGTGAGCTTGGCCTGGAAGGACGTTGTTGTAAGCTAGAGAGAAGTGAAATACCAGATTTCCAGCCCTTGGCTGAATTAGTGAAACAATGCTATTTTCATGGACACCCAGGTGTCAAATATTATATCAACCACAAGCCAAAGCAAAAATTCCACTGAAGGAGGCACTAAGCTAATGCCAAATAAAACTGAAAAGATATACCCAGATCTAATGTCCATACTCATATTTGCAAAGGTGTTAAAATATACACCTGATCTCATGTAAAAATGTTCACTTTAATTCTTACAGGAACCAGCAATAATACAATTTCACCTGCTTCAGCCTACAACACTCGAGCAGATGAATTTATAAAGATTTAACTTAGTTTTTCTGAGCTGCACCAATGTAGTATTCAATTTATATCTTTCCATAATCCAACTGAACAATCCCATTCTTACAGCACAAGCAAAGGAATCAAAGATTTTCCTGAAGGATTTATAAGTTTAACTAGATAGCTTATGATTTCATCAGTTTACTCCAAATTAAATTACTCCAGCAACATTTCTACTGTTAATTCTGAAAATCACCTATTGATAAATGTTTCCACATGAGCAGCATAGCAGGACATGGTCAATATCTGCTCAAGTGTTCTTTTGCATTTGACATATTTCTCTTGCTATTGCCTGACTCATCAAAACACTTTAATGCTAATTTCTATTGAAACATTTGTAATTCAACAGCTGGAAGATGCTTTGTCACTTCTCAGTCTCTGTATGGAAAGGACTGCTGTATGGACATGGATGTCCACATCAAAACCCAAACCAAACAACCCCATCCACTTCAATTAGGTACATTAAAGTCCTCAGTTTGGGGTGATTACCAAACAACACTGCACAAACAGAAAGTAAATCAGAAATTCTGCTGTTACTAATTTCCTACAGGTAGTTCACTCTTATAATGTGGAGGTGATTCTGCTAACATCTCATTATTCACATTCTTTCTTTGAGTTCTATAGCAGCAAAATAAAAATTCAGTCCCTCCATAGCTTAAAAAAGGCAAAAACCATCCTATCAGGACTTCATTTAAAAGGAACAACATGATTTTGATAACAATCTAGGTATTTAATTCCACCTATTGACTGGCAAGCAAGGATATCTTTAAACCACCATCAAAGACATGAGGGAATGAGAGAGCACCAACAGAGTGGTTATTGCTCATGGCTGGAGTGGCCACACACGTAAAGAACAGCATTGAACTGTGACTGCTGCCAGGATTTTCCATGCACAGGATCTCCAACTGCAGGCTGAAATAAAACATTGTGCTGGTTCCACTCCTCTGGCTGCAGCCAAACGCAGCCGCTCGCTCACTGCCCCCCTCCCAGGGAACAGGGAGAGAATGGGAAGGGTAAAAGTGAGAGAACTCGTGGGTTGAGATAAAAACAATTGACTGATTGAAATAAAATAATAATTATAATAATAACAATAACAGAATATGCCAATGAGTGCTGCCCAGGGCAGTCACTCCCCACCCGCCGAGCGATGCCCAGCCTGTCCCAGCCAGCGATCCCGGAGCACAGACAGTCCCCAAACCCAAACCGCAACCCCGGGAGAGCCAGAGCCCGAGCCAGCCCCGAGAGAATCCCCAGCTCTGCATCAGCCCTGGGTCATGTCCTGCCCATGGGGGACAGGAGATGGAATATCTCATTGGCAGAGCCAAGTGCCAATTGGGGGTTTGCTAATTACTGCGCTTCCCCCTCCCAGTCCTTTGCACTTGCAGACTGGCAAAACACGATGACCTTGGACTTCCAGCAGCAACTAAAAACATCACTGTGTGATCAACATTCTTCTCCTAACAAATCCCCACTGAAACCAAACCCCAGCTATTCCAGCTCCTGAGAAGAAACTTAACTCTATCCTGGCAAAACAGGACAAAAATAAATAAATAAAAATAATAAGGAATAATACCACTGTGCTCATGCTGCCAGCTGCCTGTTGGAAAAAAAAAAGCATTGATCTAAAAATGAAGACAGGCAAGATGACAGCTGCAAGAACAAGATCAGGACACTGTCCATTATTTTAATGGAGCAGGAAAATAAAGAGAATTTGGAGGGGGACATGAAAGAAGCTGGAAATGCATGAAAAATCACCAGTAGTCAGGATGATTATGGAGAAGACATGTAGGATCAGATAGAGGTAGTACAGAGCTGGAACAAAAGCTGAACAAAAGCTGAGGGGAAAGCATTTCATCAAGACCCAAGAAGTAAATTGTAAATGCAGCAAAGGAACGCAGTGACAGCTTCGCTAACGAACCACTGCCCTTTGATTTCCTAGCGACTGCCTCAGACCTTTCTATCTCTCTAAAGAGGTGATTACAGCTTTGTTGGGTCAAGTGACATATGGACCAGGACTGCCCAGAGACCAGCACCCGAAGTGCCACTGAACCGCACGAGGAACTGAACTCCAACAGCTGAATTTTAGCCTGAATGAGGGGGAAAAAAACCAAACCCCATTTGGAACAGCTTGGAATGAATCCCATTCCTCCCTCCCACCAAGGAAAACAGATGGTATCAGAGATGAACAACATCCTAACAGTCCATGCTACTGTCCTTAAAGACTCAAACCAGCGAGGCAGAGGAGAACAGGAGGGGAAGGAACTTTTCTGGTGAATTCTGACGCTCTACTACAGCTTACAACCCCTTACCTAAACTCTTCTAACTCCACCTCCACTCAAAGGGTTTCCTTCTCCTGGTGAGTCCTACTGGAACGTTCTTGGAGAACTTCACTTTTCCTGAGCTTCATACTACTATTAATAACTGGCCTAAATTCATTCAGGGGCTATTTATACCTACTTACTCCTTTGCCAACACGCTCATTTATAGGTATGAACTTGATAGAACAGACACGACTCCAGCAGAATAAGGAAACTCAGAAGAAGCAGTAGAAACTCCTACAAAGTCCTCAAAACCACATTCATCCTTGTAGAATCTTTTTTGACCTTATCTGGCTATCTAAGGTATAACACCCCCAAATATTCTAAAATTGTGTTATTTAAACTACCTTTTTGTTTCTTTTGCCTTAATGAAAAGGGAAATACAGCAATAAGACCCACCTGGACATGATCCTGTGTCCTGTGAACCTGCTTTACCAGGAGGGTTGGACTGGATGATCTCCAAAGGTCACTTCCAATCCCTACCATTCTGTGATTCTGGGTAATAAAAAGTGGTGCATGAAATGGCTTCTCTATCAGCAAAATGTCACCATATAAAGCCTTCTCAGGCTCTCCAAGGCTAGGAAGACACTGTGGCCAAGGGTCTGGAGCACAACATCAAGGAGAAGCTGAGAGAGATGGGTTTGCTTAGCCCCAAGAATGATTTAAGTGCTGTCTTCATCCACATACTGGGGGGCTGCAGAGAGGACAGACCTAGACTCTTCTCAGAGGTGCACAAGAAGAAGCCAAGATAACAGGCACAAGTCATAGCACAGGAAATTCTACTAAATACAGGGGAAAAAGTCTCCAGAATTAATGTGATCAGGTAGAAGCATCAGTGGGGCCAGAGAGCTGGAGGAATCCTCACCCTGGAGATAGCCAAGAGGATGAGCAGCCTGGTCCAGCATCAAAGCCAGCCTGGTTTGGAGCAAGAGTTGGACCACCAGCCCTCTGCTTCTCAACCTCAGCAACTCTGGGTTGTATGTTTGGTTTATTCATAGGTTTGCTTTTAGAAATTCAGTTCATCCACTGAAAATATCAAAGACTGGGAAAAAAAGATCTGAGGTGAAGGCCACGTTGGGTTCTGCTTTTGATCAAGTGTCCACTTGTATTCCATAACGCAGCAGCACAGGGAAAGTGTTCTCAGAGTAAAAACATATTCCACTTTTCCCAGAAGATGGAAAAAATATCTGCATTACCGTGCTCCTCAGAAAGGGGACAGAAAGACATGAGCAACTATGGTGATGGTGGCTTGTAGAATATTAAATATCTATAGGAACAATATTTTAACAAGCTTATTGCCTGTTCATTGCCAGAAACCTGACAACTTCTACCTCGGGAATTTTGAATGCTTGCTTGGTTTAAACCATATTTAGAGATAGTTTTTTCCAACACATTATGGAGTTACTCTTCTACTCTCCAAATTAAAGCTTTGAAACAAGCTAAAAAAACCCTGTACACATATTTTCCATTTATTTCCTTCCTACTCAGTCCTAGAGGTTGTGAAATTTAGTCCTGTTAGTGATGAAATTGGTCCTGTCCTGTGCTCACAAGTCCCTTCCTGCTCATCTGCCAGGTAATCTTTCAAGACAACACTTTGAGATTCAAACTGCTGGTGATTGCTCTCAACATCAGGCTGGAACTGCTTTCACTTGCAAACTTTTTCAGTTGGAAAAAAATCTTCTGCAAATAGGCAATATGTGTGGTGAGAGTGCTGATATCCCACAGCTCAGAAAGATTTGGTTCAGGATGGAGTACAGGAGTGTGAAGTGGGGATCTGTGCCTCTTCCACATACTCAGTGACATTCACATCACCAAATGTCCTCAGCAAATAAATAATCACTATAATGGTGCCTTCAGATATACATCCAGGTCTGCTCTCAGCAAAACCATCCCTTCATACCAGTACAGAGATATTACAAATAAAGTCATTAAATTAAATGTAAATAAAATTTAAAATTAGACATAAATTTTTAATTAAATTCTTGCCTCTTTTTATTCAAAGTAATTTCTGACACATTTCTGCTGTTTCAATCCTACCAAGTCTCACATGAATCCTGTTTGCAGGTTGAAGCTACCAACTAGAGATCAGCAATAAAATTCAACAAGTCCTTCCCTTTATGATCTCTCTGCTACACCAACCACAGCCAGGGCTCAGTGTTCTGTACATCACAGCAACAATTCCCATTACATTCCTGAGGTTACTTTCAGTTGCCATTGGGATTCAGGAAAGAGCAAGTACAAGGATGTTAATTCTAATAATCTGAAATCTTTTGCCAAATTCTACAAGAGGGACCTTTCTGCTTAGGCACCTGGCCTTATGTATTTAATTATCATTAAAAAAAATAAAGGGTTTTTTTCCCCCCTAATTTGTTTGCTACAGATAGAGCTAGCCAAAAAAGTAATTAAAATAAAAATAACAAGAGAAAGTTTGCAGCTGTGCCCTGAGTTTCTGATTACAAAGGAGCCAGGTTTCTTGCTTCCATAACTTTATATCCTGATGATCAAAAATTGAGGAAAAAGACAAGTATTTGACCAAAGCTGGTGTACCTGCTATGACTGTGCTGCACTTCTGGGTCATGCTCAGAGGTCTTGGTCAAATTCTAAATGTTCTGCAACCTCATTTCCTAGCACAGGCAAATAAAGAGAGAAAACCCAAACGAAGGGGCTGGGAGAAAGAAGATCCCAGTAGCATACTGGTACGTTTACTTCCATGAGTAGGAATGCACAGCACACACCTCTCACCACTTCCTGGCTTTAAATAAACTGCTTGGAAGGTTGAAAATGAATTGCTTTAATTATTTAAAGCAGACAAGTCAAATGGAATTGGCTATTTATTGTGAATGCACAGATTGGAAGGGATTTACAGGATCCCAGAACTGCCTTGACTGGAAAAGACCTTTGAGATCAAGGAGTCCAACCATGAACCCAACACTGACCAGTCCCCACTGACCCCTGTCCCTCAGCACTGTGTCTACACGACTCTTCAATCCCTCCAGGGATGGGGACTCCACCACTGCCCTGGGCAACCCCTTCCAATGCCTCAGAACCCTTTCAGCAAAGAAATTCTTCCTCACATCCCATCTCAACTGCCCTGGCCACAACTGGAGCCCATTTCCTCTTGTCCTGTCCCTTGCTCCTTGCTTGAACAGACCCACCCCCACCTCTCTGCACCCTCCTCCAAGGGACTTGGACAGAGCCAGGAGGTCTCCCCTCAGCCTCCTTTTCTCCAGGCTCAACACCCCCAGTTCCCTCAGCTGATGGAACCTCCTCGGTGGAGCTCCTAGAGCAGCACAGCGGTGCATCAGGGCTATTAAATCCTTATTTAGGCCTTAATAATTAGTTGCAAGATGAGTCAAGAATATATACACACAAACATGCACCAACAGAGAGAAGCCTGTTAGGTTTGAAAATCTCCAGAGAGATGAGGATGGAAGTTGCTGAAGTAGTGCTGTGAGATTTGTGAGCATCAATTTGTAACAGAATTGTAAGAAAATGATTTAATTTTGTCTTTTTCTATGATAGAAAAAAAAAGACATTATTGAGCTGACAAAGAACCTGTCTTCTGGATTTAGAAGATGATGACAGTAGATGTCAGTCTGCCAGAGCAAGTTCTGACTGGTTTAGAACAAATTGTTTCTGGAAATTTTCTTGAGTTCCTTTTTCTTTTTTTTCTTTCAAGGAATTTTCCTTCAGAAGAAGCTGACAGACACACCCCTGGAGTTTGCAAGCTCTTTGGAAGTCCTGCAGGATGGGATGACTAAAATATTCTGGCTCCCTTGCATTTTCCTCAAGAAAAGGCTACCAAATATTTGTGGTTTATGGCCATAGGCAGCAGCCACATTGGAGCCCAGAGCTTTAGCTCCTCTGAAGCTGTTGCATTTGGACAGAAATAGCCCATTCAAACACAAAGTGGGCAGAGGATCTGGGATGGGGATGCCAAAGCTGCAGGAGGTGAATGGATTTGGGGTCAGGATGGGTGCTGGGAGAGGAGAGCAGGGTGGTACTAAGGTGGGAACACCCTCCGTGATGCTCAAAGCATTTTCAAGCTGTGGATGGAAACCTGGTCTGCCAGGGCAAGGGGGGTCACTGTGATGGTCTTGTAAAATGGGGCTTCCAAGAGCTTTTCACTGCTTCACCTCTTTGTTGATAAACCCATAAAAAAAAGGCTGGCCTGGCCTTTATCTCTAGAAAAACCAGGCTGGCACTATATGTCACTTCATGAGACAGGGACATTAAACAGAGATACAGGAGGAGGTAAGCAGATGTTCACATCTGCCCCTCCTCCACTTCTGAAACACCCCATCAGTCCAGAAAAAATGGAAATTGGACAAATTCCTCCACCTAAGTGTACAGGAGCTGCCCTTTCCAAATGGAAATGTCAGACTGGGCTATGACTAACGATGACTCACAGCCAAAATCTCAGTTCTCCACTCTCAGATGAAATCAAGGTTGGGGTTTTGCATGTAAACATTTTCCTTCCAAACTGCATAAACATATACTTTAAAAACTCCATTTAAACAGCAATATTTAACCACACACATTCAAATGCAGCACTCAAAATAATTTTTCCCCTCATATTTTATCATGTTTAATTTGTTTCATAGACTCATGGAATGGTTTGGGTTGGAAGGGACCTTAAAGCTCATCCAGTCCCAACCCCCCTGCCAGCAGCAGGGACACCTTCCACTAGACCAGGTTGCTCAAAGCCTCATCCAGCCTGTCTGAGAACACCTCCTCTGCTGTCCTTATTGGTAGAATGAGCAGTTCACAACTTTTTCATGTATCACAGAAGCTGATTCTTCCCCTCAGCACTGGTGAGGCCACATCTGGAGTGCTGTGCCCAGTTCCAAGCTCCCCAGTACCAGACAGACATGGGCTTACTGGAGTGAAGGGCCACCAAGACAATTAAGGGACGGGAGCATCTTCACCTACACATGAAATGCCATCTGAACATGAGAAAATACTTTTTGTGTGTGACTGTAATGGAACAGTGGGACAGGTTGTCCCATGAGGTGGTGGAGTCTCCATCTCTGAAGATATTCAAACCCGCTCGAGGTGACCCCGCTTCAGCAGGGTGTTGGACTAGATGCTCTCAAGAGGTGCTGCCAACCTCAGTTGTTCTGTGGTCCTGTGATTCAATGACCTTTTCTAGTTAAAATGTGTTAGATGTGAATTTCCAAGGCCAAGAGATGCAGAAGCTCCCTCATCTTTGAAGAAACAGAAGTGAAAAGTTACACAAAACCTGAGTCTTCCTTCCATGAGTAAAAGAAAAGAAGAGCTGAAGACAAAGCCACGTGTCCCAGCAGGCTGTTTCTGGTTAAAACCAATTGCTCATTTACTATGAAGAGAAAAGGGAAAGTAAAACTACCCCTAATCTAATCTGAAATGAATATTCCAACAATGAAGTTTTAAACATTTTGTATGTTACAGAAAATAGTGACGTGCATGAATCTGTGTTCCCAGCACCTGTCATCAATCAAAACAAATCAGACTAAGCATTAATTAGTATCTCAGATGCCATTAATTTGCATGAAAGCCAACACACTTAATATTAGATTTATCCCCACTTTAAACCTTCTCATTTGAATACTTTAAAGACATTGTTTGAGGTCACTGAAATCACTATTTCTGCTTCAAAAGAAAACCTCAAAGTTTCAGGACCAATGCCACGGACCAAAGCCTTTCTTTAAAAATGCATTTAGTCCATTTCTCTTATTTCACGTGTTTTCAGTTGTAGCAGGGCACAGGATGGCATGTCTGATCATCTCAAGTCATGTAGAAAAATGAAATACTCAGTGAACTAATTAGAGGAGCAGATGTTTTTAACACCCATGTGCCAGCCTGTGATCACCTTTGCAGAGGACTGAAAATAGCTGCTCCTTCAGCTCACTCACAAGGCATCCAGTGTTGTCTGATCCAAAGGGCCAAGGTGTTTCATTAGAACACCAACAGGAGAAACTCTGCCCCAGAAAACAAGGGAAAATGTATCAGTTTGGCTGTGCTGGTTTAAAAATTAAATCAAGTGAAACAAAGATAATATTTTGACTTTGGTATCTATGACATCCCTACGCCATGGCAAACAATCTCAGATGACTTCAGGTGTTATCATGAGCTTTCAGTGTCAAGTGATGGACTAATTAAAACAGAAATCAATATATTACATAGACAAAAAAATTAAATTAAATTCTGATATTTCCCAAATAACTTGGGAAAATACTTTCATTTCCAAATTGGCTGTCCAAATTTTGACCACTTCAGGGATTCCTCAAAAGCATGTATGCAATTCTGCTCCCTTTGGAGCAGACTGAGAGATGCTGGTGAGGAAGGGATCCAGTACCACGCCTGTGAGCCAGCAGAAGTGGGTGTGATGAGGTCACTTTCATATGTGAAATGCTGATGAACGCTTCAGCAGAGGGACTTTGTGCATGTTGACCTCAGGGCCCAGAACTGAAACCACCTCACACTCCCCAGAAAGATGTGTGAGAATTTCTAAGCAGCTCTGACTGACAGCTTTCATAATCCTCAGCACACTGATTTCAGGCAGGACACCTCCTTCTTGTCCTAGCAAGGTCTCCTTGTGCCCCTACAATAGCAAGAATAATGGAGTTGGAACCTAAAGTAGGATCTAACTGACAAGGTGGTGGCATGAAATGAAGCAGAACGTATCAGGAGACGAGGTCCTCAGCTTTCCCCGTGGTTCCTCATGGGGATGAACCAGCAAATCCATGGTCCAGTATCACTGGCACATTGGCTGTGGACTCCAACAGTGATCACTTGGTCTGCTAGCAATGGGAAGACACATCAAAGAAATTCAATCAGCAATGCTCTACATTTAGGAAACTCAACAAACACCCACTTTTTAGCTTTCCAGCATCCCTTTACACCAAACTGATGACACAGGTCTGTGGCTGTTCCTCTACATGTCTTGTACAAGACACAGACAATGCTCCTTGGAGAGAAAATCATTTTTGTAGGAAATAGCTCAAAATCACTTCTCCAATTAATGCCAAAATTTAAAAGGCATTATCAGTAGCATGGAGACAGATAATCTCTATGAATCCACACCAGAAATATAACTGAAATGTGTGACTAATCTCCCAACACTGAAATCACACAGAGCAACCTTTTTTTACAGGAACATACCTCTGGGTTTGGGTACATCTAACGCTGGGAAAACCAGACAAGATGGACCAAGAGGGCTGGCTCAAAACCGCCCTGAGCTCTTCCATCCCTTTGGACTATTTTTCAAAGCCACTCACACAGCAGCCTTTAGATTTAAATTACCAGTGGCAGTTCACACCAGAATGTTATCTCACTCCTTATCAGTTTCCTGCCTCCTGATTACAAGTTTCCTTACTATGTATTTTTAACCTAGGAAAGTGAAAGTGTCCTTCTTCCATTCATGGCCAAGTTCAAAGGAGCAGAAAAGCTGACAGAAGTCAGAAGAAAACCATAGACTGGTCTGGGATGGAAGGGACCTGAAAGCTCATCCAGGTCCAACCCCACCATGCTGGGACTCTGTGATTTGCTTGGAACAGCCTTGAACTTTTTTTGCATTCACCATTTTCCTTGTGCAAAAAATGGTGCAGGAAGAACCAGAACGAAGAGAGAGGAGTGGAAGGGGTTGGGTTTGTTCACATCCACTTGGCCTGACTCCAAAAGCCAGCTCAGAGCCTGACTCATGGCCACACTGCTCCAGTCTGGGGGTCACGCTGACCCCAAGGTGGAAGGACACATTGATCCACCGAGCAGCAGACGCGGGACAACGGCAAGCACGAGTCGTGTCTCGATGGCTTTCCAAACTCCCAGCCCCATCCTGAGAGCAAAAGCCTGTGTCAGTGCACAGCCACACTCCCTTCCCACCTGGAGAAGCACAGCAGGAGTGAGCAGGAGGCTATTCACCCCCTCTTCTGAATCACCAAAGCTGGGAGAGAAAACAAAAAACCACTGTTATGAATAAAATTGTCCACGTGAGCTTTGTGTGATGGATGAAACCCACCCTTTGCTGAATTCACCCAGAGGTTTGCCACTGAATCCCTCCTCACATGGAAGCAGGACCCAGGGAAAACCTGATTAATGCAACAGACATTCTCTTGGAGAAGGAGGTTTTTATATTCCATCCTGCTTATGGCAGAAGTCTGCTCCCTCAGCATGATCCAAGAAAAAAACTCCCACCGTGGCACCCTAAGAACTGTTGGATTCCTTAAATATTACAGCAAATGCCTCATTCTGCAAGGATTTGACAACATTAGTTAAATCTCTTGGTCATAACATGAGTTTCCTCCTGTCTGTAAAGCAGTAAAAATTCCTTAACTGAAGGCAACACATTAATTTCCACTAGTGGAGAATCTAATTTTTGCTTTAATATATGTGCACATTTATACATCTGTGAAAAGAAAAGAAAAGGAAAGGGGAGAGGAAAGGGGAGAGGAAAGGGGAGAGGAAAGGGGAGAGGAAAGGGGAGAGGAAAGGGGAGAGGAAAGGGGAGAGGAAAGGGGAGAGGAAAGGGGAGAGGAAAGGGGAGAGGAAAGGGGAGAGGAAAGGGGAGAGGAAAGGGGAGAGGAAAGGGGAGAGGAAAGGGGAGAGGAAAGGGGAGAGGAAAGGGGAGAGGAAAGGGGAGAGGAAAGGGGAGAGGAAAGGGGAGAGGAAAGGGGAGAGGAAAGGGGAGAGGAAAGGGGAGAGGAAAGGGGAGAGGAAAGGGGAGAGGAAAGGGGAGAGGAAAGGGGAGAGGAAAGGGGAGAGGAAAGGGGAAAGGAAAGGGGAGAGGAAAGGGGAGAGGAAAGGGGAGAGGAAAGGGGAGAGGAAAGGGGAGAGGAAAGGGGAGAGGAAAGGGGAGAGGAAAGGGGAGAGGAAAGGGGAGAGGAAAGGGGAGAGGAAAGGGGAGAGGAAAGGGGAGAGGAAAGGGGAGAGGAAAGGGGAGAGGAAAGGGGAGAGGAAAGGGGAGAGGAAAAGAAAAGAAAAGAAAAGAAAAGAAAAGAAAAGAAAAGAAAAGAAAAGAAAAGAAAAGAAAAGAAAAGAAAAGAAAAGAAAAGAAAAGAAAAGAAAAGAAAAGAAAAGAAAAGAAAAGAAAAGAAAAGAAAAGAAAAGAAAAGAAAAGAAAAGAAAAGAAAAGAAAAGAAAAGAAAAGAAAAGAAAAGAAAAGAAAAGAAAAGAAAAGAAAAGAAAAGAAAAGAAAAGAAAAGAAAAGAAAAGAAAAGAAAAGAAAAGAAAAGAAAAGAAAAAGCTTTTGAATCTTGAAGAAAAGCTTGCAGAAAAACAACTCCATATTCCCACCGAGCCGACTGACGTGGTACAGCGAGATTCCAGATCTCCTTACGGCATTTTCATCCATTCATTCATTCACTGCCCACATGGCAAAGCACAGGCAGAAGTTCAGAGTGTTCCAAGTGCTACTCCCACTGAACTCCACACATTTTGACATCTGTTACTGGTTCTTTTCCTTTATGGAGCTTCTACACAAGTCCCAAATCAATGTGGATTTTCTCAAATCACTCTCTTTGCCAAGCAATTGAGAGAAGGGGACTACAGACACCAACCAAGCTCCACTGGGCTGAATGTCACACGTGGTAAAACTTGGGGAAACAGAAAATCCTTCAAAACAGAGTTAATAAAAAAATAATCAAGGAAAGCCTCCAGTTTCTACTGACCCAAGAGATGATGTTTTGAAAGAAAAAAGTTTCTTACTAGAAAGGAGGAACAGCCTCTTGAAAGGTTGTTCCAATATTGCCACGTGCTGCTTATCACTCATTTTAAACTTTCCTCATTCCTCATTTACTTGAATGAAAGTGAATGAGGAAAATAGAAAATGCTTTGCAAATAATCTCTTTCACTTCACTTCAAAAATGCCACAACAATACAAACACAGGAAACTCTTCTGACAGATTTAGATTGCTGCTCATTGTTGGCATTTTAATTAATTGCAATGTAATCTTTCCAAGTAGATTTAAAGCCTATTAAACAAGACAAAGCCTTTGATTTCAAGATGGAAACAATTCAATGAAAGGTAAATTTAACTGACATTCCCAAGCTGATCCTGCACACTTACAAGCCTGGAGACACCGGTTCTTCTCCCTCCCCAAGACCATGCCCTGTGATGTCCAAGCTGTTGGGTGATGAGCAGTGGGCAGCTGGGTCCTGCTCCCAACTGGACTTGTGTAAATCTTGCACAGGGCCACCTAGGTCACTAGATTGCATCTGCCATAATGAAGAGAAACATTGGACTGAAAACAAATGGGGAAGTCTTACAAGTACTTTTGCCAAGTTCTGCACTTTGGCCCCAACAACCCCCAGCAGCTCCAGGCTTGGGGAGAAGTGGGGGAGAGCTGCTGGGCACAGAGGGACCTGGGGGTGTTGGGTGAACATGAGTCAGCAGAGAGCCCAGGGGGCCAGGGAGGCCAAGGGCATCCTGGCCTGGATCAGCACCAGTGTGGCCAGTGGGAGCAGGGAAGTTCTCTTCCCCCTGCACTGGGCACTGGTGAGGCCACAGCTCGAGTGCTGGGTTCAGTGTTGGGCCCCTGAGTCCAAGAAGGACCTGGAGGTGCTGGAGCGTGTCCAGAGAAGGGAATGGAGCTGGGGAAGGGTCTGGAGCACAAGTGTGCTGAGTTCCCGGCTGAGGGAACTGGGGGTGCTGAGCCTGGAGAAAAGGAGGCTGAGGGGAGACCTTCTGGCTCTGTCCAAGTCCCTGACAGGAGGGTGCAGAGAGGTGGGGGTGGGTCTGTTCAACCAAGGACCAAGGGACAGGACAAGAGGAAATGGGCTCCAGTTGTGGCCAGGGCAGTTGAGGTTGGATGTGAAGAATTTCTGTGCTGAAAGGGTTCTGAGGCATTGGAAGGGGTTGCCCAGGGCAGTGGTGGAGTCCCCATCCCTGGAGGGATTGAAGAGTCGTGTAGACACAGTGCTGAGGGACAGGGGTCAGTGGGGACTGGTCAGTGTTGGGTCAATGGTTGGACTTGATGATCTCAAAGGGCTTTTCCAACCCAGGCAATCTGGGATGCTGTGACATTCAGCACCCCCAGCTACACACTCTCTACACTCCCATGTGCTGCGCCGTCAGCTGGTTCAGTCACACGGTTCTTTACTTTTTATTTCCTTTTTATTTAGACCTGAGAATGAAAGTGCAGTGAGTGCTGCTGAGCACCCTGTCAGGATCACAAAGGTACCCACGTGCATCAACTGAACAGCTCTGATTACAGGAATCTAAATCCTATAAAATTATAAAATAACTAAATATTCTTGTAATCAGAGGGAAAAAATGTTGTATCTACATCCCAGTTACTCCTGTGGCTGTAGAGTTCTGTGACCATTTTGATTCACCACAGTTTTTCATGTAGTGGATTCCTTGGGAAAAAAAAAAAAAAAAGAAAATAAAAAATGAGTTTTAATTAACTGTGGTTAAAGAGGAGCCAATTTAAAGCAAGTAGGTCAGCACCTGCTTGGAAATGCCTGCTCTGAATGAAGTCATTACAGTACTGCTGGTGCTGAGAGCTGTGTACCTTTTAATTTACACTTTCTATCCTTAACACAGGCCCAGCCTAAGCAGTCAGCTTTACACTGCACAAAGCAAAATGAAAAGAACTTCTCATGCAAAAATGAAGGGCTAAGTTGTGTCTCCAAAATGAGACCTTTCTGCTGTCAATCAGGTTGATAATCTCATAAAACCAAATTTATCTGTACAGTAGGGCAGTTCTGATGACACTTACCATGGATCTCGGTGGGGAGAAGTTATTGTAACAGATATTTGAGATTGCAAGATAAATGTCATTTATTTCCTTTTAGTGGTGCAAAAGAAATATAAAAATAAAGAAACCTGCCATACACAAATTTGCCAGTAACACAGTTTAGGATGAAACTAAATGACTGAGAAATGGGGGAAAAAGGAGTCACCCTCCATCTCATGAAAATTTCTCCAGCAATTAATTTTCAGAAACTCTAGATCTACTCTTCATCACAATTTAATATTTGGCACAGCAGAATGCCAAGGAAGTGCCAAACATCAATCTCCATCCCCTTCACTCAAGCTTGTAAGCAGATATGAAAAAAAGCAGATCACGAAGTTCAAGATAAAAAAAAGAAAATCTCCTTTGCGTCAGGTCCATCTGGAGCTCAACAGAGCTCGATTCCTGGTGGCTTCATCCAACTCTTATCAACACACCAGCCTACAACTGTGGTCTGCATCACCTCTGGGAGACCTGTGACCAGGAGAGACACATCCATGTCCAGCAACCCACCAACAGAACCCTCCAATTTAGATGGGGCTTTGAGCAACCTGGTCTAGTGGAAGGTGTCCCTGCTGCTGGCAGGGGGGATGGGACTGGATGAGCTTTAAGGTCCCTTCCAGCCCAAACCAGTCTGGGATCCTGTGATTTCCTAAGGCAACTGGAAAGTCTGTTGAATGCCACCCCACTTTGCTTTGTGTCACTGGGAGGGTGACAGGTTGGGAGGTCCCTACAACATCCCAGCACCTACAACTTCTCCTGAGGCGTTCAGAAGGAAGGGAGGGTGGGGAGAAGCCTTCTCCAGGCAGGCTGTGTGTGACACCATCACGTCACGCATTCCTCTCTCTTGAGAACTTGTTCTCATCTTCTGCACGTGACAGTGACAGGACAGAGAATGTCTCCAATGTTTAGATATGAAAGGAGGAGGGGAGGAATATGCAACGCTCCCGAGCTGCAAACACAACGAGCAAGGACTACAAAGGCACTGAACTGGCTGAAGCATGAGCAGAACACACAAACATTTTCCTGCAAGAGCTTCGGTTTCCAAAGAGGAGGTGTGAAGGTGTTTTGATAAACTCAAGATGATCCATTTTAGAACAGAATAGCAAAATAACTCTTCATGTAAATGTTCTCTATCCTCTGCCAGACTCTGAATTAAGCATCTGGATTATACTGTGATGAAACATCTTAATTGACCACTTCTTGGTGATTTGGGAAGAAATTCTGCAGTCTTTGTCCCATCTCAAATGAAAAAAAACAAAAATAAAATGATAAAATAAAATAAAATAAAATAAAATAAAATAAAATAAAATAAAATAAAATAAAATAAAATAAAATAAAATAAAATAAAATAAAATAAAATAAAATAAAATAAAATAAAATAAAATAAAATAAAATAAAATAAAGAAAAGCCAGAATTCCTCTGGAACTGAAACTCCCCATTTTGACCAGCTGTAGTTTCCAGGCAACCAAATCTCTCCTCCAAGCAGGATGCTTCAAGTAGGCTGTGGCTTGAAGGCAACCTCCCCAGAGAAATGCAATATACTGAGCTGGACGTGTGACGAGTACCTACGCTCTTCTTGGAGGAAAAAAGAGACATATGGGAAGGAGAAGGTGCCTGGAGCAGCCACAAACACAACCTGGACAACTCTGACACTGAAAATACAGATGGAATTGAAAGAAAAATATAGAAATCTCCCCATTAAACCAAGCTACTGACCATGGGGACACTACTCACAGTGTCTTGCACGACTGAACCTTCTCACTGGTCACATACAGCTAGCCAGTGACACTCACTCACATCCACAGTCAGATATGATCCAGGACAAGGAAATATCTCAGAGGGGAGGGGGGAAAAAAACCAAAAAGCCCACGTCAGAAATGTTTTTATTCAGTATTTTTAGAATAAAGACTGTAAGGAAAATGAAGAGTGGTTAAAAGCCTGGTACTAAGGCTGGCTCCATTCTACTGCAGAAGATTGTTGCTTTGTACAGCACCCCCAGGGGCAAACTGCTTTCACAAAGGCTTTTAAACAATATTTATAGCTCCAGTAACAATAATATTTGAAAGGCTTCGTAAACCTCCCAGCTCATGGCTCGTGTCCCCCGTTACTTCCCATTGTGCGCGGCAGCACGGCGGCAGAAGGTCCCCATAAAAACCATTTCAAAAGGAGCTGGGAAATCACTCACTTCCACATTAAAAAAACATCCAGAATAGGTTGCCCTTCCAACCTTCATTTTACCCATTTTTATGCCTACAACGTGACCCAGTCTTTAATTGCACGGCGTTATCAGTTTGACCCGGGCTCTCTCGGAGGTGGGAGCACTCTGAAAATCAAGGTGAACGTATAATAAAGTCAACCCAGCATACAAAAGAGCTGTACACAACACAGTGACGAATTCTTTTCCAATTCCATTGCAGAATGACTCACTGCCACATTCCCCCATGCGGCACCAGCTACCTCAAGTGTCAGAATGTTCAAAAGGACCAGAACAATGCTGAAGAACAATAAATAATCTGGTTTTCATTGGTCTTCAGAAGCTCCTCTGATAGTTATTAAAACTTGAAGCTTTAAAGAAAAAAACCAAACCATATCAATACCAAAAAAAAATTAGAAATAAGTCTGGAAATAAACAATCAAATGCTTCATCCAGCCAACTTAGAAGCAACCAAAAATGTGTGGAGATCCTGGAAATTATTCAGCCTGCTTAATTATGCATATTGATGCTGTTCTGTCTGTAAAGCAGAGAGGAACAGATGTAGCATTGGAAATTCAGCCTCAGACGAGTAAACACCAGTTTCAATTGAACAGTAAAGTAGTTCTTTTTTTGCAATTAACTTTTCATTAATTTTTAATGAGGAAAAGGATAAAACAAGGAACAAGAAAACAGTCTGATAAACCTGTCCACTGAAGGTGGTATAGTGGGATAAATGATCAAGAACCTGTTTCTGCAAGCTGCAATTATATTTAAACATATACCCCTGATTTCTAGGTATTCTCAGCTATAAATATGTCTGAGCACAGTCTAAGACTTATCAGTATTGTCTTCCAAATAGATAGGTTTTTATATAAGAGGTTTTTATTCCTCTTACTCAGTTCAGCCTGCATCTACCTAACACAGGAGCACTTCAATGATTTCCACTTTAAAACTTTGCATGGAGCTGAACTTATTAAAACCAATCTTATTTAGGTGGAATCCATCCTCTGGACATCAGAAATGCATATTTGGAGACAATAATTCCTCTTTTTCAGAACATACAATACCTGGAGGCATGTACAATCTGAAAACACAGGATACCATTATCCCTTTCCTACAAAAACCATGGACTTTGTTAGGAAAGCTGTTCCAAAGGGCTGAATCCTTCAGCCACTTAAAACCAGCTATCCACCAGAATAAATTGTTTGCTTTTTAATGTCTAACCTTGATTTAGAGCCTTTGAAATGAGAAGAGAGCCAGGCTGTGAGCAGGACAGCAGTTACCCTGTGATGCTGTGCCCTTCCCAACAGGCTGGAACAGGAGCAGCTCTGTTGGCTCATTGCTGCTTGGGATGCAAAGATTTCCACTGCACTTTGTACTGCAAAAAACATCTCTTCTGGATTTAAGTGAGACATCCAGGTGGGCATCACTTGAGAGCATCATCAACTGCTTCAGGTTTGTAAACGTGGCAGGGACTCACTCTTTCATAACCAAGAACTTATTATATCATTGGATCACTAATAATTATGAAACACCTTTTTCCTCACTTCCTGATATGGCTTACTCACAACTTGTAAATCATTTCTTCCCCCCCAGTAATACAGGAAGAAATAAAAGGAAAGACAATTGCATGAAGAACTAAGTGCTGTGGATTTGCCACTCCCGGGGCAGACTGTTCTGGCTGGATCTCATAGGCTGACTAGAAAAGCTTCAGCTAAAACCATTTTTCAGCATACACCTTGCTCAGGAACAAAAGCTGGAAGAATGGAGAGGGAAGGGGGGATATTTGTTATTTACAATGTTTGTCCTCTGGAGCAACCACCACAAAGCCCTGCTTCCTGGGAAGTGGCCAGACATCGCCTGCTGATGGAAATGGAGAATAAATATTGTGTTCTTTTGCCTCTGTGTGTGCAGCTTTGCTTTGTCTCTATTAAACTGCTTTCGTCTCGATCCATGAGTTTGGTTTTATTTTCCATCTTATTTTCTCCCCTCCCCACCCTGCTGAGGAGAGGGGTGATAGAGCGGCTTGGTGGGCACGTGATGTTGAGCCAAGGTCAGCCCACCACACACCTGTGTGTACCTGGCAAGCAGCAGAGAGGAAAAGGATGGTCCTGACTCACTTCCAGCAGCCAAACCCTACCGACCTGCCAGGCACTCACGTGTGTACAGGGAGGGGCAACTCCCATGGCAGCGTTAACATCTCTAATTATCAATAAAACTGCCAAAACAGTCCTGTGCAAACTAGAGAAGAGTCTGGACATGCCTTTATGGACCAGATACTGGAGTCCACCAGACTCAGGTTGTCTTAAATCAGGTGAGGATCTGACTTCCACATGGACAGTTTGTAATAACTGTCCCCTCCTGTTACAGAAAACCAACGCTCTGACAATTGCCCCCTGGAACCAAGGGTTCACACTTAATGAGCACTGCAACAGTTACGAGGTTGAATATGGTTTGAGAAAGTATTAAACCCACTTTTCATTATTTCACTGGTGTTTTAGGCAAGAAACTCTGTAGCAAAGACTATTAGAGGGACAGCATGTTATTTCCTAGAAGCACCAAGAAGATCACAGAATCACAGAGTGTCAGGGATTGGAAGGGACCTCGAAAGCTCATCCAGTCCAATCCCCCTGCCAGAGCAGGAACACCTGGATGAGATCACACAGGAAGGCGTCCAGGCGGGTCTTGAATGTCTCCAGAGAAGGAGACTCCACACCCTCCCTGGGCAGCCTGGCCCAGGGCTCTGGCACCCTCACAGGAAAGAAGTTCCCCCTCAAATCCAAGCGGAACCTCCTGTGTTCCAGCTCACACCCACTGCCCCTTGTCCTATCATTGGACACCACTGAGAAGAGCCTGGCCCCATCCTCCTGACACTCACCCTTCAGATATTGATCAACATTAATGAGGTCCCCCCTCAGCCTCCTCTTCTCCAAGCTCAAGAGCCCCAGCTCCCTCAGCCTTTCCTCATCAGGGAGATGCTCCACTCCCTTCATCATCTTGGTGGCTCTGTGCTGGACTCTCTCAAGCAGCTCCCTGTCCTTCCTGAACTGTGGGGCCCAGAACTGGACACAATATTCCAGATGTGGCCTCACCAGGGCAGAGTAGAGGAGAAGAAGAACCTCTCTGGACCTACTGACCACAGCCCTTCTAATGCCCCCCAGGATGCCACTGTTCTGTTTTAGCTATTGTGACTTTCTGACAGGAGACAGAAACCTGTGTCTCATGGAACAGAAAGGATTTCAACCAACTGCCTGATGCTGCCAGCTTTGGGTTTCCTAGGAAATCACATCCAAACTATTGTCAAGCCACTGGCAAAACGGATCCAGCACATCTCATTGTCAGTGTGAACGTTCAATAAATCAGGGGAAACGTGAGGAATTGCAAAGCATTACAACCCCTGCTGCCCCCAAAACCAGAAATACAAAATGAAGCACTGCCAAACACCATTCTGTATAAAAGAGGTGGTTTTTGGTTAAGATTTCATTTCATCTCAAAGCTGAACACGCAGATGCATCTGCACAGAGTAACCGAGAGAGGACTCGAGCCTGGGGATGAGTCAGTGGCTTATCCCTTAAAATCAGACACTGCTAAATTCCATTAGCAGAAAGTTTATTTGCAATTTCTACACAATTTGGAAACTAATTATGCCACACACACAGAATGGAATTTATCTGAAAACAATCAATACCAGAGTTCAGCAGAAACAATTCAGTTTTTTCAGATGAAAACCCTCCCTTGTCTCTTAAAACAACAAAAAAAAAGCCATTTTATAATGGTGATTATTTCCTAAAGCTTCAAATGGAAGCTTCTAATTAAAGAAAAGAAAACCTTTAAAATGAGCAAATTAAACCAAGTTCCCTGTCAATGTGCACGCCTCATTGTTCACAGGATTTAGACTTGGAAAATAAGGAATTCCATGATTCTCAGTAGTAGCAAAGCCTGGTTTCCAGTGGATATTTGCTTCTTGTTCAACTTCCTCCCAGGCAACCAAAGCTTTTTCTGCAGGAGGGGCATTTCCAAAGCCTGTTTGCTTTGGGGTTCTCTCCTAGATGAGTTCTCTTTACAACCTTCCTCCTCAGTGCCACAACTCGAAGGGCACTGAAAAGCTTTCTTCTTGTGTTCCCAAATGGGCAAATACTTAAATCTAAGGAAAAACTCTGACAAATTTGACTGAAATGAGTCAACAGGGATAAAATATACATATATATACATATATATATATTTATATATATGTGTATGTGTGTGTGTATATATATCTCTATATATAAATCTATATGTGTGTATATATATCCCTATATATAAATCTATATGTATATGTATATATCTATATATAAATCTATATGAGTGTATATATATATATATCTATATATAAATCTATATGTGTATATATATATATACACACACACAGACACAAAGTATGACTCAATGAACCTAAGGTCAATGCAGTAATACAGTTTGCTAATCTGGAGCCACATTTTGCCTATCCATACAGTGCCACTGAAGTCAGAGCTCTGATCTGGAGATAACTGAATCCCAGGAGGTCACTAACAGCACCAGAGACCTCTGGCTCTCCAGGTTCTTTTGGCCGATATTTTACTTCAAGGTACTTTGAAGTAAGAATGCACAAAATGTGCAAAACGAGAACCCATGTGAGAAGTCCCCCAAGAGCCATCTCCTTTCAGAAACCTCAGGAATTTTTACCACTGGATGTTCCTGAGATTATCTTCCTAAAACTAATTTACAGCCCTACTAGGTTTGCACTGCAAATTCAGAACCATGGTAAGAAATCTCAGTATCTGTATTTCACATGAATCACAGCAGCATGAGTTTATTTCAAGTAAACATAAGCAAGTGCTGCACATGCTTCAGGAGAGGACTGGCAGCCAGTTCCTCCAGCTGCTCTCATTCACTGTTACAGAATCACAGAGTCACAGTGGTTGGAAAAGCCCTTTGAGATCACTGAGTCCAACCATGAACCCAGCACTGCCAACCCCACCTCTAACCCATGTCCCTGAGCACCTCGTCTGCCCGTCTGCTCAATCCCACCAGGGAAGGTGACTCCACCACCTCCCTGGGCAGCCTGTGCCAATGCTCAGTAGGAGCTGAACTTCTGTCAGAAGGAATCCAGGGTGGCACCTTTTGAAGCACTCTCTGTGTATCCCACTGCAGCAGCAATCATGGAAAAAGTCCTGATTTCCCAGCTGTCACACACCTTGCCTTTGCCATGCTTACAGTGGATTTGCTCATGCAATACAAGTATTTATTAAAAAGAAAAAAAAAACACCAAAAAACCCAACCACTAGAAATGGAGCAAGCCACAAAATCTTAAACTATTCTTAATTAAAGGAAATGATAACACATCTTGTTGCACTGACTTATAGGCAAGCGTCGACAAAGTTTTAGCAACCATAAGCATCTGTAACACCAAAGTGGTCTCAAATGTCAGGGCATGAAACCAAATTAATTTTCATAAAGTCTGAATTAAATAAGCACTTGGCCATATCCATCACCTGAAGTCACAGCAGGCAGTTTGAAAAGAAAACCAACCAAAATTCAACATGATGAATGATATATGCATAATTCTAGGCTACGTTTTGTCACACTGTAAATCAGTTTACAGCTCACACAGCTGACTCTTGTAGCCTTCCTCTTCCAGAGGCAAATCCTCCAGAGCACGTTCCTCCCTCAGAGGCACATGTTCCATTTCTTTCAGCTGATCTCCAACATTACCATGGAGGTGACAAAAGGGAGTAAAGGTTTCCTCCAACACAGCAGTCACTGACTTCAAGGGCACCTAAGTACACAACCACCAGCTGGGTGAACGTAGAGACACGTTGAAGGACAGAAGAAACTGCTCACAGCACAAAAAACCTGAGACTACAGAGCCCAGGTCTGAAATGTATTTTAAATAAAAATAAAGCTTCTCTCGTTGTCAGCTCGCCAAGGAACCTCTGCAGGGAATGTGAGGGATAATTGAAAACAGAAACCTTCCCATTCATAGGTTACTACATTTGACTTTACCCCCTGGACATGACCAAAATAATGAAGGTGAAGTTGGTTTTGTTGTTTTTCTTTATACTGATCTTTTACAAGTCTCAGGTCAGTATGAGTCTTATGTACAATCCCATAAACAAAATAATGGTGCCCCTTTTTAGGCAAAACTTTCAAAGCCCCACATGCCATTGCTTGGAAGCAACAAATGATGAGTCAACACAGATCAAAGTCATCTCTATATCCAGCTGATTAACATTGCCATGAGCTATCAGGACACTGAGTTGCTCACAAGTCACCAGTAAAGACTGGTGAAGCTGCAGCTCGAGTGCTGGGGTCAGTGTTGGGCCCCTCACTCCCAGAAGGACCTGGAGGTGCTGCAGCGTGTCCAGAGAAGGGAACGGAGCTGGGGAAGGGTCTGGAGCACAAGTGTGCTGAGTTCCCGGCTGAGGGAACTGGGGGTGCTGAGCCTGGAGAAAAGGAGGCTGAGGGGAGACCTTCTGGCTCTGTCCAAGTCCCTGACAGGAGGGTGCAGAGAGGTGGGGGTGGGTCTGTTCAACCAAGGACCAAGGGACAGGACAAGAGGAAATGGGCTCCAGTTGTGGCCAGGGCAGTTGAGATGGGATGTGAGGAAGAATTTCTTTGCTGAAAGGGTTCTGAGGCATTGGCAGGGGTTGCCCAGGGCAGTGGTGGAGTCCCCATCCCTGGAGGGATTGAAGAGTCGTGTAGACACAGTGCTGAGGGACAGGGGTCAGTGGGGACTGGTCAGTGTTGGGTTCATGGTTGGACTTGAGGAGCTTAAAGGGCTTTTCCCATCCAGGCCATTCTGTGTACTTCTGTAAGAGATAAGCCCATTGTCTAAGTCCTGGAATCACTCCCATCCACCCCAAATCTGTGAGTGTCTTTCAATACAAAGATCAGAAAAAAAGGGACTTTATATCAGTGATATTTCCAGGAATTGAAATAATTCAATTGAATAATTGAAATAATGATAATTTAATTCTCACTTTCAGAGCTCAAAACCAGCACATCTTTTCCACAGAAATGGAATAGCTGGGACATGCCCATCAAACACCAGGCAGATCTGTAGGCCAGGGGATAAAGCAAGGTCATTTCTGCAGTTCATTGACTTGCTCTGGTTTGGCTCCTGCTCTCCAGGGCACCTGACACAACCCCTTTCCCAGGGATTCACCACCCAGTTATTTTTAAGGCAAACAGGTAATTTCAGACTCTCTATCACGCCTGCAAATAGCTCTGTGGAATGAAACCTCCCAACTCTGCTTCTTTTTCTGTGCAGAAAACATTATTTTCACTTGAGAAAGGGTGATTAAATTCTTAATTATCCAACTTGCACATAAAAATGTCTTTCAGGAGAAGTAAATGTGGTTTTTATAGCTGGAGGTTAAAGCCCAGTTTGGAAATACGTCCCTTGGTGTCTATTCAGTAACTACCAAGCTGCTAAAAACTTGGAGAAGTGCACATAGGTACTTAAATAATGTCAGAGAGTCCCTCTGGACATTCAGTGAGGTGCATCACAGCTCTGGATTCACCAGCCAAGACAGAACATCTCAACACTGCAGCCAGAACGATCCCAGGAGCACCTCACCCTGCACCCAGACCACAGCCCCAAGGGAAACCAGAGCCCTCTGCTACCCAGACCCACAGCGATGTGCCCTGCACAGACTCAAAACAGCTTTAACCTCCCTTCAGAAAACAGCTTTAGAGAGTGTAAACACAACTGTGCCCTGTAACAGTCTCATCATATTGTGGAGTCTCTCCTAAAGTGAATTTTGAGAAGTATTTTCCTGTTAGGTAGTTCTCTGGTGCAGTATTTGCTGTCAAAGGATGCTTGCTGCAATGTGCAGCAGGTATCTCCAGAAGACAATCACATTTTAACCACAAACTTGGAATATGCTGGCAAAAATATTTGGGTACACTGCTTTGAGAACTGTTAGGAAGCTGAAGAAATGGCTAATAATAAGATTTAATGGTTAAAGATGCTCATGTCATTAATAATAAACATTAGTCAGTGTCATATAATATCTATAATATAGATTTTAATTCAAAGATCTATTTCTCCCTAATTTTGAGTGTTCAAAAACCACAGAAAGAGAACACTGATTTTTCTGCTATAATAAATATTAGTCAGTGTCATATAATATCTACAATACAGTATTTAATTCAAAGATCTATTTATCCCTAATTTTGGGTGTTCAAAAACTCCAGAAAGAGAACACTGATTTTCTGCTGTGCCTGAGGACAATATGGAAAAGAAATAATGTAATTTTTCCTTAACTCCTTGCAACAGAACTGTGCACACATCAAAGTTATAAATGGATTTTTAAAAGCATTCAGACACACGTGAAGGGGCTTCAGATCATTAGGATCTGGGAAGGTAAACCAGGGAAGCAGGAGCTCCTGTGGTATTAATGCAAACATCATATAGTTATAATGAGAGACTTAAATCATAGAACCCCAGGCTGGTTTGGGTTGGGAGGGACCTCAAAGCTCATCCAGTCCCAACCCCCCTGCCAGCAGCAGGGACACCTTCCACCAGACCAGGTTGCTCAAAGCCTCATCCAACCTGGCCCAGAACACTTCCAGGGAGGAGCAGCCACAGCTTCTCTGGCCAACTTGGGCCAGGGTCTCACCACCCTCACACCAAAGAATTTCTTCCTCACATCTCAGCTCCATCTCCCCTCTGCCACTTTCAAGCCATCACCCCTTGTTCTGTCACTCCCTGCCCTTGGCCAAAGTCCCTCCCCAGCCTTCCTGGAGCCCCTTCAGGTACTGGGAGGCCACTGGAAGGTCTCCCTGGAGCCTTCTCTTCTCCAGGCTGAACATGCCAGTATTCCCACCCTGGTTTCTACTTCTCCCTGCCATTAACAGATTAGAGGGAAAGCATCTGCTTCCCATCACAAGAAATAAGTGCTGCCACCAAACCTTCTCAGGAAAACAACAGGACAGGAACGGGTAAGACTGTGAGAAGTCACGGTAGGACGTTATTTGCTTGTATTGTTTGCATGAGCAGAGACAAATAAAGCTCTCCTGAGAGCTTGCTGTAAAACACTCTGGGGTTTGAGGACCTGGGTTTCTCCTCTCCCTGCACATCCCTTCCCAGGGTTGTTTCCACTCCCTTGGCTACAGACATGCCCTACAACGAGCCACAGCCACCCCATGCACGGAACGGCACGGACCCATCGCCCTTATCTGACGTCCTGCCCAGCTCTTCACTTGTGATTTCCCTACTCACACGTTCCCAACAGTGAGGTTAGCTACAACCCATGACCTTGTCAATGGGATACATGTGAGTCCAAATGGAATCCACACAGTTTTGTTGAGGTACTGAGGTGATAAAGAGAGCAAGAAACACGCTTGAGGTCCTCAGAGTCCAGAGCTGCAAGTATCCTCTGTGAGGAATTCATAGGAGGAATGGCCTTTACCTAATACTACTACTAATACTACTAATAATACTACTACTAATACTACTACTAATACTACTAATAAACATTTGAAGACTAGTCCTCAAAGACTACAATTAAAAAATAAATTAAAATTCTAAAAAAAACCCCCCTAAACCCCAAAACCACAAAATCCCAGATTAGTGCTGTATCAAGGATTGAAAAATAAACCTTAAAGAGTTTGTTTAAACAGGTTATAAAAGTGTATCTAGGAGGTTCCTTCATGGCACTTCACAGACAGGACAAAAGAAGGCAAATCAGACATTTATATGCTGAGCCAGGAAGGATTCTTCCCTCTGTATTAAAGGGAGAGAGGAGAGATAAAGAGAAGAAAAATCCAGCTCACATCTCTAGGAAGGGCTCTTACACTGGAAAATTAGAGAAATACATATTGAGCAAAATTAATCAGCACTATAATAGATGATACCAAACCATCTGATAATAAGAGAACAAAAAGGCATGAGAAGGGAAAGAAGCAGGAACGAAAAAAAAGTTTGCTGTGGCTGCAAATCTGATTAGTGATTAAAGACAAAGCACAGGAATCAGAAAAACACATTTCACTGTTACTGCTAAATGCAGCATTTCAAAGCATCTCCTCACCCTCAGGATGTCAGCACACTCATCAATTAATTTTAGAAACGGAGGAAATAATGGCAAGATACGTTGAGATAATCTCTGAAAAGAAGATGATGTGGAAATGAAGTTTTTTGTGTAAAAGATGATGTAAGGAGATGATGACATAAACCCAAAGAAACAAGAACTGGTTATTTTAAAGGGTAAATGGGACCTGACCCAACTTAGATGGTCCTGGCAAGGACTCCAAAGGTAACCTGAAAAATCTCACCTTCCCAGGAGAAGATGCCACTCTGCCTGCCTTGGATTATCAAACTCTCTGCTAAAGAAATTGGGATTAGGATCCAGGAATGTGACAACAGTGAGAAATCCCAGAACATCCTAAGAGCTTCCCACAAAAAATCTGCAGGTCAGAACAACTCGGTGAGCGCTGAGCTCTGTGAGAACAGGGGGAAGAAAAAGATAGAACAAAAGTTCCAAATGAATCCTCATGTCTCAGACTATCACCTTAGCAGCAGCAGGAATACACAAACCGTGACTGTAACTTCATGTTCAACTTAGAAATCGAAGAATTCACTCTACTAAGCATGCTGACTGCTCTGCAAACCTCTGACTGGAGGAGTGATCCCTGGCAGCACTCTGTATTCCCAGCATCACAGCATCCCAGAATGGCCTGGATTGGAAAAGCCCTTGAAGCTCATTGAGTCCAACCATGAACCCAACACTGACCAGTCCCCACTGACCCCTGTCCCTCAGCACTGTGTCTACACGACTCTTCAATCCCTCCAGGGATGGGGACTCCACCACTGCCCTGGGCAACCCCTTCCAATGCCTCAGAACCCTTTCAGCAAATAAATTCTTCCTCACATCCCATCTCAACTGCCCTGGCCACAACTGGAGCCCATTTCCTCTTGTCCTGTCCCTTGCTCCTTGCTTGAACAGACCCACCCCCACCTCTCTGCACCCTCCTTGCAGGGACTTGGACAGAGCCAGAAGGTCTCCCCTCAGCCTCCTTTGCTCCAGGCTCAGCACCCCCAGTTCCCTCAGCCGGGAACTCAGCACACTTGTGCTCCAGACCCTTCCCCAGCTCCGTTCCCTTCTCTGGACACGCTCCAGCACCTCCAGGTCCTTCTTGGACTCAGGGGCCCAACACTGAACCCAGCATTCAAGGTGCCACCTCATGGGACTGGTTAAGGGCAGGAATGGTGGAAGCAGATCTAATTAGCCTTTTTATTCTATATCCAGTTAGGGGTTTTTTTAAATTTCTTTTACAAATGGGTGAATAGAAAGAAAAGAGTAAGTACATGTAATGTTAAAAGAATCCCAAATCATGGTACTGTTAGGATTTTCATAGAACCATCGAATGTTGTGAGTGGGAAGGGACCCACCAGGGTCATGGAGTCCAACTCCTGTCCCTGCACAGGACAATCCCAACATTCACACCATGTCCCTGAGGGCCTTGGCCAAATGCTGCTGGAATCTTGCCAGGCTTGGGGCCATCAGCACCTCCCTGGGGAGCCTGTGCCAGTGCTCCACCACCCTCTTACATTGGCATATGAGCACACTACATTTGTCTTCATCTTCACCTCTCAGGGGCTTATTCTGTGTTAAGTAACTTAACTGAAAAACCTTTGAAGTCGAACTGTCTGTAGAAAATCGTAACTTGCCAAATCTCACTGAAGTGAAGGGGAAAACACAGACCTCGAGCCATTCCTGGACAGTTAGTCCTTTTCTCTGTTTTTTTTCCGCTCTATTTTTCTTCTTGCTAGAAAGCAAGGAACATGCACCTGCACTACGGCCAGCTCCCTGCTTTCATCATTCAAGCGTTGCTCCCACGGCAGCAGCTCAGTAGCTCTTTGGAGAGTGCTCAACCTGGAGTTAAGCAGCAGAGAGCAACACATCTCTGCTCCACCACATCTTCCACTTGGACCTGTGGGGAGGGTGCAGAGAGGTGGGGGTGGGTCTGTTCAACCAAGGACCAAGGGACAGGACAAGAGGAAATGGGCTCCAGTTGTGGCCAGGGCAGTTGAGATGGGATGTGAGGAAGAATTTCTTTGCTGAAAGGGTTCTGAGGCATTGGAAGGGGTTGCCCAGGGCAGTGGTGGAGTCCCCATCCCTGGAGGGATTTAACAGACGGGCAGACGAGGTGCTCAGGGACATGGGTTGGAGGTGGGATTGGCAGTGCTGGGTTCATGGTTGGACTCAATGATCTCAAAGGGCTTTTCCAACCACTGTGATCCTGTGTGATCATGGCAGAGATGGATGCAGCTCTTGCTGGAATCACTCATGTTTCATCCTGGTGATTCCATTTCATTAGCTTCCATTTCCCCTTGTTCCCACTGTACAGATGTTCCCACCGACACAGGCCATACATCACTCTCAGTTTAATGCTGCTCTGCTGTTTCTGCCACCGAGCCCTCCTGCGGGCTAATGAAGCTGCTTGTGTATGTAGCTAAAATTTACAGCTTAGGTTTAAGCAGCATGGAGAGATGAAGTCTAAGAAAAATAGATTTTTTAAAAATCTACCTTTCTTGTGTACCCCAAAACCGAGGGTAATTAGCCTGAATGGGAGTTATAAACCAACCATACTTAAGATGCATGAAATCACTGGATTCCAGTTTTAACGTTAAATTTCACATGTAGTGCCCAGAAAAACAAGGAATAAACTGCGCTGTCCTCTGAAGGAGCTATTTCTGAGCCCACTTGTGACTTCCCAGTGACAAGCTCTGGAATTTGTGCTTTTACTCCAGGGCCATCCCATGAGTCCTGTCTGGTAGCGAGACACAAACACGGGTCTGCAGCTCCCAGTAGGCAGCCAAGGGAGGAGCAATCTGCGGGCTGCCACAGCGAGGGACTTCACGCACAGCCTACGGCCCCAAAGCTCCCCAGAGCACTGCCCTCCTGATGCACCAGATGCTCTTCCCCTCCTCAAAATACAACAGCAACTCAGAAGAAAACCACAGACACACAGCAGACAGATTTGGGCAGCCCTGTTTCACAGAGTCACCCCAGAACTCCTCATGCTCACACTCTCCAGCGAGCCCCGTGGGGATGGGTGCTGGGAGCAAGCCAAGGACAGATTTATTCTGCCAGTTTCTCCCATTTGATGTTGATTCCAGCATTTGCTTGCCCAGAAATGCCCAGGCCCCTCCTGCCTTGGCTCCGGGGTGAGCGCAGCGGCGCGCGGCCGCCCCTTCACACGCGCTAAGGGAATTTATTGGCTGAGATTCCAGTATTTATAGGACTGCATATGGGCATGGATCTGTGTTCAAGGCCAGGATGGATGAGGCTCTGAGCAACCTGGTCTAGTGGAAGGTGTCCCTGCTGCTGGCAGGGGGGTTGGGACTGGAGGAGGTTTGAGGTCCCTTCCAACCCAAACCAGTCTAGGATTCTGTCTGACCCCACATTTCCCTCACAGACCTGGTCAGACCAGAAGAGGAAAGGGATGGTAAAAGCTCCTGCCACACAGGTGCTCCAGCACCACATCTCATCAGCAGTCGTGCATTGCTGAGGACTTCTCCAACGGACCATTCCACCAGCATCCCACCACCAACCTTCCAGAAACACCAGTGAGGTCACCCTGAAGGCTTGGGTGGGCTCCCTTACAGGTGACATAATCACATCAGATGATCAGGAAAACCCAGTTAATTTGTAGCACACAGCTGTCCAATTACTATGAAATGACTGAAACAATCTGCCCATACTTTCATTTTTCTCAGAAGTACATTACTTTTTAGCAGAATAAACTACCAAGCTTCCTAATCACACCGGTGAACTTACTGATTTTTTTCTCCCCCTCCCCTTTTTTTTTTCATTTCTATAATTATCTTCTGGCCCTTTTCATCCCTGGCACAACGACAAAGCAGCAATCCTTTCCTATTAAGAGGTTGTTTATTGAAGCAAAACACACCTGAATACCTCAAATCAGATTAGGAGAGGAAACACAATCTCATAGCCCAAGCATCTGGTTGAGCTTCTGGAGATGTGCATCACTTTTTGGCTCTGCTGTGGGTGTCTCAGGAGAGCGGGCAGCTGATGCTCCCCGAGACCCCAGCGCACCCCACTACGGCACGCACAGATGGCTCCCCCGTTCTCCATACACTCACACAGCTCCTCCCGAGGTGTCCCACATCCTCGTGGGTCCCTTCCAACTCAGAACATCCCAGGGGTCTGTGATTCTCAGAACAGCACTTGCTCTGCAAGATTAAACCCTCCTGGAAGGACAGAGCCTCTCAGCACGGACGACACCCACACGCGTCATCCCGCCCAGGAACCCTCGACGCTGTCACCAGGAACGCTGCAAGGAATCCTTCAGGAGAGGTAGAAAATAAAATGGTCCAGGGGAAGAAGGGGGATTTAGCTATGTACAGCTAATTCTCATGGATCTAAAGCTCCTGGCGAGTGTCCAGAGGAGGGACACAACATTGGGGAAGGGTTCAGAGGGGAAGGGTGTGAGGAGAGGCTGAAGTCACTTGGGTTGTTCAGCCTGGAGAAGAGGAGACTGAGAGGAGATCTCCTGGCGGTCTGGAACTTCCTCCCCAGGGGCAGAGGAGGGGCAGGCGCTGAGCTCTTCTCTCTGGCCACCAACGCCAGGAGCAGAGGCCATGGCAGGAAGATGTGGCAGGGGAGGGGGAGGTTGGCCATGAGGAAAAGGTTCTTGAGGCAGAGGGTGGTGGAGCACTGGCACAGGCTCCCCAGGGAGGTGCTGATGGCCCCAAGCCTGACAAGATTCCAGCAGCATTTGGCCAAGGCCCTCAGGGACATGGTGTGAGTGTTGGGATTGTCCTGTGCAGGGACAGGAGTTGGGCTCCATCATCCTGGTGAATCCCTCCCAGCTCACAGCACTCTGTGATTCTACAATTCCATGATATGTACCTGTGAGTTGGTCCCATCCAGACAAATCTGCCCTCTCCTCCCAAACTCATCTGCAGTCAACAGTCACAGAATCATTAATGTTGGAAAAGACCTCTAAGATCATCCAGTCCAACCATCAACTCATCACCACCGTGCCCACTAAACCACATCTACCCTTCTCTAACATTGTTTTTAGGTCTTCTTCCATCTCCTGCCACCCTTGCCAGTTCCAGGAGCTCACCTTTGCTCACAGCTCAGCTTTCTTACCTGGACTGTAGCTGCAACCTGGCACTCTGCAAGAATTCACTGGTCACTCAGATCAAAACTTGCAATATTTAAGGTGGCCCCACACCACCCATAAAGCGAAACACAAAGGGTTTGTTCCATTATTTTAGCTCCAGCAGGCAGACTCAACTGTCGACATTATGAATTCAACCTCTAAAACATGAGCTGAGGAGAGGAAATGTTCTTCTCTGCTGGGAAAGAATAAGCTGGAACTCTCATCAGCCATATGAGAAGGTGAAAAACTTGTTCCTCAAATTGTGCCAATACAAAGGGAAACAAATCACATCCATCCATATGCCCAAGATTTGGACAGAAGCTTACTGGTGATGAAACCTCAGATGTTAACCATCAGTTTACTGTTGTTGGAGGCAATCCCTCTGTAGACCCAAGTAGCCAAGACTCATGGTCTCTAAAACAGCATGCTTCAAAACAGACCAGTTTGAAGGTTAGCTGAAGGACAATGGAAGGGTTCTCCACAGGTCACATATAGCAGTCCCTACAGCAAGTGGAACGGCCGAGCCACGCTCACGCAGCCATCATCTCCACCTCTATTTCCAGTAGATCCAAGAGAAAAACTTATATACTTGTATATTATGTATTTATATTTACATATTTAAATAGAAATATTTAAAGAAATTCACATTGTAACTAGAGAAACTTTGGAAAGAACAAGAATTATTTCTGTAACTGAAAAGCTCTGATATTTGTTGCTTAAAAATTAAAAGACATCCAAACTTCATCCCCATTTTCATATTAAAAATGCTATTTTTCTTCAGTTCTAGAATTGCTTTCCTGTGCATCCTCTATGCATAACTCCAAGTGACAGTAATGGGAATTATTGGAGCCCTTTTTAAAGAACAGAATGAACCTTTTAGCTGTAAAACCTTTAGGTTTATTGGGTGTTTTCTAGCCTCTGGTGATAGCTGACGATAACAGCTCTCATGTCCAAAAGATCTGTATTCTACAAAATGCAGGGAGAGAAAAGCTGGCTGCCACACAAAGCAGGAAAAAAGGTCAAAATTGGTGTAAATCAGGTTAGTCCTTCAACTGGGACAGTTACTGCAGCTCACAGGAGCTGGGACTGGGCTCCTTCTGGCCAGCTCACAGCATCCCAGCATGGCCTGGACTGGAAAAGCCCTTGAAGCTCATCGAGTCCAACCATGAACCCAACACTGACCAGTCCCCATGGGACCAACCCATGTCCCTCAGCAAAGATCCACCATTCCAGCCCCACTTGAGCTCTTCAGAACGTTCTGTGGTGTCTCAGTGACATTCAAGGTACAAGACAGGGCGCAGCAGCATTGCAGTGTGTTACACAAAATATCCCTGACAACTCCTGTGGCTTTTCCTGTCTGCTTCCAAACTCCTGAGCAGAGTGTCATCTCCTGGGCATTCAGAAAGATGGGGAAAATGATGGCAAAATACCACAGGCTTTAAGCTAACTACCTCTGAATTGTTACAGCAGACAAGGACATGGACCTGCTAGAACGAGTCCAGAGGAGGCCACGAGGATGATGCCAGGGCTGGAGCAGCTCTGCTGTGAGGACAGGCTGAGAGAGTTGGGGCTGTTCAGCCTGGAGAAGAGAAGGCTCCAGGGAGACCTTCCAGTGGCCTCCCAGTACCTGAAGGGGCTCCAGGAAGGCTGGGGAGGGACTTTGGCCAAGGGCAGGGAGTGACAGAACAAGGGGTGATGGCTTGAAAGTGGCAGAGGGGAGATGGAGCTGAGATGTGAGGAAGAAATTGTTTGGTGTGAGGGTGGTGAGACCCTGGCCCAGGTTGGCCAGAGAAGCTGTGGCTGCTCCTCCCTGGAAGTGTTCTGGGCCAGGTTGGATGAGGCTTGGAGCAACCTGGTCTAGTGGAAGGTGTCCCTGCTGCTGGCAGGGGGGTTGGGACTGGATGAGCTTTGACGTCCCTTCCAACCCAAACCAGTCTGGGCTCTGTGATTCTATGAACCACGAGGCCAATTCAATAGGCCATTTGCTCGGTATCTATTGAAATTATACTGTAAAATTTACGTCATGATGAACAGCCACCAGTAGAGATTTGATCTCAGAAAAGTTGTGGCACATCCTCAGCTCTCCTCTCCCAAGTGGCACTGGCAGGTCTCACCCTCTCCCTTCCAGGCTGGCTCCTGAAGTGGAGGTTTCACAGCAGTGAGATGTCCAGTGTGGTCAGTTCCACCGACTGAACAAGAAGTCACCCCCAACACACAGAGCCAAGAGATTTTGGTGTACCAAGGCTTACTACAGCTTTCTAAAGGAGATCACAGAGTCTTACATCAACCCTGCACAGCCCAGTTTTACTCACTGATGTAAAATACCCACTGAACATTACTCACTGCCTAAGGGCACGTGTCTCTGCATCACTGCTTCTGCTCAGCAGCTCCATTCAGTCCCATACAGAATAATGACAAGATCATCCTGTACCTGCTCATCTTGGCTTTCTCACTTCTCCTTCCCTCCCAGCAACACACCACAAAGCTGAAAAGCTCCAAATATTTTTTTTCCAATGTATTACAAACGCACTGGCCAATATTCTCCAACAGGCAATAAAAAAAAAAAAGTTTGTGAGGTTGGTTTTTGGTTTTTTTTTTCATTCCAACAGTCAGTCAAAAAAAGATCAGCATGGTGTTAAATATTAACACTTCATTTTGTCCCCATTGCAGGGCAGCCCAGAGGCAGCACTTCCAGAGTGTTTAAGAGCCCTCCATGACTTTAACCACACTAAGGCTGCGGAGGTGCATGTGTATCTGTCACGAGCAATTCTGCTCCGGCTCCCTGATGTTCTCCCATCACAAGGCACCAACTAGAACTCTTGGGTCAGAGCCAAGGAAAGAATTCCTTCACTCTCCCACAGGCACAGGGTTTGTAATGTTATTTAACAGTCACGGATGGCAGCAATAACCACACTCTCCGAGGACCTGGAACGGATGTTCCTGATACTGAAAGAGGAGAACAGGGCATGGGGCAGAGGTGGAGAAAGGGACAAGTGACCAGCTTGGGGCTGGCTGTCCTCCATCAGCCTGAAGAACCAGGACTGCTTCAAAAGAGCTCCTCTCTGCTTCCCATCTCAAGCACGTTTACTGGAGAGCGCGTCGCTGCCAGCCTGCGAGTGCCAGCGCCTGCCTGGCATTGTGGGGCTGCCAGCGACCCGGGGAGGCTGGCACAGCGGCTGGGACAGTGGCCATCTCCGAGAGACCTCAGGCAGCTACAGACCATCCGCGGCCTTGTGCCACCTCACACTCTCGCTCTGCAGTGTGAAGATGCTTCTACACTACTGTCCTGGGGAGCTGGGCCAGAGCTGGTTCTGTTCAGCAGCTGGAACAGCGCTGGGGGTTGGGCTCAGCTGGGATTTGGTAGGGGGAGAACGTTGATCACACACCGATGTTTTCAGTTGTCACTGGAAGTCGAAGGACTTTGTGTTTTGCTGGTCTGCAGGTGCAAGATCTCAAGGGTGAGGAATATTGCAATGAATCAGCTCCATGGGCATTGGGCTCTGCCAAGGGGCTGTTCCAGCTCCTGTCCCCCATGGGCAGGAGATCCATGAGGGGCTCTTCCTCTCTGGCTCTCTCTGGCTCTGGCTCAGGCTCTGGCTCTCCCGGGATTGCGGTTTCGGGTCGGGATTGTCGCTGCTCCGGGATCGTTCTCTGGGAACGGGCCGGGCTGGGTGGGTGGGTGCTGAGCAATGGCACTGGGGGTCACTCATTTGCATATTTATTACCATTATTATTTTAATATAATAATTATTTTAAGTTTTGTTTTATTTCCATGATGAAATTGTTCTTCTCTCACCCTACCAGTCTCCTGACCCTTTGCCCCCCAATTCTCTCCCCTGTCCCCTGGATGGGTGTGAGCGAGCGGCTGGGTTTGGCTGCCCACCCAGTGCAACCACCACAACTACCTTCTCAAATGCAGATGTTTTTACTGTGAGTTCACTTGTGCTCCCCAGTACCTGAGCAGACACCCCTGCAGCAAAGACTGCTGCAGGACCCCGAGGTTTGTGGTCTACCCTCTTTCTGGCACACCTGTGAGACACCTCAGTGAGACACAACTCCCTGGCCTCCAGCATCTTCTTTAGTTTTCTGGCACACAGCTTTCTGTAATTGCCTTTTCTTTTGGTGTTCTCATAGCAAAATCACTTTTAAATCACTGTCCAATGAATAAGGCAAGTGGCTTCACTAACAGAACCCAAAGGGTGGCAGGTTTGCCAAATAAAGGTAGAAAAAACTGAATTACAGAAGCACTAGGAAGTTAGGAATTTGGTCTTTTAGACAAAATATATCACATGGATATGACAACTTTTTTTTGTTTTTTTTCCTTTTGCAACACTTCACAGTTGAACCTTCTATCAGAGAACATCCAGGAGTGATTTCACCACTTCCCAGTTCACCCTCACACCTCAGTGCCCAGCCCAAAACCAGCACCTCAGTACCCTGCATTTATTTATTTGAGACATCAGAATTCCACGCCAAACTTTGTTCACACTGTCAGCTTGGCTCATGTTCATTTAAGCCTAGCTGAACAGCAGAACTTGAGACAAAGGATAAAAGCATTAAAATAAAACAGATACATTGGATTGAACCAAAATATTTATCTTTAATTACTCCAGTTATTAAACTGGGTATATCCCCCCTTATATAAACTGGGGATAAACTGGCCCAGCCCTTGTCCCAGGAGTATGTAACTCGTAGGGGTATTTTGGGGTTAGCATCTCTTTGGGCAATGGAATCAATCAATTAATTAATTAATTAATGTTTCTTTTCTTTCTTACTTTGCTTCCTATCTCACAGAAACGCCAGCAAGGAGCTTTCATGTCCACACACGGTGGTGAAATGAGACTGGTGTTCTCTGGGGTGCAGTTGGGGTTTCCTCCTCCTCTCTCCCCTTGCTCTCAGCTGCAGTTGCACAACGCAGAGGTAAGGAGAACACATTGCCCTTTCCCCAGAGCAGAGATGACATTCCTACCTTAGTCTCTAATTAGCAATTTTTTCCTGTTCTGCTCTGTTTCACGGCGTTCTTGCTCCTCTCAGCACTGCCAGACTTCAGAGCACTACGAGATACGCCACGAGAAGCACCCCCAAACACACAGCTTAACAAACTTCCCATCCCCAAAGGTCCTCCAAAGACCCCACCTGTGATGATCAGCCGGCCCATGACAGCTCTGGAAGTCAGAGTGACTTCTCCACCTTCACATTCCCTGCACCAGCCTCCAGCCCTCGGCTTCTGGCAGTTCAGTGGTTCGTTCTGCCACAAAAAGTCTGTTGAGAAACGTCCCTCATGAGAAGCATCTCATGGAGACATCTCATTTACCAGGCTGGCAACACAGGGACACCCAGGGTGAGCTGAGAGCAGAGGCACAGCCCTGACCGTCTGTCCATCCCGAGGCTGCGGCGGAGAGATGATGTGATGTGAGAGCCACCAGCCTGCACAGCCCAGAGTCACCCCCAGGCTTTCACTGCTGCTCAGAACAAGCCCTGCAGCTCTCACAGCTTTCAGACCCAGCAACGTCTGTCTGAAGAATGGAAGAGTCCACTGATGTATAGAATCCCAGGCTGGTTTGGGTTGGGAGGGACCTCAAAGCTCACCCAGTCCCAACCCCCTGCCAGCAGCAGGGACACCTTCCACTAGACCACGTTGCTCAAAGCCTCATCCAACCTGGCCCAGAACACTTCCAGGGAGGAGCAGCCACAGCTTCTCTGGGCAACCTGGGCCAGGGTCTCACCACCCTCACACCAAAGAATTTCTTCCTCACATCTCAGCTCCATCTCCCCTCTGCCACTTTCAAGCCATCACCCCTTGTTCTGTCACTCCCTGCCCTTGGCCAAAGTCCCTCCCCACCTTCCTGGAGCCCCTTCAGGTACTGGGAGGCCACTGGAAGGTCTCCCTGGAGCCTCCTTCTCCAATATCTATAACTACAAGGCAACTATAAAGCCTTCTCCAGCACTGAAAACAGAAGCCCAGCCACGTGTCTGCATTTTCCAAGCCCATGATCCAGCTTGATCCATGGGCTGGGAGATTTCTGCCACCGAGCTCAGAGAAGGCTGGGAGGACAGCTTTGCTCAACTCCTGTTCCAGATCCACTCCCAGATATCACAGTTTGTTGCTGTGATAGTCTCCAAGTGCCTGAAAGGCTTTTGTGAACAAGAGTGGTTGGCATAAGGGAGAGTCTGAAATTAAACTACCTCAGTGGAACAACCCAGAGCACCAGATGTGCATCATTTTCCTTCTGAGTTTCACCAGACACCTGAAGAAAGGTGCCCTGGTGCACCAAGAACATCTCAGCACAGTCTAGCATCAGCTGGAAGATATTTTTATAGTCTCTAAACAGCAGGGAGGATTTATCTTCTTTTCTTAAAATTAATTTTCTTATTTTGCCAATCCAGTGATGGCTCAATAGACAAAAAAGAACAGCCACAAACAGCTGAGAACACAGGGATTTCCCCACAGCACCAGGGCAGCGTACACCATCAGCCAAAAAAGCCATTTTATTACCCAGCAGTTCATCTTCAGAAAAAAAAAAATATATATATATATTATATATATATATAAAATATATATGATAAAATATAATAATATAATATATATATAATTATATATATTATATATAATTATATATATTATATATACATAAAAAATATATATAATAAAATATAATAATATAATATATATAATAATATATATTATATATATACATATAAAATATATATAATAAAATAAGATAATATAATATCTATATTTTATATATATAAATATATATATAAATAATAAAAATAATATAATAAATAATAAATAAATATATATAAATTTATATATAGATATATATATAAAATAAATATATATTTTATATATATATATATAAATATATATATATATTTTCCAGTAATATTTCCTGACAAATAAACTACCAACAAGACATTAAGAATCAAACAGTAGCTCAGCATCCATCAGCCCTTCCCTTACTGCTGAGCTTCGATGAATTCCCTGTCAATAAGCAAATGGAATGACATTCCCTGGCTAAATCTGTAAATAACACCCCATTTTCCTAGGTGTTGCCAGGAGATATTGTCCATTTTACTCTCTGTCTGTACATCCTGCCTGTGGTCTGTGCTGGGTTAAATCATCCCAAGGGAAGCCTGAGCCTGAGGAGGGAGCGATGGCCAGGCTGGGTGAGCAGCCAGCCCGAGCCTGGGCTGGTTTCCAGCACGGCTGATGGAAGATCAGACACCAGGGAAATGTCATTGCCCACATCCCCCAGGAATTCGCTTACTTAACACATTGGAATCAAAAGTGCTCAGGATAAGTGGCTGTCCTGCTGCTCACCCCAGTGTTTTAGGAAGAAAACTAGAAATAAAATAAACTGATCATTTATTGGAGCAGTGAATGTCTTGATGCCTCTGCAGGCCACTCCAGCATTGCTTTAATGAGAATTTACAGGAACCCAGAATCATGGAATCATAGAATCATGGAATCACAGTGGTTGGAAAAGACCTTTGAGATCATCGAGTCCAACCATGAACCCAACACTGACCAGTCCCCACTGACTCATGTCCCTCAGCACTGTGTCTACACGACTCTTCAATCCCTCCAGGGATGGGGACTCCACCACTGCCCTGGGCAACCCCTTCCAATGCCTCAGAACCCTTGCAGCAAAGAAATTCTTCCTCACATCCCATCTCAACTGCCCTGGCCACAACTGGAGCCCATTTCCTCTTGTCCTGTCCCTTGCTCCTTGGTTGAACAGACCCACCCCCACCTCTCTGCACCCTCCTTGCAGGGACTTGGACAGAGCCAGAAGGTCTCCCCTCAGCCTCCTTTTCTCCAGGCTCAGCACCCCCAGTTCCCTCAGCCGGGAACTCAGCACACTTGTGCTCCAGACCCTTCCCCAGCTCCGTTCCCTTCTCTGGACACGCTCCAGCACCTCCAGGTCCTTCTTGGAGTCAGGGGCCCAGCACTGAATGGGTATGAGTGTGCACGGGTGTGAGCAAGGTGCCAACTGCCACCCCACGGCCGTGCTCCACCAGAGCTGACCCCACAGGCCAGCTCTGCCTCAGTGTCCTGTTCTCTGCAGAGGAGCCAGGCCAGACCCTGCCCCGCTGGGGCTTGGGCATCCCTGGTCCCGCACCCCAAACACCGACCGACGGCGCACGCAGCTCCCCACCGCTCTGCATGGACACCTCCACGGTCCAGAGGGGTGACACCAGGCTGTGGTGTCTCCCTTCTTATGTTCTAATGCTGCTACAACCTGCAGTGGATCACCCAAGTAACTCCAAGTAATCATCCCTTTATTGTCTTAAATGCCATTCATGTCTGAACAAATGCTATTTTTTCAGATCTCAGTGTTTCTGAAGAAAGGTTGATTTCTATTCTCACAGGAAGATGAACCAGCTAGCTGAGGGCAGACACGTTAGAGGGCTCTTGAAGATCTTCACAGGCATTAGGAGTGATGACACCACTGATGACCACTTAATCACCACTTAATTCCAAAATCTGCAGTTGTCCAAACAGGGAAAAAAAAAAAAAGACAAATCTGTTCTAAATGAAAATCCCTCTCTAACCTTTTCAAGGGTTATTATCCATAAGGCAAAGTACATAGAGAAAACTGTCTCTAAATAAATAATATACACATAGGGAAGAAAAAATATGTATTAATAAAAATGTGTAATAACCCTGGCACAAACAAATCTGAGCTCCTGCAGAACAGCGAGCCCACTGTGTGAAATATGCAGTGCCTGAGGCCTGGAACCTCGGAGAGAGGGGATAGAAACCTCGATGAAACAAAAACTTGCCACTCTACAATAAGTTCAAAGGCTTCACGGGACACAGGGAATACACAACATGGGGGGAAACCACCCAGATTTGTCTCTGCCACGCTCACTCCCACCGTTTTCTTTATAGAATGTTTCATCACTTAGAAGAAAGGGGAAGAAAAAGCAGAAAGAAACCCACATTAGTGTAAAAATCCAAATATTTCTGCTGGATCTGTAGCACTGGCAGCTTGCAAACCGAGTGTGGATCTTTGATGAGCTACAGGATTCCTGGGCTTTAGCTCTGCTCGCTCTTCCCAGTAAGAAAAGTCTCCTGGAACCACTAAAACCATCTATCAAAGACTGGTGAACGCTGGAGATGAATGATCACATCACAACGCTTGCTTTTCCACCTAGAGACACCACTTTTATTCAGTCATTTTCATAAGTTACTTATTATCTCATCCAGAAACCTCCACTGCTCCAGGAACCCAGCCGGGGCCGATGGAGGCATCTCCCAGGTGAAATGAAGCTGCAAATTAGAGCAGCGGGAACCTTGGTTGGACCCCGAGCTGCTCTCACGCCTGACCAGGGTTCTGGCTCAAACCACCAGTGAACAATCTGGCTCATAATTAGTATTAAAAGGGCAATCAAAAGGAGGAGACAGGTCACCTTATGTAGACAGGCTTATGGCCACCAAGCCATGAACATTTGCCACCTCACACCCGACTTGCAAACCAGACTGGATTTGGCTGTCACAGGCACTGGATTTAATCACACCCAGCTGTTCTAACTGGGGTTTCCAAACAAAACCTTGCAGCAAAAAATATTACCAGGGCATGACACTGCGTAGAACAGATTTTGGAACAGTGAAAGCCATCTCAGAATGATCTCTAACCACTATTTTATCCTCTCTGTGCGCTACTTCACGTACAAATATCTGCTTGTTTAAAAACCATATCAGGCTCTGTGCAGAATAAAACCTCTGATAAAGCTGTGCTAAACACATGCGTCTTGGCAGCCTGATTCCTATCTCATGCAAGTTAATGTGAGTTTTAAAGATCCCAGGGAACCTTTGGATGAGGATCCAGTTTGTGTTCGTGATTCCAAAAGCATCAAGTGACTCATAATTTCCTATTTTTCCCCTCAATGGTTTTAGATAAATAATTAAGCTATTTGGGAGTCCTTTTACAGCCTTCAAAAATCGAGATATCATACACACTTGCAAAAACAAACCAAAAAGCCCAGAAAAACAGCTATAACAGAACAGGAGGTATTGCTGCTCTTGTATGAGCACGTTGCACACAGCTAATAAAACCGTGACAGAGGAATCGGTGATTGGGAATTCACCTTTGCATTCTTCATACAGCATATCTGTCCTGGTGGCACTGGGATGGAGTTAATGTTCTTCTCAGCAGCTGGAATAGCTGGGGTTTGGTTTCAGTGGGGATTTATTAGGAGAAGAATGTTGATCACACAGTGATGTTTTTAATTACTGCTGGAAGTCCAAGGTCCTTGTGTTTTGCCAGTCTGCAAGTGCAAAGGACTGGGAGGGGGGAACTGCACTGGGCATCACTCATTTGCATAGTCTGTTATTATCATTATTAATTTATTTCAATTAGTGGGTTGTTTTTATCTCATCCCATGAGTCTCCTTGCCCTTTTCCTTCCAGTTCTCTCCCCTGCTCCCTGGCTGGGGCAGAGTGAGCGAGTGACTGGGTTTGGCTGCAGCCAAAGGAGGGAAGCCACCACAACATCTCAGTGCCCTAAATGGCTCTTGATCACCAAAGCTTTACAATGGTTTGGGCCACTGGATCTATTCCACCACCTGTACGTTACAGGCATTGCCACAGACACGGGCTGGGACTGAGTCACCCAGGCCAGCTGTCTGTCCCACACTGCTGGGTCATGCTCCTGCCTGGGTGAAAGCCTGAAGAGCTGTGGGATTTGTGTCCTGCTCTTGTAACCATACGTGAGACACCAAGTTTGCTCAAGCCAATAAAGGATCTGGACCTGCAGGTCCTTGTCTGGTGCTTCTCAGAGCCAAACCACTGGCTGATCCTGGGACCTTCACCACAAGGTCTGCTCCTGAGACCTGAATCCTTAGCAGCTCACACATGTGAAAGGGAATTCAGTTCCACTCCCTGTGCTGTGTTGAGCCACCAACTCCTGGTTTCCATTCCCATCAAGGAAGTGGAGTGGGATCCTCACTCTGCCTGCACCTAGGGGTTCCCTTCATCGTGAGTTACACAGCTGCAATTCCATGGTAACTCCAAAGAAATAATTGGATTTACACTAGTGAAGTGGAAGGTGAGAGACAGGGCAGTTCCAAGGTGCAATGAATCCAGCAGCATTCACCATAAAATATAAAAATAAAATTCAGTAATCGTCAGAGAACCCCAGACTGGTTTGGGTGGGAAGGGACCTCAAAGCTCATCCAGTCCCAACCCCCCTGCCAGCAGCAGGGACACCTTCCACTAGACCAGGTTGCTCAAAGCCTCATCCAACCTGGCCCAGAACACTTCCAGGGAGGAGCAGCCACAGCTTCTCTGGGCAACCTGGGCCAGGGTCTCACCACCCTCACAGTGAAGAATTTCTTTCTAATATGCCCTTATATCTGTAGAAGTCATTTCATCAACTTAACCAAACCCCTTAAGTCATTCCATGAACGTTGTGCAGCACAAACCACAGCTAAAGTTGCTTTATATCCATTGTACCTCCTTAAATATACCTTGTTAGACTCTTAAAACTACTACAAATAAATGTGGCTTTTGCTCCTCTGGCTGACAAGTACATCATGAATATACAAGACACTGAAATATAATGAAATTAAAAATTTTGCTCCAGGAAATCAATTACAAAACCATTATTGATACTGGAAAAAACCTCGATTCCTTTCTTGGCATGTTTTTCATTTAAGGATTGGTGTTTATAAATGATTTTACCGGGTAACCACCGAGGTCACTGTCTCATTCTGTCCCTGCCTGGCTGCCGTTAGCGTGTGTAGGAGAAGCTGTGAGGATGCAGCACGGCATCCTTCAGCTCTATTTTCTACCCCGAGAAGAAGCTGACGGGGATACTGACACAGGATATTTTTGTAGGGTGGGTGTTAAACCATCCAAAACGGCTCCTCAAACACTGCTGGGCCAGGGCAGGTGAAAACAGGGGTGGTTTTAACCACAGGCTGTGAGCTGAGTCCTTTATCTCAACCAATATATTGCCTGGGGTCTGCAGGACCCTCGTGGGGCTCCCACTCCCTTCCCAGTGGTACCCACAGAGACGATGATGATTTTCTGCAGTTCTCAGGTGGGGATTAAACTGGTGCAGCCCCAAAAGTCAGCACATCCCATCAGCTTGCTCCTCCCTGCACCCTTGTAATGCAAAGTCATAATGTAACTCAGTATATATATAAAATAAAGAGCAAAAGTAATATGGGTCAGCAGAGAGCCCAGGTGGCCAAGAAGGCCAAGGGCGTCCTGGCCTGGATCAGCACCAGTGTGGCCAGTAGGAGCAGGGAAGTTCTCTTCCCCCTGCACTGGGCACTGGTGAGGCCACAGCTCGAGTGCTGGGTTCAGAGTTGGGCCCCTGACTCCAAGAAGGCCCTGGAGGTGCTGGAGCGTGTCCAGAGAAGGGAACGGAGCTGGGGAAGGGTCTGGAGCACAAGTGTGCTGAGTTCAGGCTGAGGGAACTGGGGGTGCTGAGCCTGGAGAAAAGGAGGCTGAGGGGAGACCTTCTGGCTCTGTCCAAGTCCCTGACAGGAGGGTGCAGAGAGGTGGGGGTGGCTCTGTGCAACCAAGGACCAAGGGACAGGACAAGAGGAAATGGGCTCCAGTTGCCCCAGGGGAGGTTTAGATTGGATCTGAGGGAAAACTTCTTCCCCCAAAGGGCAGTCAGGCACTGGCACAGGCTGCCCAGGGAGGTGGTGGAGTCACCTTCCCTGGTGGGATTGAGCAGACGGGCAGACGAGATGCTCAGGGACATGGGTTAGAGGTGGGATTGGCAGTGCTGGGTTTGTGGTTGGACTCCATGATCTTAAAGGGCTTTTCCAAGCACTGTGATTCCATGATTCTACGATTCTAAATGGGCAAGATGGCAGATCCACACAAAACATGTAGAAACATCTTCTAAAAGGAGAGAAGCAAATGCCAGACAGCCCTGGTCTAGCAGGGCAGAAGTGACACGGGGACGGCGGGTGTGACGTGACAAGCGGGGCAACGCAGCAGCCCCAGCCTCCCACGGGACACACCTCCAATTTCACGTGCACACACAAACTCAGCACCAGCTCACCACGATAAAAGGTCACAGCAGAATTTGTCCCATCACAATTTGGAAAGTTAAGCAAAAAGAGCACAAAACTAGAGACAAAATGTGGGAGAACAACCTTAAATGATGTTTATCTGTGGATGATCTTTGCTTCCAAAGTGATTTCAATAACAAAACACATACTCATCACCAGAACAATGTCAGGATGTAGCTTGGTAATAAGCTTTTTTCAGTCACTAATTAATAATAAGCACTCATGTTATACCCCCAGTTAAATGGTGTTAGTAGTCACTACTCTGTATTTTAATTCTATTTGAATTTAAAATCCGCTTTTTAATGCCATTAGTTAAATGTTGGAAGCTTTAATAAGACAAACACGGGTGGATGGCTTTGTCATAGATGAGCAGTCAATTAATTAATGCACTACCACCTTTACTCCAAATCCAGTACCCTCCCATCCTGCTCTGGCATCTAAGGAGGGTCCTTTCATTGATACCTACATTGCTCTCTTGACTTCAATTACATGATGAGGATCAAAAGGAGCAGAATTTGACCTTCTGGGTATATCCAGAGAGAAAGAACAAGCTGATGGTACCTCAGAGTCAAGTCTCATGCAGCTGGTCAGAAACTGCTTTCCAGCCATGAATTAAATTAGCCGGCGGAACAGGCATCAGAGCACAACGCTTAATGGGTTCTGATGTTGAGATGAGCTCCACACAATTTATTAGGAAACAAATAATCACAGTAAATTACAGTTCACAGCTGAAAACAAGAAAAAATGCCTTAATATTAATAGATTTTCCAGCAGACAATTTCCAAGCACTCTCGCTGTTCCTCTCTGGCTCCGGCAGTGCAATGCAGCGTGTTACTGCAACACCCTCACCATGCAGCAGAGGAACCTGTTTGATCTCCTGAAACTCAGGGGCAGCTCATTTCAGAAAGCCTTTAGCACCCTGCTCTGGAAGCTGGGATGGTGAAGGAGCCTGTAACTGCTCCCTCCTACTGCTGCTTGGCAAGAGCTCGTTACTTCACTTGTGCAATGTGCTCCACAGGTCTCACGGAGAAGTTTTGGCTCATCTCTGCTCTCAGCCATAGGCTCCTCATCCTCAACGGGCAGTAAATAATGCAGAGAGTGGCTTCAAAGTCAGAGCAAAAAAACAAACATAAAAGTTTTCAATTTTTCTCAGTGTTCTTGGAGTAGAGTTGGTTGAAATGAGCAGCCGAGGGAACTGGGGGTGTTGAGCCTGGAGAAAAGGAGGCTGAGGGGAGACCTTCTGGCTCTGTCCAAGTCCCTGCAAGGAGGGTGCAGAGAGGTGGGGGTGGGTCTGTCCAACCAAGGACCAAGGGACAGGACAAGAGGAAATGGGCTCCAGTTGTGGCCAGGGCAGTTGAGATGGGATGTGAGGAAGAATTTCTTTGCTGAAAGGGTTCTGAGGCATTGGCAGGGGTTGCCCAGGGGGGGTTGTCCCTATCCCTGGAGGGATTTAAAAGATGGGCAGATGAGGTGCTCAGAGATCTGGTTTAGCAGTGGACAGGTAGGGTTGGACTTGGTGATCTCAAAAGTCTTTTCCAACCAAATGATTCTCTGGTTCTATGAAATCACAGAGGAAGTAGAAAAGAATTAGTGCAAGCTTTTTCATGAGACTGGAGAAGCACAGAGCAGGTCTGGAACAGCCCCTGTGTGCCTGAAAAGATTTACTTTTTTATGTTATCAGAAATGCCAGGTAAACCTGAAAAAGAAAATAACCCCACCCCAAGCAGTTTTCCAAAGAGCCAGGATCCACCCCCACAGCCCTTCCACAGGGAACAGCTTTGCCCTTCGCTCTTCACGCAGCTCAACCCTACGGCAGGAGGTCGGGACCTCCGCACGATGCAGAGCCACACAGGTCCCTGCTTACAGGAAAAACCTGTGAGCTGCTTATTAAAAAGCCCTGAGATGCAAACAAGCTGCTATGAAAACGGGGTCGTGAGGACTCAATGGGGTCGTGAGGACTCAACGGGGTCGTGAGGACACGCAGGACTTGGGTGCAACCTGCCCCTTCCACGGGGGGTCTGAGGGCACTATCTGCTGAAGGCAGCCCACATACAAGCACTTTGTCCTTCTTTTCTGCCATAAGATAACAGGGAACATCAATGCTCTTCAGACCTTGAGGAGAAAACAAGTCAGCTCCAAGGTTTCTTTATTGTGCCGTTTGCTTTCACGCTGCTTCATGGAGTCCCTGCCTTCCCTCATCACCTCCTGCCAAACACGTGTGAGTATCACAACATTTCCTACACACACACATCACCTGGAGCATCCTCTGCTCACCCCATTTCCAGTTCAACCTGTTCCAGCACACCTTATCCCACTGCACATCCTTCAGAGAGAACCCAGAAACCACAGGAGGTACAAAGGAAGCCCTGGCTCCACCGTGTGCTGAAGGCTTTGAAAAGCCATAAAACTCCTGAATGTTTGGCTTTTGTTTCTGGGTCCTCTGGGTTCTCATGAGAATTGAGCAACCTCTATGACCAGTGTGAATTCAAATTCTTATGCATGGGGCCTACAAGAAAGCTGGGGAGGGACTTTTTATAGGGGCAGTTAACGATAGAACAAGGGGAAATGGCTCTAAACTGGCAGAGGGGAGATGGAGATGAGATGTGAGGAAGAAATTCTTTGGTGTGAGGGTGGTGAGACCCTGGCCCAGGTTGGCCAGAGAAGCTGTGGCTGCTCCTCCCTGGAAGTGTTCTGGGCCAGGTTGGATGAGGCTTTGAGCAACCTGGTCTGGTGGAAGGTGTCCCTGCTGCTGGCAGAGGGGTTGGGATTGGATGAGCTTTGAGGTCCCTTCCAACCCAAACCAGTCCATGATTCTATGATTCATATCAATTTATATTTATTTATATATATATACACACACACATATACATGCACATACACAGATTATGTGTTAGAGACAAGGGCTGGTGCTATGTTTTGTACTCCATACTAAAGTGCTTTTTCTTAACTCAAAGAAAGAAGGAACCAAGTTCTCTATTGTAAAGTACCTGGAGAAAGAGATTGGACAGAAGCTAAGAGGTAGATTAAAGTAATAATAGTAATTAAATATACAAATGAGTGACCCCCAGTGCCACTGCTCAGCACCCACCCACCCAGCCCGGCCCGTTCCCAGAGAACGATCCCAGAGCAGCGACAATCCCGACCCGAAACCGCAATCCCGGGAGAGCCAGAGCCTGAGAGAGCCAGAGAGAGCCAGAGAGGAAGAGCCCCTCATGGATCTCCTGCCCATGGGGGACAGGAGAAGCAGCTAAGAGGAAGCTTCTGTAGATGATTGAAAATTCAGACTTATCAGTTCATTAGAAAGATAACGACCGCTCTTCTTTCTCTTTCTTGTCAACTATGAACATTGCTCTCAAAACACACTTATTTCAGGTAAGCATTTCTGAAGAACAAACTCATTCTGTTCTGTGAATCTCACCTTTCTGTTCATCCACATCTGGTTTTTCCATGCTGTTCACCCCACGCTGCCCAGGTCTGCACACTCAGACTCATGGGTTAGAAAAATGCCCAGTATTTCAGACAGGACAGGGTTTCTTTTGCTTGAAGGTTTCCAAGAGCTATTCTAAAGTTATAAAAATACATGGTCCCCTCATTGAAATAAAAGGGAAGGACACACTGGATGTGGGAAATGCTCAAAATAGGATGAAAAGGACGAGCAGAGGTAGAGACTTCTCTGTGAAGAGTCACTAAGTAGGTCAGTTTATAAAAGAGAGGAGTTGGGGGAATCATGACAGATATCCACCAAATCCCGGGTGGTGTGGAGAGGATGGATTGGGAGCAGCTCATCATCATCATCTCCAGTGCAAAAACAAGAGCTCCAAATAAACCTGGGACCAGGGAATCATTTCTGAGAGCACGGCATGCTAATCCTACCTCACAGCTTCTCCCTAGGTGACCCCATAACTTGTTATAACGAGTTCAGTGTGACTAGTCAGGCTCCAATCTAGCAGAAGTAATTAAGGTTTCTCTAATCTCAGGCTGACAGCCAACACTGATGGGGTTTTTTTCTGCTTTAACCAAATTTGCAGATGATATCCCAACTGCAGGAGCTGCACAGAGGAGATGCAAATCCTGAGGAATACCAATCTCCTGCCTCCTTCTTCGTCCCAAGTTCTTGCCCTGGGGTAAGGCAGTGCTGGAGCAGGTGGAGGGGCTGGTGGGGCATCAGAGCCAAGAATGAAGATGACTGTAGAAGAGCCTTCCTCCTGAGACACAATATCCAACACTGAAAGGTGAAAAAAACCAACACCAAACCAAACCACCACTGTATAAGGGAATAAAGAAACCTCAGGAGTACGTTAAAGTACCAGATTCTGAACAAGGGACGTGGACCTCAATGTTTCTCAAGACAGCGACAAACCAGAGCCAAACCCAAAGACAACCAACATAATCCCACTGAGCTCCATGTTGTTGAGCCTGGAGCAAAGGAGGCTGAGGGGAGACCTTCTGGCTCTGTCCAAGTCCCTGCAAGGAGGGTGCAGAGAGGTGGGGGTGGGTCTGTTCAACCAAGGACCAAGGGACAGGACAAGAGGAAATGGGCTCCAGTTGTGGCCCAGGGCAGTTGAGATGGGATGTGAGGAAGAATTTCTTTGCTGAAGGGGTTCTGAGGCATTGGAAGGGGTTGCCCAGGGCAGTGGTGGAGTCCCCATCCCTGGAGGGATTGAAGAGTCGTGTAGACACAGTGCTGAGGGACCTGGGTCAGTGGGGACTGGTCAGTGTTGGGTTCATGGTTGGACTCCATGAGCTTCAAGAGCTTTTCCAATCCAGGCAGTGCTGGGATTCTGTGCCACAGATTAATCAGCCCTTTAAGTTACTGCACAAACATCCAGCTGACAGGCAGGGTCATGGCTTAATTGCATTGGAAACTATTTTCTCTGTTGTATTTCACACAAAGTCAGTTAAATTAAAGAAAAACTGGGGAGGGAAGCAAATCATACAACTACTTTTTGTTTGTTTGTTTGTTTCCCCCCCCCACTTCCCCTCCCCATGGATAAAGATGGACTTTCTTGATTAATTTTATACAAAGAGAGCCACTCCAAAAGGAAGATGCCTTGGACAAGGACTAAGCAGGGTGTGACACTTTGCATCACACCGATTTATGCTCAATCTGCCCACACAGAAATAGCAGCTCCGATGAAAGCCCGCCAGCAGCCCTCCTGCTCTGCCTGGCAGCTCCAGGATCTCCGGTTTTAAACCTGCCCAAGTTCCCATATTGTTGCTGTTATAAACGGAACAATCGTTTGGCAGCAGAGTGTTAATGACATCCCATTAACCAGAGAGCCTTTCCACTAAACCTCTCCATTAAACAGGCTGCCCAGGGAGGGTGTGGAGTCTCCTTCTCTGGAGACATTCAAGACCCACCTGGACACCTTCCTGTGTGATCTCATCTGGGTGTTCCTGCTCTGGCAGGGGGGTTGGACTGGATGAGCTTTTGAGGTCCCTTCCAATCCCTGACATCCTGTGATTCTGTGATTCTGTGATTCCCTGGCAGGATGGAGACATGGACACTGGTCAGCCCTGGGAAACGCACAGAAACCTTCAACCGACAGGAGCTGGAGTGCCCAGGTGGAAAGGTGATGTGCTAGCAGAGGCCAGCATGGCACTGCTCCAGTTTTAGTGTGGCCTTTTCCACAGCTACTTCCTCAGGAATCCTGAAAGGTGGCTTTGTTTGGAAAAACTCTCCCTGTCCTTCAAAAAAAAATAAAATACTGCAGCATCTGCAACCACAGAACAACCAATAAGGGAAATCACTTTATGGCACTAAGGAAAATTCTTACAAACACATGGGTATGAACTGAGGTTTATTCTCAAATTTCATGCAGATCATTGCTCCTCAAAGCAGCACATCAGGCAGAAGCCCCCAGTGGGGTCCAAAGCCATGGAGATCACCTTTGTCCCAACTCAAACCCTCTGCTCTCGGTGACATTTATAAACCACAAACCAGGTTGTTCTGTAGATCAATATGTGGCCACAAACACCACATATCAATGTTCCAGCGTTTCCCACATCAACTCTTACTCTGTGAAGTATTTGGTAACAAATCTGTTCAAAAAATAAACTTTTGTCTCAAAACTCCCATTGCTTCTTCCTTTCAGGAAGCAAGAGCTGGTTCTACTCAACTGTCGGGTCAAGAAGATGCTAAATATCAAAGACTTCCACAGCATTTCTGATCCAGTTGGGTTTGATACTTAAACCCTACCTTAAAAAATTAAACCACTTTGATCTGTGTAAATAAACAAGTTTTTCTCAGTTGTAGAACTTTCAAGAAAATTATTAAACCTTGGACTGTTATTAATATTGATGATAACTGGATCTCTGTACCATAACTCTCCACCCTCCTGCTCACACACAGCGTTACCACATTGTCTTAACTCACGAGACGACTGTACCTCTGAATCAACAGCAGCACCTCTGCTGTGCCCAGAGCCCAGAGGGGACAGCACAGGTGACACAGCACAGCTCCCTCAGGCAGGTACAACCCTGTGCCACGCACCCTTCCCACAGAGCAGGCGATGGGACCTGGTAGAACCTCCTGGCACCACAGGTGCCCAGCGCTCTCCTACAAGGACACAGAGGTGCAGGATGTTCTCCAAGATGAGCCTTTGGAGCAGTAATTTCTGCTCTGTCACAGCACAAAGCATGGATGAAAAAAGTTTTGGGCTTCCCAGTTCCAGAGGGACAGGGATCTTCTGGAGAGAGTCCAGGGGAGGCCACAAAGATGATGAGGAGCTGGAGCATCTCCTGTGTGAGGAGAGGCTGAGGGAGCTGGGACTGTTCAGCCTGGAGAAGAGCAGCCTGAGAGGGGATCTGATCAATGTCTGTCAATACCTGAAGTGTGGGGGCCAAATGGATGGGGCCGGGCTCTTTTGGTGGTGCCCAGTGACAGGACAAGGGGCAATGGGCACAAACTGGAACACCAGAAGTTCCAGACAAACTGAAGGAAAAACTTCTTCACTGTGAGGGTGCCGGAGCCCTGGGCCAGGCTGCCCAGAGAGGGTGTGGAGTCTCCATCTCTGGAGATGTTCAAACCCACCTGGACACTTTCCTGTGCACCCTGGTGTAGGGAACCTGCTTTGGCAGGGGGGTTGGACTGGATGATCTCCTGAGGTCCCTTCCACCCCCACCATGCTGTGATTCTGTGAAAGGAAGAACGTGTGCAAGGACCACCAAGGAAACACAGGATGTGACCATCAGCCCAGGGAGTCCAAAAAGGATCTCAGATCCTCTGTTCAGGTTGCACCTCAACCTCCTTCCCAGCACTGGCCTGACCCTCTCCCCATGGATCCCTGCAGGTCCTCGTGGATCCCCACAGATCTCCACTCCTCCATGCCTTCACACTAGGCCATCTCCTTCCTGTCTTGCCATGAACCCATGCAGGAGGGGACCAACACACATAGCCCCTGAAAACAAGGGTGGTGATGAAAGCTCAGGAGGTGACGTTGCTCACCCAGGGATAACAGCATCCATGCTCATGTTGCCACCCTTCCCAGCTTGAAGGCAAGCTGCCCTTCACGTTGGGTGACTGTCCTCCAGAATGGGTGACCACACAGGCCTTGCACTGAACCATTGCTACAACAAGGAGCCTCCACACACAGGTGCCACTGTGCCACACCACTGAGCCACCATGGCAGGGCTCCTGCCAGCTCCAGCCGCAGCACATCCATCCTCCCCTCCAGCCTCAGCCTCCGGCTTTCCCATGGACATCCAGCATGGAGAAAGCCTCTGAGCTTCTCCTGAGTGTGACTGTGAGCATCACAGGGCCTTCCTGTACAAACCACAGGGATCTGGGGTGTTGTGCCACTGGGCAGGAATATCTAATGCAAAAATTAGTGCTTCTCAGCAAAACCCATTTGGGGGTCATTCTGCTCATCCCTCACCCCAAAGAACTCTTCACCTTTTATTTCACATGTTCATGAATTTGTAACCAGCCTCTCACCAACATTAGAATCAGAGGATTATTTGGTTGGAAAAGACCACTGAGATCATCGAGTCCAACTGTACCTGACCACCACTAAACCAGATCTCTGAGCACCTCATCTACCTGGCTTTTAAATCCCTCCAGGGATGGGGACCCCACCACCTCCCCAGGCAGCCTGTTCCAACGCCTGAGAACCCTTGCAGTGAAGAAACTTTTCCTTCTGAAACCTGACATCCAAACACCCAATGTGAACCTCTCCTGGCACAACGTGAATGTTCATTCAGAACATCACCAGGTGCTCTGGTAACTCACTCATCTCACAGATCTCTCTGCACAGCGTGGCACGAAACCTTCTGGCACACGGCTGGAAAGCAGGGCACAGCGCTGTGCAATGTGTCACTGTGCTGTGACATGCAGAAATCTCTGCTTCTTCTCCAGTGCTTGGCTGTAGGAGACTACAACTCTGCTGGCGAAATGGCTGAGCACGAGGAGGAGCGTGTAAAATCACAGCAAAGATGATGAAGAATCAGAGAAAATTGTTTGGTTGGAAGAGACCTTTGAGATCACCGAGTCCAACTGTACCTGTCCACTGCTAAACTCTGAGCACCTCACCTACCCATCTTCTAAATCCCTCCAGGCATGGGGATTCCACCACTGCCCTGGGCAACCCCTTCCAATGCCTCAGAACCCTTTCAGGGAAGAAATTCTCCCTGATATCCAACCTGAAGTGATGCCCAGTGCCAGACAAAAACACCCACTAGCACCCTTGCTGCTCTCCGGTGCTGATCTCCTAGCTGGCATCTATACATTGCCCAGCTGCTGGAAACCATCAACCACTTCTAGAAACAACTTCTGAATGGTTTGCAAGACAGAGCAGGTGACACCAGAGGCTATTTTTGCAGGGAAGAAAAAACCAAACCACAGACCCTTTCATATTTGTGGTTCCCAATCAATACCCAGCCCACAAAGCTCCAGGAAGATAAAACTGCATTATTCCTGCAGGAGAAAGCGCTGATGGATTTAGGGAAAAAAAAAACCCCAAACCCCTCACCATATAAGGGCTGTGAACATTTTCCCACTTAAGACAACGTGTGGGATCATATTCACAGACACAGAAATATGTTCTGTTCCCTGCCACCCACAGTCCTAGAACACCGGGCTGAAGTGCTGGCAAGAATAAGAACCATTTGTTAAGGACAAAAAAAACGTCTCAGATAATGAGAGAGCTGCTGAAAGGCACCAATTTAGGCCTCCCAGTTTCAAATGTGCCATTGTTTTTTCACTGTGACACCAGCTAAAGCTTCAGCACAGCTCCAGGTGGAAGCTCCTCACGCCTGCAGCGCCGGGGTGCAGCCGTGTGCCCAACACCTGAGGCACACGGAGATTTCACCACCACTTGGACACCACCTTTTTAGCAGGTTTTATGTAAATTATGAAGTGGCACTGCCCACCAGGCACCAAGAAGTCCCTTCCCCTCCCCAGCCTCCTCCATCTCACTCCCAGCATCCCCAGGCATCTTTTCCTGACCATCCCCTTCCTGCTCCAGCCTAAGTGCCCTTTTATCCAGAGCAATGAGGACCAAAAACATCTCACAAAGTATCTACCAGGGATGAAGAGCCTCTGGCCAAAAGCCTCTTCCATGGTCAAACACTGAGAAAAGCAATGAAGAGAAGATGGGAATATGGTGTTGAAAACAGAACAGATGGCATTTGAATGTGGTTTTTCAATATATTTGAGAATAAAGGCACAGACTGGTTTGGGTTGGAAGGGACCCCAAAGCTCATCCAGTCCCAACCCCCCTGCCCTCAGCAGGGACACCTTCCACTAGACCAGGTTGCTCAAAGCCTCATCCAACCTGGCCGAGAACACTTCCAGGGAGGAGCAGCCACAGCTTCTCTGGGCAGAACAGGACACAAGAGAGAAGCAGACAGTGGGAGGGGCTGGTGGGGTTTGACCCAGGAAGAGCTGGAGACAGAGCTCCTAAGCAGCCACTGCTGCCACCAGGACCTGCTCCACTCCTTGTCCCCAAAAAAGCACCAAGGCCTCCCCATTGACAGCCCCTCATCCCTCACAGTGTGTCCTTGGCCTCATGGCTCCACTCCCACCAGGGCTTGTTCACCTCCCACCATGACCAAGACCCAACACAGACGAAATAACATCTGCTGAAGAAAGAGGAGAGCACACTGATGATGGCCTCTCACCTAACTCTAACCCCAGTAGGGTATCCATCCATCCATTCCATCAGCAGAGCAGTTTCTGGAATGGCATCTTTCTCCTGCCAGGTCATCATCCTTCTTCCACAGTCTTCCCTCAGTAAGTCAATTGCAGTAAAAATTCAAAAAGTCCAAACAAAATAGACAACAGCAAAGCAGAATTTTCAAATCAGCAGCTGAGAAACAATCCACATCAACCACAGCTTTAAATTCCTCTGGATTCTCCACCTCAGAGCACCACTCTCCAGGGAATGGAGCATCCACAACATCCAGGTTGGTGCCCACAGCCCACCGACTGCCACTGGCTGCCAGCAGACGGCCACACCACTGGCCATGTCACACAGCATGAACTTCAGAGCTCACACTGATATCTGTTTATCAAAATACTCTTTAAGGACATATTTTATCCCTGGAAGATTGTTCTATCGATTGCTCTATTTATAGTCCACACCATATCTTCCAAGCATCAAACTTCAGTAACAAACCAAGCAGCAAAGATTCCACAAGTAGGTCTTTACATCTTAAGGACATCATTGAAAAAATAGCAATGACCAAAAATTTACGTGACACAAAGCTGAGTGTTGGCTTCCCATCCACGGGGACGTGCACAGCAAGCACATGGTTGGGACCAAGTTCTCTTGTTCTCCTTAGATTTTCACAGCATCACAGAATGGCCTGGATTGGAAAAGCCCTTTGAGCTCATGGAGTCCAACCATGAACCCAACACTGACCAGTCCCCACTGACCCATGTCCCTCAGCACTGTGTCTACACGACTCTTCAATCCCTCCAGGGATGGGGACTCCACCACTGCCCTGGGCAATCCCTTCCAATGCCTCAAAACCCTTTCAGCAAAGAAATTCTTCCTCACATCCCATCTCAACTGCCCTGGCCACAACTGGAGCCCATTTCCTCTTGTCTTGTCCCTTTGTCCTTGGTTGAACAGACCCACCCCCACCTCTCTGCACCCTCCTGTCAGGGACTTGGACAGAGCCAGAAGGTCTCCCCTCAGCCTCCTTTTCTCCAGGCTCAGCACCCCCAGTTCCCTCAGCCGGGAACTCAGCGCACTTGTGCTCCAGACCCTTCCCCAGCTCCGTTCCCTTCTCTGGACACGCTCCAGCACCCCCAGGTCCTTCCTGGAGTCAGGGGCCCAACACTGACCCCAGCACTGGAGCTGTGGCCTCACCAGTACCCAGGACAGCGGCAGTGGGTTCTCTGCACCAGCTCCAATTTCCATTTCATTTCACCAGCAAAATATTTGGGACAAAACAAACAAACAAACCAACCTTTTCCTCCAGTGAGCCAATAAACTCGAACTCCTGCAGCCAGACAGTGGTTCACTCTGGGTATGAGTGAGCTAAAGGACGCAGAATGTTCTCCTCCTCATAATAAAATGAACAGCTTTCCTGAGCTTATGGCTTTTTTTCCTTCTTCTTTCCCTCACCACAACTTGACCCATTATTTGCTCCACCTCACCAGAGCACCTCTCAAGCTGTACAGATTTTCTGCTCCTTTACTTCCCTAATTTTGCATTTAGCTGCAGAACTGCCAGCACAGCCTCTCCTCAGGGCTGTCAGAGCTCCACACAAAGCTGCAGCCAGCCTAATTCCCAGCTCCTTCCAGGTGTTCTTCCTCTTTACCATCCCCATTCTCTACCTTTGACTCTTCCCTGCCTTCTAGCCAGGTCAGGCTATAAGGTGTCCACCTACCCAGTGAAGATGCACAGTAAACCATGTAGGATTTATCTGCCAAATTGCTGCATTCCCAGAGAAAAAAAGAAAAAAGAAAAAAAAAAGAAGTCTGACAAAAAGCAAACAGTTTGGAAAGGCTCGTCCCAGGATTTGATGCAATCTGCCGTGCCGGCAAATTAAAGCCCACAGAGCCCACGCTGAAATGAGAGCGAGCTGAGATGAAAACCAAAGACACACGGTGGCTCTTACAGACCTGTAAATAGGGCTCAATAGAACATGTGGGCACTTGGTCTGTGCTTGGCCCAGGTTACTGATATCATATAAAGCACATATTGGATGTACATAGGGTATTTATCATTTGTATTATAAAGCAGCACTGATCATCGGCCGCTCTGCTCTGCACCGGGGCGGCCTCACCTCCAGCACTGGGGGCAGCTTGGGCACCACGGGAGAAAAAGGATCTAAAGCTGCTGGGGAGTGTCCAGAGGAGGGACACAACATTGGGGAAGGGTTTAGAGGGGAAGGGTGTGAGGAGAGGCTGAAGGCACTTGGGTTGTTCAGCCTGGAGAAGAGGAGACTGAGAGGAGATCTCATGGGGGTCTGGAACTTCCTCCCCAGGGGAAGAGGAGGGGCAGGCGCTGAGCTCTTCTCTCTGGCCACCAACGCCAGGAGCAGAGGCCATGGCAGGAAGATGTGGCAGAGGAGGGGGAGCTTGGCCATGAGGAAAAGGTTCTTGAGGCAGAGGGTGGTGGAGCACTGGCACAGGCTCCCCAGGGAGGTGCTGATGGCCCCAAGCCTGACAAGATTCCAGCAGCATTTGGCCAACGTGTGCCCTCAGGGACATGGTGTGAGTGTTGGGATTGTCCTGTGCAGGGACAGGAGTTGGACTCCATGATCCTGGTGGGTCCCTCCCAGCTCACAACATTCCATCCTTTCTGGGATGGTTTGCTACACTGCACTTTACAGGGTAATGGGTGGCTGGGTGCTGGCGCAGGGAATGGTGCTGAGCCTGGGGGTGGTTTCAGTGGGTGCAGGGGTCTGGGAGGGCTCTGAGGGGGCCACCACCCCTCTGCCACCTGCCCTCCCTCAGGAGCATCTGATGGCCACGTTTGGATGTGGGTTAATCTCTCTTTTCTGGGTCTATGATGAAGCTCGATGCTCTGCTGTACTTTGCACCGCTGGAGTCTCTGCTTTAAGATCGATGCACACAGCCCAAGCTTGTACAGATGCAAATACCTCGGGGGCCGTTAATTCCTCATTAATCTGAAGTTTTGTGGCTTTCACAGTGTTCACACGCTGCTGGCTTGAAACATTCCAGAGACAACAGACAACCTTCCTTGGAAAATCCCATTTTTTAAGCAACTATGACTTCACACAAAATTTTAATGACCGATTAAGAAGCATTTATAAATCCCCGTGGGGCCAAGGAGCGAAGGATTTGCTCACGACCACGCACCACTCCTCCCTCCACAGGCTCCCACGCGTGTAGCCAGCACTGGGGAGCCCGTGGCCGAGCTGCTTCCCAACTGCTGCTCCCGACTCACCAAGCAGCCAGTGTCCAGTGGGCAATGAGTGATGATTGCTGTTACTTCAGCAACTGCAAAAACCAGCTTAAATTTTTAAATTTAAAGGGCTTAAAATATTTTTTTTAAATGATTTCATGTTATTTGTATAACAGAAACACGCAGAAAGGCTCCTCCTGGGTGAGATAATTTTAAAAATTCCTGTTTTATCAAAGAAAAAGTTTTATGCAAATCCTGGCAAAGGTTGAAGTCCACACGGACATCAAGCTAACACACCACATGAAGATATTTCATTATAAGATCATTAAATTAATACAGTTATGAAATAAATCACAGTAATTAATACTGCTGGATAAATGAAGAAACCTTCTCTCACTGCAGGTGCAGGAAAAGAAAAACACACGACCTCGTCAGGAGCCTGATTCCCTTTCCAGCCCCGTACCCATGCACTGAAACAACATGAAGATTCCTCCAAAAGAAGAGGCCGTGTTTTCCAAAAGGCACATTTTCTCTCTAATGATGTCAGTTCTGGAATCAGCCACTCCTGTTTCTTTAACCAGTCTTGCCACTTCCAAAAAAGTGGCTGCGAGCTGCGACGTGGAGGTTGCCATGGCAAGCGTACATCCTCCGCCGAGTGCCTGAGCGAGCAGACGCAGAACGGCAAAACCCACCGGATTAAGTCACTTCTCTTGGCATGGAGGGCTGAGGAACACGCTCCAGATTTCACCTCTTCCAAAGGATTATAATTACTCAAACACCTGAGGTTAACACCAAGAACGGCACGTGGCCGGAGCCTGGAGCTGCAACACCACAGATGTGCACCAGCAAAAGGCAGGGGTTTAATTGGAGTGACAGGCGGAGCAAAAATAGCCAGGACACGGATCGGCTGCGTTTCCCAAAGCCCAAGGAACTTCCAGCAGGGATTTCACAGACGTGACCCTTCCCTGCGCCGGCCTCACGGGAATAACGAGCACACCCGGCCATCTCCTCATGCCCCTCGGCACACGCTGTCCCCTCGGCACACACCGTCACCCTCACACCCCTTGGCACGTGCCATCCCCATGGCACACACTGTCCCTTCAGCACATGCCATTGCCACAGCACATGCCATCGCCTCACACCCCTTGGCATGTGCTGTTCCCTTGGCACACGCCGTCTCCTCACACCTCTTGGCACACGCCATCCCCTCGGACCCCTCAGCACACGCCATCCTCATGGCACACCTTGTCCCCTCACACCGCTTGGCACAAGCCATCCCGTTGGCCCACACTGTCCCCTCACACCCCTTGGCACACACCATCCCCTCAGACCCCCCAGCACACGCCATCCCCATGGCATACGTTGTCCCTTTGGACTCCTCAGCAGGCACCGTCCCCATGGCACATGCCATCCCCTTGGCACACGCCATCCCCAGGGCATAGGTTGTCCCCATGGACCCCTTGGCACACACTGTCCCCTCGGCACATGCCAGCCCTTCGCACCTTTTGGCACACGCTGTCCCCGTGGCACACGTCATCCCCTCACACCCCTTGCCATACGCCCTCCCTCTGGCACACGCCATCCCCTCGCACCCTCAGCACTCGCCATCCCCTCGGCACACGCTGTCACCTCGGACCCCTCGGCACACGTTGTCCCCTCAGCACACCCTGTCCCCTCACACCCCTCCGGGGCCAACCGCAGGCCCGAAGCCCCCTCACCCAAAGCCGGGGGCGGCTCCCCGGGATTCCCGGGCACAGGAACGGGCTCGGACCTCTCACCCAGCGACTCCCCCACCCCTTGGCAACCACCCACCGCCTCCCACTCGCCTCCTCCAGTGCGGACAAGACCCACCGAGCGGGCGGTGCCCACCGCCCCCCCCCTCCCCACCGCCCCAACCCGGGAGCTGCTGCCGGTGCCCCGGAGGGAGGGATAAAACCGGGAAAAACCGCAAGATTTTTTCCCCCCGACGCCTCATTTCAAGCACCGACCCCCCTTTCCCCCCCCACGCATAACCGCGGTGGTACTCACGGTGCAAGCGGGAGCGCGCATCCATGCGCGGCTGAGCCGCGGAACTTGCGCGGGAGGAGGTAAATGAGGAGGTGGATGGTGGAAGGGGATGGCGGGGGGGGGGCGGCCGCTAAGGGCTGCCCGCGCCCGGGGCTCACCGGCCCCGCCACGCAGGACCCGCCTCCGCGTGGGGCGGTTCCCGGAGACAAAGGCGATGGGGCGGGTCTGGCTCTGCTGCGCGCCCGCGGTAGGATCCGCAGGGGCGGAGCGGCGCGGAGGAGGCTCCGGGAGGGAGGGGCGGAGGGGGCGAACGCCCCCTCCGCCCCTCCCTCCCGGAGCCTCCTCCGCGAATAAACCATCGATGATGTCCCGGTGTCCCGACCGGGGACACCTTCTGCCCTCGGCTGAGGTACCGTGGCCATGGAGATGATCAGAGATGGAGCAGCTTGGGGAAGAGAAGACCCCGGGGAAACCTGACTGCAGCCTGGCAGTGCCTGAGGGGAGGGGGGCTTGTGACATGGGCAGAGAGTGACAGGACACGGGGAGATGGGTTTAAACTGAGAGACGGGAGATTTAGGGTGGTGAGACACTATAGGGGAGACCTGGCTCTGTCCAAGTCCCTGCAAGGAGGGTGCAGAGAGGTGGGGGTGGGTCTGTTCAACCAAGGACCAAGGGACAGGACAAGAGGAAATGGGCTCCAGTTGTGGCCAGGGCAGTTGAGATGGGATGTGAGGAAGAATTTCTTTGCTGAAAGAGTTCTGAGGCATTGGAAGGGGTTGCCCAGGGCAGTGGTCAGTCAACCATCAACCCAACACCACCATGCCCTCAAAACCATGGCCTGAAGTACCATGGCTACATGTGTTTGAACACCTCCAGGGATGGTGTCTCCACCACTTCCCTGTTCCAATGTTTGACCACTCTGTCAGAAAAGAAATTTTTTCCTTCCAGGAAAGAAAGAAGTTTTGTCCTTCTTGGAGTGAGGGGCCCAACATTGAACCCAGTACTCAAGCTGCAGCCTCACCAGTGTCTAGGATAGGGGTGAGAGAACTTCCCTGGTCATAAACAAGCATCCAAACAAGCCAAGAGCCGATTTCCTGTCATACAAATTGATCAGGGATCCTGCATCACTGCTGATGTCGAGGTGGGACTGCTCAGAACATAAGGAACATAAACCCAAGATTCCCTCAGTCTTACACGAGTCTCATAGTGGTTTCAATTCCACTGACTCCAGTGGAGATGTGAAAACCAAAACAAATAAAGAACAGGCCAAAATATGTGCTTTCCAAAAAAAAATGTGGCTCCTGGGCATAACCCCAAACACGAAACAGAAGTTGATTTGTTGAACAAGTCCCAAGCCTGGGCTTCACCACGTGTACTCAAGTGTATTTTCACTGAGGTGCACATTACCTAACCACCCCCCACAGTGATTTCTAGTCATGTGTAAGGAAACTTTTAAAATCATGAAATTCCTTCAACAAATTCTGTAGGAAAGCAGGATGTGTTCCTCAAGGGGCTTCATCAGGTTGGAGCTCACTAGTGTCTGTTGGGGTCACACCAGCTGGGAAGATGGCGTGGTAAATCAGAGCACAATCAAAAGACTGATAAACCTGAAATAAAGTTATTTTTTTGTGCTGATTTTTTCAAATTCTGTAATATAGGGAGCAATAACAGTTACTAAGGACACAGTTCTTTATATTTAATAAATGGTGCTGCTGCACAGCGTTGGAAATTTTCCCTGCAGAAGTCCCAGTGTATGTTTTTCTCCTTCTGGTTTATACAAAGTCCTCTCAAGTGCTACTTTATATATTCCCAGACAACGACATCTCCATTTCTGGCGGCTTTAATTTTAAGATTGAGAAGAGCGGATGAGTCATGGGCTGTGGTGGTATAGATGCATGCTGATTTTTAGGTCACCTTCTAAGCAGGCCATGTCAGACAGTAACTAGAAGTCCAGTTGGGTGCTGGGAGATAGCAACAGTGGTTCCAGGTTGGGCGTTTAAGGGACCTGTCAGTGCCATGTCTGGCAAAAACATCAAGAACTTCAGGAAAAAAAACATAAAGTCTCAGTAACGGACCTTGTTCTTGGAAGTCTTGGGGGGAAAAGCAGAGCTGGGAGGGATGGGACAGGATGGGACAATCAGGAGCATCCCTGCCTGGGTCAGGAGTTGGTGTGTTGCTGCACTGCCACTGTCACCACCACTGCCACTGTCACCACCACTGCCACTGCCACAAGACAGGCTGAGAGAGTTGGGGCTGTTCAGCCTGGAGAAGAGAAGGCTCCAGGGAGACCTTCCAGTGGCCTCCCAGTACCTGAAGGGGCTCCAGGAAGGCTGGGGAGGGACTTTGGCCAAGGACAGGGAGTGACAGAACAAGGGGTGATGGCTTGAAAGTGGCAGAGGGGAGATGGAGATGAGCTGTGAGGAAGAAATTCTTTGGTGTGAGGGTGGTGAGACCCTGGCCCAGGTTGGCCAGAGAAGCTGTGGCTGCTCCTCCCTGGAAGTGTTCTCGGCCAGGTTGGATGAGGCTTTGAGCAACCTGGTCTAGTGGAAGGTGTCCCTGCTGCTGGCAGGGGGGTTGGGACTGGATGAGCCTTAAGGTCCTTTCCAACCCAAACCAGTCTATGTTTGTATGATTCTCTACTCTTAGATGTATTCTGCACCGTGTGGTGGGGTCACCATCAAGTCCTCCTTTGCAGCATTTCTTTCAGTGCAGTTTTTACGAGCCCTGCTCACACACACGTGCTATTTTGCACACCAGCACATGGCTGTGCATCGCCGGGCACTCACGTGTGAGCGGCACTAAACCCCCCCACAGCCCAGTGTGCTGCTATGCAACCGGCTCCACGCCACATCCCCTGGACGGCTGTCACCGTCTCCCCTCCTCTTGCCACATCAGTCCGTCTCTGGGGCAGGTTTATTATTGATCACCAGTTTTATCGTGTCCGTTGGGCTCCGCAGCGCTGTGTGTCCGCGGCGGGGGCAGCTGCTGCCGGGGGATCTCAGCGCGGGCACCTGCCGGCAGCGCTCCCCGCCGAGCACCGCGCCCCCACGGCGTCTGTTTTAATTGTAGAGGCAGAAAGAATTCACGTGTGGGAAAGGTCAGGGGGATGCGGAGCAGGGAGCGAGCACAGGCGGCTTCCGCGGGAGCGCGGGGAGCGCACGGGGAGCGTTTGCTGCTGCTGCAGTGTCTGCAATGGATTTGTGGCACCCGCCCGCTGCAGAGCGCAGCCCACTGCAGCACAGCGCGAGCGCAAACGGGCTCTGCGCTCGGTGGAAAGCGCCGTGTGTGCGTGTGTGTGTGTGTGTGTGTGCGCGTGTGTGTGAGTGCATGTGTCTGTGTGTGCATGTGTGTGTGTCTGTGTGTGTGTGCACGTGTGTGCATGTGTGTGTGTGTCTGTGTGCGTGTGTGTGTGCGCGTGTGTGTGTGCATGTCTCTGTGTGTCTGTGTGTGTGTGTGTGCATGTGTGTGTGTGTGCGTGTGTGTGTGTGCGTGTGTGTGTGCATGTGTGTGTGTGTGCATGTGTGTGTGTGCATGTGTGTGTGTGTGCGTGTGTGTGTGCGTGTGTGCGCGCGTGTGTGTGTGTGCGTGTGTGTGTGTGCATGTCTCTGTGTGTGTCTGTGCGTGCGTGCGTGTGTGCATGTGTGTGTCTGTGTGTGTCTGTGTGTACCTGTGCTCCGAGGAGAGGTTCAGCAGAAGTGGAGCCGCCCACACCTTTGCCGGCGCTGCCGGAACTCGCGGGTGGGTGGGAGCCTCTGCACCAACGTGGTTCTGATTTCCCGGTGCTCGCAGCGGAGCTGGGAGTGACCTTCAGCTGCTCTTCATCCCGGCGGCTCTGACAGGGGGAGTCATGCATGAATTGGGGCAAATTCAGATGAAATTAGGGATTTGAGAGACAGCTGTAATTAGGCTTGAAGCAGACACTGAAATACTTTCTGCTGGATCGACCTAAAGAGCTCAGCCTTCTCCAGGGTGGAATTTAAACAGCAGTGACAGCCTCTGTGTGCCACCTGCATATCAGACCTTGGGAGACAGGTACACGGCTCAAAGGGACACAAAATGGAAGTGAGAGGATTCGTGGTTCTTCTGACCAGAGCGCTGAGCCCTGCGGCCAGCACCCAACGTCCCAGCGACCCCCAGAATTGTCATTCCAGAATATTGATCATCTGAAAGTGATGGCAACATCTGGAAATGAGTGTCCGGGCTCAGCTGGGCACTGTTCCACTCTGACCTCCTTCAGGGTGGCCTCAGCAGCCCTGTTGGGGTGCAGCTGTGGGTCCCCAAATGCCCCTGAGCCACCCGAGTCCCCCCAAACCCCATGGCAAGGCTGCTGCCAGCTCCTGCGGGGACAATCACGGAGCAGGAGATGCAGCCTTGTCCCAGCTTCTCTCTTGGCTTCATTTGTCCTTCTGATGAGACAACCACATGAAGGTTGTTGGTTCATTGTTAACATGCAATGGTGAGTCCCATCCAGAGGAATGTGATTGGGAAAAACTTCTTCCCCCAAAGGGCAGTCAGGCACTGGCACAGGCTGCCCAGGGAGGTGGTGGAGTCACCTTCCCTGGTGGGATTGAACAGACGGGCAGACGAGGTGCTCAGGGACATGGGTTAGAGGTGGGATTGGCAGTGTTGGGTTCATGGTTGGACTCAATGATCTTAAAGGTCTTCTCCAACCACTGTGACCCTGTGATTCTGCAGTTGGACTCTCCTAACGAATATCCAGTTGGATGGAGGTTCATCTGCTCACAGTGATGGGACCAGGGGTGATGACACAGGGCACAGGGGAGCAGTTCATGCCAGCGGGGAGCAGCCATTGGCCGCAGCAGCCAGGTGTCCCCACGGGTCCTGACTGCAGCCCTGATGGCAAATGCCACGGGGAGGGCGGTGGGCTGAGTCCAGGAGGGCGATCACAGAACCCCAGACTGGTTTGGGTTGGAAAGGACCTTAAAGCTCATCCAGTCCCAACCCCAGAGACTGAATAAACTTTCCTCTTTTTTGGTCTAATACCCTCTCAGCATTTAAAAATAGAGCTGTTACTAAGCAATGGCAGCGAGCAGAAAGCAAAGCCCGGGGAGGATCACGCCTGGGAACAGGTATTTCCCCCCTCAGCACTGGAAACGTTGTGGGTTGACAGATGCTGAATCAGAGCTCTCCCTCCCCAGCCCGCGCTCGCCCGTTATCCCGGGAACAACAGCAGCACCCAGCAGGAGCTGGTTATTGTCACTCTGCCTTTGGACACCTGGGTTTGCAGGTCACATTTTCAAGCCTTTCCACACATTTTAACAACTTTATTTAATTTATTTATTTTTTTTAAATGGTGGGAGGGTGTTGCTGTATAGCAGTGTAACCACGGGGGCAAGAGCTGTGAGAAACATCCGTGGTCTTCAGGTGAGAAAGCAAAGTGCAGCCCTGAGCAGCCATCTCTGTGTGTCCACTCTCTGCTGTCCTGAGCATGGTCATGTGTCCTGGCAGCCCCACCTCATAGAATCCCAGACTGGTTTGGGTTGGAAGGGACCTCAAAGCTCATCCAGTCCCAACCCCCCTGCCAGCAGCAGGGACACCTTCCACTAGACCAGGTTGCTCAAAGCCTCATCCAACCTGGCCTTCAGCACTTCCAGGGAGGAGCAGCCACAGCTTCTCTGGCCAACCTGGGCCAGGGTCTCACCACCCTCACACCAAAGAATTTCTTCCTCACAGCTCATCTCCATCTCCCCTCTGCCACTTTCAAGCCATCACCCCTTGTTCTGTCACTCCCTGCCCTTGGCCAAAGTCCCTCCCCACCTTCCTGGAGCCCCTTCAGGTACTGGGAGGCCACTGGAAGGTCTCCCTGGAGCCTTCTCTTCTCCAGGCTGAACAGCCCCAACTCTCTCAGCCTGTCCTCACAGGATCATCCAGGATGGGTGAACCCTCTTAGATGATGGTGTGTAAGAGCAGGGAGGTGACTCCAGCTTGGTGTTGGCATCACTGCCGACATTTTACAGTCTGCATTAAAGTTATGGGGTGAGGAGAAGAGGGAGAATCTCATTTCCCAGGAGGAGCTCACCGGGGTGCAGACAGAGCAGGCAGGGGCAGGAGGACGCGAACTGAGGTTAAACACAGTGACCAGCAGTAGGGCAGGAGAGAAACCACAGCACCCCAGCACGGGGAGGGCAGGGGGGTCCCCATGAGGGGCTGGGCACCAGCACCTCCTCCTTGCTGGGTGGGATGAGCAGTGGGATGGAGCAGAACTTGATTTACTCAGAGTGCAGAACAAAGCATTAAAAGCTTGGTGAGACATCCAGGTTTTAACAAACTATTTACTGTTATTTCATATCTTGCAGTGGGGAAAAACTGTTGGATTCATTATTGCATACACTAATTACTTTGCTTAAATACCCCACACAATGTAATGCTGTGTTTTCATATATTAAAGACATTAATTGCCAAGAAATAGTACACTATGACTAATTACTTTATTTGTTTTTTAGAAAAAGAAGAACAAATCAATATGAAGTGTTTGGACTGTCAGGAGCTGAGGCAGCACAATGTGTCTGGAGTCAGGGTTTCCCCACTGAGCCCTGCTGCTGAAGGACTCGGGCTCAGCAAGCGCCTTATTGTCACCCAGGGCTGATATTGGCTCAGTCAGCCTTGTCACTGTCAGTGACCACAGGTGGGTAAGAATGGCCAGAGCCCAGGAGAGCACAGCTGGAGCCATGGTGGGATGGGTGCGGGATGGGTGTGGGATGGGACTGGGTGTGGGATGGGGATGGGTGTGGGATGGGTGCGGGATGGGGTTGGGTGCAGGATGGGGATGGGTGCAGGATGGGGATGGGTGAGGGATGGGGTTGGGTGTGGGTTGGGGCTGGGTGCAGGATGGGACTGGGTGCGGGATGGGACTGGGATTCTGTGACATGAGGACCCTTTTCCTCTCCAGTGACCCAGAGGAGTGGGAGCCCTTCACTTCCAACTGCTTTTTTCCCTCTTTGTGGGTCCAGGGCCAGTCAGGTGCTCCCAGGGTGTGGAGCGGGTGCCACCTGCCACCAACACATCCCCAGGCTGGGGGACATAACCATCCATCCCCTTTTCACTCAAGCTTCTTATAGAAAGAACTGCTTAATGATCATCTCCACCCAAGGCTGCAGTGTGTAAGCACCGTTTCATACCCCATAAAATCAACATCTCACTTCGGTTAATAGTGTTATTTTGTTTTTATAAGCCATAAACAGCTCTGTTTGCTGCAGGCTCCTGCCTCAGCAGCGTGCAGCCGGATGACCAACCCCACAGTCACCTGCCACCGAGAGACAGGGAATGGGAAAATCCCAACTCTGCACTGGGTGGCATTTTCCAGACCCCACAAGCACCTAAATTTCCTGGGGAGTGGCTGGGTTGAAGTCACTGAAGTACTTTGGGAAGCTCGTGACTGTAGACAGTGAAGAGGAGCGTCAGCTTCGAGAGGGACATCAGCTGAGAAAAGATTTTAGAGAATATTAAATACCACAGGTTGGCACCAAAAGGTGCTGAGACTTGAAGGATTCCCGTTCCCCAGCCAAAGTGGAAGAACAATTTCTCTCTGAGAGCAGAGCTGGTCTCCCTGTGCTCAGTTCCCCTCCTTATTCATTTTTCTTTTCTATCCCCATTCTTTGCTAGTCAGATGGTGAAGGAGAGGCAGATAAATGGAAGGAAAAGAGCATATGTGAGAATAATCTTGTGCCTTGTCAACCTTTTTCATGATGATTAGGAAGGAGGTTTGGACAAGATGCAGAATGAGTCATGTCTGCAGCCAGAGAATGAAAATGACACCGTGGGTAGAGGCTTTCGATGAGAGGGTCATTGTTCTTCCAGAGGAGAGTGGGTCACAGGGCCTTGCTCAAATTCAATTGCACATTTTTTTCTGCCTTAATTTCCTGCTACTGATTAAGCTGAACACCGACTAAAAGTCTGGAGTAGGGGAGAGTCTTACACTTCCCAGTAACTCCCATTATCTTCCCAAAGCAGCACTGGGAGCAGCAATTTTAGGGTTCTCAGATGTTAAAGGAATTGTCACTCTTTTAAAATTCTTTTTCTTTTTTTCTTTTTTCTTTTTTCTTTTTTTTCCTACAATTTCTCCATCCAACTCCCCACATCAGACTTTCCAAGAGGATTAAATTGTAATTCGTAATCACAGCAGCCTGGACAACTGACCCAGACGGCTCTTCCACTGCTTCCCCCACTGCTGCAATCTGCTCCCTCTGCTCTGGTGCTTCCCAATGTTCACCTCATTTTCCAAAACTTAACCAGTAAAATGAAACATATATTTTCATCAATAATTTTAATGAAAAAGTTTATTTTCATCTTTGATGATGTTTGGATTTTTTAGGAAGCTGGGAAAGGATTCACCTGCCCAAACTTTAACCAGATTATCTAACAAAGTGCCCTCTCCAACAGAGGAGCAAACATCCCCAGGGAATTCATCCCAACCTGGAACAAGTGTCTGTCATCTCCTCAGGGTCCCATTCCCCCCTGCTGACTGACTCCAGGGCAGACTGGGTGGACTGGACAACCTGCCTGGCTTCAGCAGCTACGTTGAGTGGAGCTGAATCTTCTCCCTGGTCATTCCCAGGCACCTCTGAGTGGGATCCCCTGTGCTCTTTCATCCCACTGCTTTAATTTCATGGGTCTCAATATCTCTATAAGCCAACAGCAGCACTGGCAGAGATGTAGAATGGATGAAATTAAAAGCAAGACTAAGAGAAAATGGGAAAAATATCTGTACTGTTCCTACAAAGTATTAGATAGCTGGGACCTGGGGCTTAAATCCTTGTTAGCTGAGGTAGCTCTCCTGAATCCCTTATTGATTTCTGGCAGCTCAGACTTTTGCACTGGGTCTTTATGACTAGATTTAGGATAAAGTCTCTTCTCACAACAATCACGATCACAGCCAGAGTTAGAAGAGGGGAGAAAATATAATCAAATACAATAACTGACATTTTCAATGAAGCCAGACTTTGCAGAGGAAGAAAGCAGCTTAGGGTTGATAGTTCTGCTGGAGAAAACGGGGCAAAAAGCAGAGCTCACGGTAAGACAAAAATGTCAGATGCAGCTGGAGAACCCCAGGTATTAAAAAATAAAAGTCAGGCATTAAAATTCTCAAAAGGAATGATAGATTTGTCCATACTCCGTGCTCTTTTGTGTCACAATAATCACCCCCAGCAGTAGAACGCAGCCGCTGTCCCTAACGCGTGCGGCTCCCTGTGGCGAAGCAGCCGCGGGCGCGGTGCGCTCGGGCGGGGCAGCTCAGCCGAGCTTAGCGGCTCTCGGGAAGGCTGTGACACCTCGCTCTCTGCTCATTCCTGAGCAGCAGGATCTCTGGCACTCGGCTGAATCGAGGTGTTCAGATTTGCGACCGTAATTAGGGGACTTCAGGAACCATCTGTGCCAGGCTGCGGGCCAGCTGAGTGTGAGCGCTTCACTGTTCTGATGGAGCAATAACGACCTGGCTCAGGTGAGGGGATTATTCAATGGAGTACACTCAGGTAGCTTACTGCAGGCAAAGAGGTCAAGAAAATGGAAGATATGAGCAAATGATCACATATCAGAGTCTTCCACCTCTTTTTTTTTCCCCAAATCAGCCAGGAGTTTTTTTGGCATCTAAAAAAGTCCATGAGTTCAACTTCTGAGTTGCAAAAGTTGGATGGAATGACCCTAATTCATTAACACTCTTAACCCCTTCTGCTTCCTTACTAAGCACTTACTCCCAGGTAACTTAGTGAAGACCCCCAGGTGACTCCTGTCTCCTGTGCCATCCTTGGGCTGGAGGAGCGATGGCTCTGGCTCTCGTCCCTCAATGATTTCTCAAGATGCAACATGTTTCTGACAAAGGGGTCACCCCCACCTTCCCCTGCTGTGTCTTCACCTGTTGCCTTTTCTCAAATCACAGAATCATTAGGTTGGAAAAGATCTTTGAGATCATGAAGCCCAACTGTACCTGTCCACTGCTGAACCAGCTCTCTGAGCACCTCGTCTGCCCAGCTTTTCAATCCCTCCAGGGATGGGGACTCCACCACTGCCCTGGGCAACCCCTTCCAATGCCTCAGAACCCTTTCAGCAAAGAAATTCTTCCTCACATCCCATCTCAACTGCCCTGGCCACCACTGGAGCCCATTTCCTCTTGTCCTGTCCCTTGGTCCTTGGTTGAACAAACCCACCCCCACTTCTCCTGTGAGGCTTCCTGAATTTTCCTTCCCCTCAACAGCGGACACAGTTCTACATTATTTATAACTGACCTTTCTGGTCCAGGCTCTAGGCCAGACACAGTGAAAAACTTCACTTTAAAAATGTATTTTCTTTGAGAAGAAAATAGCAAGTGAATACGAAAAGGGCTCATCTCTTTCATCAGCTGCTCCACGTTCCCAGCCCGTGGCAGGGGACACGCTACGCACGTAAACCAGCCAAGGGGATGACGTGGCCAGGGAGTACAGAGAGTGTGAAGCCTCCTTTTCCATCTCCTTTCACATTTATACAGTCCTTTTCATGTAGCTCCATCCTGGGGCTCTACCACCTCTGCAAGCAAGGGATCAAATCCTCTGGTGCTCCAGCAAAGCTCTGCCCATCCCGCCTTGGGAAGGAGGGAGGACCCAGCCTGGTCCCTTGGGGTGACCTCTCCATTGTGAGGGTGAAAGGGCTTTTTCAGGAGGGTTGTTCTGTGCTCCTCTCTGGTGCCTCTCAGGGCTCACAGAGAGGGTCCTGGTGCCTCACAGCACATCAAAACACTGGACCCTGGGTATGGCCACCACTTGGGATGTGCAGGTGATTTCTGAAGATCAAGCTTCTGCCAGGAGGTCACAAGTGTATAGCTGCCTGCAGCAGGCTTTGGGCTCACTGCCAACAGTTTCTAGTTGGCAATGAGTTGTCCATCTCCTTCCTGCCCCTCAGCTTCTCCCATGCTTTCCTGCCCTCCCACTCCAGCAGCTGGGATGCTTCACCAACAGTCAAGGTGGGCTCCTCAAGTTTCACATCCACCTAGGTGTGACAGGTGCCGACTACTGCAGGTTGTCATCATCTCTGTGACTTTCCCAACTCCATTTCACGAGGCAAGGCGAGCACAAGCTCATGCCCCCAGGCCAGGCAGCTGACATGAGCCTTTCTGGGTATTTTTGGCCCTTGAGATCATGACTCTCTGGTGGGGAACTGCTGGTGTAAGTCAGACACATGTCCTGCCTGGAGGACGTTAGCGGTGGCCGTTGCAAGCAGATCCCGTGTCACCTGCAGGTGAGAAGCCACGAGTCCTTCTAGCACAACATGTTCTGCTGAGCAGCCCTTCACTGTCCTCTCCTCTGTGGAGGTGGCAGTGGTGGCAGTTCTTCAGTGCTTCTGTGAACACCCCAACGTACCAACATCTTCCTCTCAGGTGGGGGAAATGTCAAAGGGGTGTTTGGAGAGGTGATTTTCTAGAACCTCTCTTGACTACACTGGCTTTGGAGATTGTGTTTCTGGTCAGCCTTGACAAGAGAAATATCATCTGTAGCTCCAGAACTCTTCCTGGATGTCTACTGATTCAATTTATCCCTCTTAATTTTTAACACAAAGCACTTATTCTTCATTTCCAAACAATCAAGGTGGTCTCTCTCCTTCCTGGCCCATATGAGGACATCCCAGGAGGTTCCCCTGTTGTGTATCTGAGCTTTCCCACAAGGGGTAACCTAAAATCCTACTGCTGAGCAAAACCATGTTGGCAGCACACGCATAAGGGAGGGATTCTAGCAGCTCAGTACATCTCCTTGTTGCCCAGTTTCACATCCATGGTGAGCATCTTTGGAAGAGCCCTGGTAACTCTCCTCCCTTCTTTGCTGTTCCCCAATGTGGCTTCAGCAAGGCTTGGGCAGCAACTGGGACAAATCAAAGCTCATGGCAGGAGAAGGTGACCAGACCCTTCAAAAGATACACCCATAGCTTCCCAGTGAAAGGATGAGTCCAAGAATCCCCTTCAAGCAAAGGTTGTCCTCAGTGAAGTCCTGGAGATCTATGGTGGGCATGCTGTGGAGAAGGAGATACACTCACCAAAAGATCTAAGCAAAATATATTGCTCCTGGACCTGCCATTTATTTGCCAAGAAGTCCATGGAGAGAGATCATGGACACTTAATGCCTTTGTATGGACACAGTCCTGCTCTTTGGACACTGGAGGTCTCACATGCCATCAGAGTGAGCAGCCAGGCTGTGTTAGAACTGGGCTATAACTCCCAGAATGAACCTGGAATTAGGACATCACTGATCTGAGGTTTTCCTCACATCAAAGCAGCATCCCCACACATCTGCAGGAGAAAGAGCCTTCAGAACAGCCACAGCAGGACTGTGCTGTGGGACAGGGCAATCACCTTCCCATCATCTACCACACGCTGTGCAGCTTCGGCTGAGCTGGATGGAGCCACCAGCGAGGCTTTTTGCTCTGCTAAATCTGAATTTTTCCTTACAATGTTGGTTCTACTCTCTGGAAAGTGAAACTTCATCTACCACTTCAATCCTTTGGGGCTGTTCAGCCTGGAGAAGAGAAAGCTCTGGGGAGACCTTCCAGTGGCCTCCCAGTGCCTGAAGGGGCTCCAGGAAGGGTGGTTTCTGCCCATGGTAAGCCAGATGCCAGTGCTGGGTTGTCTTGAAGGACACAAGAGGTTTGAGGAGCCCTGGTTTTGCTGCAGCTGCTGCATGTGAGGGGATGGGGATGCGTCTGGTGGGCACCAGCCCTGAGGGAAGGGGTGAGGGAGCTGATCATTGATGAACAAATGTTCTGTGTGAGGAAAGGAAGATTGGCTTCACCTCTACCCCAATTGAGCTGCAAGTTTTGAAAGCATTAAGTGGTCCCAGCAGAGCCTTAATTGGTAATTTTGATGAGCCAGCTTGGTGCAGTTCCCCCTGAGACTGCCCACCAGCTGCTGAGTGCTTGGGCTTCAGCTTCGGGAAGCCCTGGGTGGAGAATTAATGTCCTGTGGAGAGAAGTCTACTTAGTCACAAGAAATGTGGGCACTGCCTCCAAAACCAGCTCTTCACCTCGGTATTGCTGACAGATCAGAGGTGTGAGCTCAGATACGAGGTGTAGCAAACCCCACAGGTGTAGAGGTGACCTCCAAAACTTGCTCCCTACCATGCTGCTGCCTCAGAAAACCATGAGGGCTGATGTCTAATTGTGTTTGAACACTTCCACTTGGGATTTTTCTTTAAATATTACTTGGTTCCCTCTTAGGCTGCTGGATGGCAGCCACTGGAGCAGAGTCAGATCTTCAAGATTCCCAAAGAATGAAAAAGCCCCAAAGCAAGGAGATCCAGGATGTGTTTGGATAGGAGGGGGGTGTTTCCAAACACATGAAAGCACAAAATATGCCTTTTTTTTTTTAACCTCTTTTTCACACTGAGAGAGAACAGGAGTTGTCCACTCTGTTGGACCCACAGAGGGTTTTTGTTAGTAGCTGAAGACCAGGAGGTCCATGACAGCAGCAGCATCTTCTCATGAGACACAACTGTGCAGCAGGGAGTGATTTGTGTCCAGGTTGTTTCAAACTCTCCATTTATTTTTCACCACCGCCACTGAAGGAGCTGGCAGGAAAGCAGGTCTGTTAAAATTCAGCTCAGCCCATCCTCCCTGACAAGTGAGGGAGAAAAGTTGGGCTGGAAAACCTCCACATCACTGAATTATTCGCCTCCTTGCATGGCAGAAGGGGCTCTCCTGGTGAAGAAACGTCTGTCCTTTAAATGAGCAGGGAACGAGCAGAAAAATCACAGACACCCTCTGTGCTAAATATCAACAACAGCAGAGAGGCACCAGCTCCTTATTTTTCCCTGTACAGGTCCTGTTAAAGGACACGGCCACAGGGGTTCCCTCCCATGTCACAGAGTCACAGTGGTTGGAAAAGCCCTTTAAGATCACTGAGTCCAACCATGAACCCAGCACTGCCAATCCCACCTCTAACCCCTGTCCCTGAGCACCTCGTCTGCCCGTCTGTTCAATCCCACCAGGGAAGGTGACTCCACCACCTCCCTGGGCAGCCTGTGCCAGTGCCTGACTGCCCTTTGGGGGAAGAAGTTTTTCCTCAGATCCAATCTGAACCTCCCCTGGGGCAACTGGAGCCCATTTCCTCTTGTCCTGTCCCTTGGTTGAACAGACCCACCCCCACCTCTCTGCACCCTCCTTGCAGGGACTTGGACAGAGCCAGAAGGTCTCCCCTCAGCCTCCTTTTCTCCAGGCTCAACACCCCCAGTTCCCTCAGCCGGGAACTCAGCACACTTGTGCTCCAGACCCTTCCCCAGCTCCGGTGCCCTTTAGAAGGTGCTCGGTGCTAGGAGAGAGCTGGGCTCCAAACCCCACAGAATTAATTACAACACTAATTTCCCTTAAACAGACCATGGATGAGATGCATGGGAAGGTGAATGGTGGAAAGGACACAACACACACACAAGCAGGGATCTCCCAGCCCTTGGTTATGTGGGTCTGCTCTGGCACAGGGGCTTCCCATTCCATATCCCACCGGCACCAGCTCCCCACCAGTGCAGACCAGCCCTCCTGAGATGTCCTCCTGCTTGCTTCTCCTTGCATCCTGCACTGGCGCCCTTGCAGGCTCTGTCTGCCCTTGCTAGGCTGCTCTTCTCACTTGGACTTTATGATGATTTATTATTCAGGCATTGGAAGGGGTTGCCCAGGGCAGTGGTGGAGTCCCCATCCCTGGAGGGATTGAAGAGTCGTGTAGACACAGTGCTGAGGGACAGGGGTCAGTGGGGACTGGTCAGTGTTGGGTTCATGGTTGGACTCATGAGCTTCAAGGGCTTTTCCAGTCCAGGCAGTTCTGGGATTCTGGGATGTGCACTGAGGCTGCTTTGCAACCTGAAGAGCCAGCAATGGGATGAAGCACCTGGTCCTTGGCTCCATCACAACGTTAACGGCTCGGTGTAAATCAATCATCTCATGCTGGCCTAAAAATAAACATTCCAAATTATTCAGAGCACTGAAGGGGATTTTGCTTCCTCCTCACACTTAGTCATAAAATTCTTTAATCAATATTCACGTTGGGAACCCAGGCACGTTTCTGCCTTGTGCAAAGGATGGAGCCAGGCTGGAGGGAGAACCTGGCTGGTGGTGGGTACCTGCCGGGGGTGGTGGACACGCAGAGCTGTACCTTGTCTCAGTTGCCATGGTAAGAGCTCCTTTCATTTTTATTTCAGCTGCAGAGCAGGTTATTTCTAACCCCCACGCTAACTGCTCAGGGTGCTGAGCTGTCCTCTCGCCGCGGAGCTGCGCTGGCCGCTGACCTCATGCAAGAGGAGGGAGAATGCAGTTCCCTTCCAGACTGGACCAATTAATTGATTTGTTCAGATCTCTGGCAAAGTTTGAGGCTCCTTTTGAGGCAGCTTCTGTAGGTGTTAGATCAGGTATTTCATACATGCACAATATGGGCAGTAACCAGCTTGTATTTATATTAATTCTTAATTTCCATTGTTTCCCAGCTATAAATACAAGCTTGGTACCTGCTCCACACCACTGGGACACCAGTGATCACCCAATGCCAGGATCAATCTGTATTAATTATTCACTGAGTGGCTGTGCACTTAAAAAAAGTGACAGCCTAGGAGTGTCTGAGCAGCGGTCTGGGGTGACAGTGTGACATCAGCCGAGTCATGGGAAGATGCTTTCAGTGCAAAAATGCAAAGACTGTGTCACATGAATTTTTGATGGGGAAAAATTCCACAGATCAATTCAACATTCCTATTAAACTTGCTCTGAATAAACATTTCATTAAAGCGAAACTTGATTTTTCATGTTATCAGATCTATTTACTTTTCTGCCAGCCTATTGTCATAAGAACATGGAAATCCATTCATCAAGGAACAGCGCTGCACTAAGGACTTGCTGTGGGGCCTCCTCCCTGATGCTGGTCCAGCTTCTGTCAGTCCCCACTTCAGGGGGCTGCAGGAACACCTGTGTGCTGCTGGAGTGCACAGTGGACATGGAATGTTCTGCAGAACTCCCTCTGTTCAGCCTGGAGAGGAGAAGGCTCCAGGGGGACCTTCCAGCGGCCTCCCAGTACCTGAAGGGGCTCCATGAAGGCTGGGGAGGGACTTTGGCCAAGGGCAGGGAGTGACAGAACAAGGGGTGATGGCTTGAAAGTGGCAGAGATGGAGCTGAGATGTGAGGAAGAAATTGTTTGGTGTGAGGGTGGTGAGACCCTGGCCCAGGTTGGCCAGAGAAGCTGTGGCTGCTCCTCCCTGGAAGTGTTCTGGACCAGGTTGGATGAGGCTTTGAGCAACCTGGTCTAGTGGAAGGTGTCCCTGCTGCTGGCAGGGGGGTTGGGACTGGATGAGCTTTAAGGTCCCTCCCACCCCAAACCAGCCTGGGATTCTGTGAACCTTTCAGTGCTGGATGCAGGGAAATCCACAGGGGTTGGGCTGGATGATCCTTGTGGGTCCCTCCCAACTCCCAACACTCTGCGATTCGATGATTCTACGGTCAGCCTGCTGCTCCCTTTGCTTTTAAGTGACTTTTTGTTCATTTTTGGGAGGGTGGGGTGTGCTCTCCATTAATCCCACCCTCCCTGCCTGCTGAAGACAGTATTTTAGGCTCTTCCTGGCTTCACATGTGATGTTATTCCTCACCCATATTGCACCGACTCCTCCTACCTTGTCTCCTCCACAGGTTCCAGCCCAGCACTTTGGTGTCTCACTCATCATCATGATTTAGACAAATTTCAGCTGCTGGATGATCCATCTCCACACTCCTGCCACCCTGCTGCTTATCCATCCTGCCTTGGCAAAGGAGGGCGAGCAGGAGCTCCTCTATCTTGTTATTTAGGGGTTTTTTTATGCTACCAGGATTTCCCCTTCATTGTCCTCCTCCTCCCCGCCTCCCCATTCATCATTTCTGGTCAGCCTTCACCTGCAGCAACTTCCTGATGATCTCTCAGCATCTCTTGCACTCCTCTTTATTGCTTAATTGTTTTGGAGATGTTTGATGGTGGTAGCTCTTGTCTCTAATTTTCTGATTACCATGCAGAGCACCGGGTACACTCCAGCCCAGAAATGCCACGAGAACCAACCGGCCACTAATTGCATTTTTTTTTAGCTTGTGCTCCTGATTCTGCTGATTTTCAGCAAATATCACCCCCCTCTAAAATGCCACAAAACGTGGCTGCTCAGCCGTGAAAGGAGAGAGCTGGGGCTGGGGCTGAGCCCTGGCACCAACACCCACCTGCACCCAGGTCACACGTGGGTGCCCCTGCCTGGTGTCCCTGTCCCCGTGTGCCTCCCCGTGCTCTCCAGCCTTCTTCAGGGTCCTGCCTGGCCATCAGGCAGCGATGGCACTGCAGGGCCTGGTGACCACCAGAGAAACTATTCTGCTAAAGAGGAAAGAAAAATGACCCAAAAGGAAGAAAATCCAAGTGCAGCATTGCTCAGGGTCACACGGGAGGACTGTGTCCCTGCTCGCAGGGTGAGGTGACATCCCCCAGCACACAGCAGGGCACAGTCATCTCCTCCTCATCTCCAGAGGTGGTTCCTAGGTCACATTTCTACACCAGCACCACTGGAATTCCTCCTTTTGCCCTAAGAGGAGCTCGGTGGCCATGGGCAGTGTCCTCAGATCAGGTTACCAAGCTGCTTGAAAACCCTCTGGAGATCATTTTTAGAAGGTAAAGTTTCCTTTATCGTCGCATCCCGCATGGACCGGTATCAACAGCTCTCCTTCCCTTCCTGCAACCCACAGCATGGTGCCCAGCCCCCTCAATGTCACCAGATTTCTCCTGCATCTCCCTCTGATATTGGAACAGCTGTAGCTGCAGCGTCTGGGTCCCACTGGTGGGACTGGTCTGCTGTCCTTCTTCACCTCTCCTGCACGCCAGCACACGGGGAACACACTGGTCCCCCCTGCCCATCTTCTCCTGCCTGCTCTGCCACCACCGAGCCCGATACACCCTCCTGCCCATGGACTTCTGGAGATGATCCTTGGTGCCTTCAGCCCCTCTGCTCACCAATGGCCAAACCCTGCCTGGGGGTTGCACTGGGCTGCAGACAAACCCAGCTGCTCACTCACTCCCCCCACCCGGGCGATAGGGGAGAGAATTGGGGGGCAAGGGTAAGGAGACTGGTAGGGTGAGAGAAGAACAATTTAATCATGGGAATAAAGTAAAACTTAAAATAATACTGATATTATAATAGTAATTATAATAATAATGGCAATAAAATACACCAATGAGTGACACCCAGTGCCATTGCTCACCACCCGCCCACCCAGCCCGGCCCGTTCCCAGAGAACGATCCCGGAGCAGCGACAATCCCGACCCAAAACCGCAATCCCGGGAGAGCCAGAGCCCGAGCGAGAGCCAGAGAGAGCCAGAGAGGAAGAGCCCCTCATGGATCTCCTGCCCATGGGGGACAGGAGCTGGAACAGCCCTTTGGCAGAGCCAAATGCCCATGGAGCTGATCCATGGCAATATTCCTCATCCCCCCAGACCTTGCACCTGCAGACCAGCAAAACACAAAGTCCTTCAACTTCCAGCTACAACTGAAAACATCGGTGTGTGATCAAGGTTCTCCTCCTACCAAATCCCAGCTGAGCCCAACCCCCAGCGCTGTTCTGGCTGTTGAACAGAACCAGCTCTGGCCCAGCTCACACCCAGGACACCCTACAAGGAGGCAGCTTCACCCAACCTTACCCACCCTGCAGCAGCAAGAGCTGGGCAGGGAGAAGGAGGAGGAGACAACACGCTGTAAAAAAGCAGCCGTGGAGAGCGAAAGCACATTTGCTTATCAGCAAGATAAGGAGGCTTTTTGCCATTGAAATTGCTTATCAGAACATGTCTTGTTGTGCAGGAGCGCACGGCCGCCGCTCACGCCAGGGATAAATCCGGTGTTCAATGGGATGCTGTGACCTACATTTTATGTATATTAAGTCCCTTATGCTGATAATGAGCAGAGAAACCTTGATCCCTTATCGTTTACCAGGCAATATTTTCCCCTGCTCCCATCCTGAGGATGCTGTAGAGCATTTCTGGAACCAGATGTATTTTCTTTAATTTATGTGGAACATTGAACCTTCTGCAAAAGTTACCACCTCAAAATCCACTCAGGAACATTCTTTGTTGAGAATCTTTCCCTTTTCAGTTTGAAAGTGCTCAGGAATTTATAGATAAAAATAAAGATGGCAAAAATAACAGCAGCCACGTTATTCTTCTGCGTGTTATTTCTACTCCAGCCCCAGGACCAGAGGGTGCTGGGCCATGTACAAGCCCTGAGCTGCCACACAGACAGCTGTGGAAAACTGGAGAAATCCCAGATGTCTGCTCCAAAATCCTCGGGTTTTCTCCTGGGCTGCCTATTTTTTTTTCACCTGATGCCAACTCTCATGTGGGGAGCACCAAGCCGGGGGTCTGAGCAGCAGAAAACCCATGTGCAAGTTGGGATGGGGAGTGATGGGTCCAATTCCTACAGCAACGGCACTGCCCGTCAGGACAAGGCTCACGGCACGGCCGTGCCATGGAGAACTGAGGTGCTGGCCGTGTGCACCAGATGGGACTGGGCTGGGTGAGGCAGAAGCTGCAGGGGAGAAATGGAAGCAGACCCATGAGCATCGCTGTCATTGTCCTAATGCAGTGACAGCGAGGATCTGAGGAAGAATTTCTTTGCTGAAAGGATTCTGAGGCATTGGGAGGGGTTGCCCAGGGCAGTGGTGGAGTCCCCATCCCTGGAGGGATTGAAGAGTCGTGTAGACACAGTGCTGAGGGACAGGGTGGTGGAAGGTCCATGGAAGCTGGGGAAGGGTCTGGAGCACAAGTGTGCTGAGTTCCCGGCTGAGGGAACTGGGGGTGTTGAGCCTGGAGCAAAGGAGGCTGAGGGGAGACCTGCTGGCTCTGTCCAAGTCCCTTGGAGGAGGGTGCAGAGAGGTGGGGGTGGGTCTGTTCAACCAAGGAGCAAGGGACAGGACAAGAGGAAATGGGCTCCAGTTGTGGCCAGGGCAGTTGAGATGGGATGTGAGGAAGAATTTCTTTGCTAAAGGGTTCTGAGGCATTGGAAGGGGTTGCCCAGGGCAGGGGTGGAGTCCCCATCCCTGGAGGGATTGACAAGCTGGGCAAATGAGGTGCTCAGAGATCTGGTTCAGCAGTGGACAGGTAGGGTTGGACTCAGTGATCTCAAAGGTCTTTTCCAACCAAATGATTCTGTGATTCTCTGGTTCTGTCACTCTGCTACCACGCTGCTTTTTTTGTCCTAGAAGTCCATGTCCACTCCACCAGCCCTGCCCTGAACTGTGCTCCCCAGGTAGGACAGACTGTGACTTACCTGTCACGGCCTGTCCATTCTGTTCTCCAGGCTTGTTGGGCTTTTCCAGGCACTCAAGGGACTTGGTGTCCCTACACCTTTATTTTTAGCATGGAAGATGATGTGATATCTCATGGTGGGGCTTTTTATGCTGAGAGCTAGAGGTGGGGTAGCAATCACTGGCGTTTCAGAAAGGACTTCCAAATTCTGCTCCTGCAAATTGCCTACTTCTGCTCAGCGCTGACTCTCCAAAGTGTTTTCTCTTTTCCTTTTGTCAGGGAAAGAAATGTAATCACCCAGGTGCTGGTCTAAGATGTGCCCAGAGCATTAATTAACATTCATCTGAGCAGGCAAAGGTGTGGGGGGGAGAATAACAGAGTTCTTATAATCAGTCTTCTGGGAAAAAAAGATCTCGTCATTCCAGCGTGTCAATCCTGTTCTATCCATTGAAAAATATTCCCCTGTCCCCTCAATCCAGAGCAGAGTGAACAAGAGAAAGGAGGAGGAGGAGGAGGATGGTCAGATTACAGTTGTTTCTCATTCAAATTAAAAGACTCTTCATGGCACTGAATATTTTGAAGAGAAAGTGTCTGCAGCGTTGGGCTTCACCAGACGTAGGAAGTTCTTGTCTCCAAGGAATATATTCCCTTGGTTAATCACAGCTGGTGTTTCAGTAACCTGGCCTCACCAGTGCCCAGGGCAGGGGATGGTTGGCTGCACAGGGATCACCAGTGAAGCTCCTCAAACACCTCAGGTCTTGGTTTCCATTTAACTCAACATCACAATTTGTGGCAATGAAAGAAGAGGGTGGGGATGGCTGGGTGCTGGTAGGGCTCATCCAACACAAAGATGGAAGAACTGGGATACCCTCAAGGACTGGATAAAGCATTCACTGCAGAATAAAAAATAGTTAAAAATAATAATAATAATAATTTTAAAAGTTATTCTGCTGTGAGCACTGCTGTTGCACTTGGCAAGGCAGGAGATTTGCCTTCCAGCTCCACCATCCCCTGCACCCCAGACTGGGGACATCCACGTTCTGCCCTTCTACAACCAGGCTGCTCTCTAAATAAATCATTTATTAACATTTATAAAGAGTAATTATAATTTCTTTAAAGTCTTTTCAAGCTTCACATCTCTAATTAATCGTGGCCTGCTTAAACTCACTCATCATTCCTTTGGGGTGCCCTGGTTTGAGGACATTGAGCTGTCTCAACAGAGTTGGACCCTTTGCTTATTACCTCTTTATAAGGCTGCAGCATAGGTGCCAGGCTGACTTAAATGTGTGGGGGTTGATATTTTTGGGTTTTTTTCCTTTACAAAAGGATGTTTGAGTCAAGGTGGGGCTGAGCATCCTCCTCCCCACAGCTCACCAGCGAGACCCCCTTTCTCATCTTACAGCAAGGCAGGACCTGTCGCAGAGGGTTTATCCTCAAGAAACCTCAGATGCTTCCAACAACTCTGAAGTGATGCAAAAAATATTCAATGTTTACTAAAATTTCCCATTTCTTCTACTCTCTTGCTTTTCCTGTATGCTTTCAGCAGCTACAACAAGTGTTTCTTCAAGTCTCTTCTTGATCATGGGCTTAATCCAAGAGCAAGAGATGAAAAAGAGATTTGGGTCAAGCCCTGCAAGTATTAGGCTTCCCCAATCAAAGTCCAAAAACCAGGATCACGACACAGCTCAGCTAATTCACCCCTAAGCAAAGCAGGCGAGGTTTCCTGACAAATTAAGTCTCAGATATATAAACTATCTACAATCAACCCATAAAATAAACCTGAGCATCAAAGCCTCCCTCAGCTTAATTGACCAAATTCAAACAACAAACACAGCTGAAGTCATCTTTTCCATTTCACAGACAAGCCTCAAGTAGGAAAAGAAACTAGAGTTTGTGCATGAATGATTGGTTGTGAATTATTCACTCACTTTCATCTTGGATCCCATCCAGGGCTTCGATTTAATTCCCCCTGACGTCAGAGAGAGCCTTTCCTTCTCCTTCAGTGAGAGCCAGCTCTGGTCCCTCTCAATAAAAGGGGCTGGGAAGAGCAGCGAGCACATTTTCTTCCTGAAAAGAAAATCCAGTTTGACTGTACCAGCCCTATCTGGGGAGATTTTCACTGGCTTCCAGGAAAATCACAGGCTTTAGGCAGAAGCATTCTGATTTTAATCACTCACTGTTATGTTACCTGTGCTGCCCAGATACTCTGAAACTTGGAAAACAGATTTGTTGTTTCCTGTTTTACTCTTTTGTGGTGGTTTAACCCGGCTGGCAGCCAAACACCACGCAGCCGCTCGCACATACCCCATTCTATGCCCACCCAGGGAATTGGGGAGAGGATTGAAGGGGTGAAGGTGAGGAGATGTGTAGGTTGAGATAAGAACCATTTAATAATTGGAGTAAAATAAAGTTAAAATAGCAATGATAGCAATAATTATAAAGGTAATCATAATCTATATAAAAATGAGTGATACACAATACCATTGCTCACCACCCCAGAGCAGCAAAAAGGAACCTCAAATCTGGAACCATAATCCTGGAAGAACGATCTTGAGCCACCCCCGAGAGAATCCCCAGCTCTCCATCAGCCCTGGCTCATGTCCTGCCCATGGGGGACAGGAGATGGAATATCTCATTGGCAGAGCCCAGTGCCAATTTGGGGGTTGCTAATTACTGCGCTTCCCCCTCCCAGTCCTTTGCACTTGCAGACTGGCAAAACACAAAGTCCTTGGACTTTCAGCAGCAACTAAAAACATCACTGTGTGATCAACATTCTTCTCCTGACAAATCCCAGCTGCACCCAAACTCCAGCGCTGTTCCAGCTGCTAAAAAGAAACCAGCTCTGGCCCAGCTCACACCAGGACACCCTGTTGAGGTTCACACCTTGCCAAGGGGTTGCGTGTGCTCTCCTTAATTACACGGCCTGCAGAGCCCCAGCAAGGCTGGGCGTGGGAAGGTGGAAAGGCAGGAAAGCCACAGCTTCTGTGCCTCTGCACTTGTCATGCTGCATGAGTCACACCAGCCTCTTCCAGGGAGCAAGGTGAGTTTCCTCAGCTGGCAGCTAGAAATAAATGCCTTTTTAATGGAACTAAACAAATAGGTGCAGCAGTTACTTGGGACAGATGTGAACCTGCAGTCATGCCCTGCAAAGCCCGCTCTGGTACTCAAAGCACATCAAGAAATAACTCCAGAAACCAGAATTCTGAGTTTCTGTCATCATTTTTAATTGCAAAGAATTCAAACCACTTTAAAACCACTGGCAGGGAACTACTGAGATGATGAGTCACCAGCAGCCGCTCAGCGGTCAGGCTGTGGGTCTGGGAGGCAAGAGGCTGCTCAAGTCCCTCCTGAACTGAGAGTTTCAGCATCCAGCCTGGAGAATCACCCTGTCCATCAGCTACCAGCTCAGCCCACCCATCAGACATCAACCTCACACTTGTGGTGACCACCATCCCAGGATGGGCTGAGCTGCAAACACCAACACACACAGGTGTGGGTCTTTTCTCCCAGGTAACAAGGGACAGGACAAGAGGAAATGGGCTCCAGTTGTGGCCAGGGCAGTTGAGATGGGATGTGAGGAAGAATTTCTTTGCTGAAAGGGTTCTGAGGCATTGGAAGGGGTTGCCCAGGGCAGTGGTGGAGTCCCCATCCCTGGAGGGATTGAACAGACGGGCAGATGAGGTGCTCAGAGATCTGGTTCAGCAGTGGACAGGTACAGTTGGACTCTGATCTCAAAGGTCTTTTCCAACCAAACATTTCAATGGTTCTATGACCTCCAGAGCGATGGAGCTGAAGCAGCCACTCACCTTGAATAGGTCCCACAGGCTCCCACAAGCCCTTTGCTCCCATCAGCCAGGCTGTGTGCTCCCAAACCATGGTCCAGCCCTCACCAGGGATCATTTCCATCATTTTTCCAGCGTGAACCCTGCTGTAAAACAGAGCAGCTGGGTTTGCAGGGAGCAGAACATGAACATGCAAACATCTTGCTATGTGGAGGCCTGAAATAATGACATAGATCTTAATACCCAACGTGCTTTGGCTCAGAGAGGAGCACAGAGTCTTCCTCTCACAAGCCACCAGGCCAATTCCAGCTTTCCACAGAAAGACAGAGTTCCTTCACTCCATTTGTCTGAGTAACAATCAATAAGTCTATTATTATCCCGTCAAGGGGAAGGCTGACAAGTCAGGCTTAGAAACATTGATGTTCTTGCTTCAAAACAAGAGAATTGCCAATTTAACCCCATGGAAATATTGATGCTTGGGGGAAAAAAAATAAGAAGAAAGAAGGAAGAAAAAAGAAGAAAAAAGAGGAAAGAAAGAAGAAAGAAGGAAAAATGAAAAAGGAAAAAGAAAAAAGAAAAAAGAGGAAAGAGGAAAGAAAGAAGAAAGAAGGAAAAAGGAAAAAGAAAAAGGAAAAAGGAAAAAGAAAAGGGAAAAAGAAAAGGGAAAAATAAAAAGGAAAAAGAGGAAAGAGGAAAGAAAGAAGAAAGAAGGAAAAAGGAAAAAGAAAAAGAAAAAAGAAAAAAGAAAAAAGAAAAAAGAAAAAAGAAAAAAGAAAAAAGAAAAAAGAAAAAAGAAAAAAGAAAAAAGAAAAAAGAAAAAAGAAAAAAGAGTGCATGTATTTATTCTGTCTCAGTTTGTGAAAATGCAATTACTGGGAGATGATAATACCAGGGGAAAGCAGGCAGATGCTTTGCCCTGACCTACACAGCAATCTCAAAAATATCCTCAAATGGGCACAAGTCAGAGGTTCAGTCTGCCCCAGGGAAGAAAATTAAGTGCTGCCGTGTAGCTGCTGCGGCTTCTGCCTCGGTCTAATCCCTTAATCTGCTTTTCTGAAGTCCAGCTCCTAATTTTTAATTACATCTCCATTTTTTTTGCCCTGATTTTCTCTGCCCCACGTCTTGCTGAAGAGCCTCTTTCTTCCTTGGGAGGCTTTGTGAGCTGTGGTTTCAGCAGCGGTGAGGCTGGGCAGGAGGGTTGTTGTGCCAGGGAAAGCTCCACCAGACCCTTCAGCTCCACTGTCCCTCGGCCCCTCTGGGCTCAAACTCCAACCTTCCCTCTCTGTACAAATAAAAACTGGTTCTCATGGAAAACATCAGCAGGTCTCCCACACCTGCAGCTTTCCAGAGTTGTTCCTGGCACCTCGACCACCTCGATGCCCACCTGTGCCCCAACGCTGAGCCCCTCTGTTCTTCAGAACTTGATCTGCAGTAAGAAAGAGCAGCCTTGGCATTAAAGTGTTAACTCAACTCCAGTCCACTCCCCATCCTGCTCTTTACAAGAGACAAGATACAAATCCAGATAAACTAATAGAGGAAGAACCCCAAAGAAGCAGTTCTCCAGGCAGAAGGGATGACACCTGGTTTCTCCAGGACTGGTCCCGCACAAACCCAGCTGCAGCCCCAGCACTGTCGGAGCTGCTGGTTCCCAGCACAACACACAACAGAAACACATTTTATTCCCTTTTTCACCCCCATGTTGATGCTGCCTGCACTGGAGTTCCCAGCACCCAAACACCCTGTCACCATCTAGCCAGGACCTCGGCATTTCTGATGTCCCCCCTGGCGTCAGCAAGGGGCCAAATCCCACTTTCTCCACTTCAGGAGGAAGAATTGGTGAGCAGGTCTGGCAGCAGCAGCACACGTGCCCAGGAAAGAGCCAAGGACAGGGTCTGTCCCTGCAGCCCCCCATGTCCCCTTCCCTGGTCCCTCTGTCACCCTGCTGCTGATGCCCTGTGAGTTCTGCTCTATAACCCCAGGGCAGCTCTGCTGCACCCTTCACAGCCACTTTGTTCTGGTAAACTCCAAAGCAGAAGAAATGGATCTTTTACTAATTTGCAATAAGATTTTATAACTTCATTAAATAGAAACCAAATTCTGTGGGTTTCACTGGAACTCAGCTGGAACTCGTGAGGCTGCAGTATAAACCACTACAGATTCAACCTAAAAATTCCTTCATTCCTAAAAATTATGTTGAGAAGCCTCCAAATTCAGTGATGACCTGAACTAAATGATTGCACTGAGTATCTCATCTTGCTGTATCATGGTCTCAGATGGCAAAACCAGCAAAACCAGTAAAATCAGAGTCTCTAGCTGAAAGCCACCAACACCAGAGGCCATGGCAGGAAGATGTGGCAGGGGAGGGGGAGGTTGGCCATGAGGAAAAGGTTCTTGAGGCAGAGGGTGGTGGAGCACTGGCACAGGCTCCCCAGGGAGGTGCTCATGGCCCCAAGGCTGACAAGATTCCAGCAGCATTTGGCCAAGGCCCTCAGGGACATGGTGTGAGTGTTGGGACTGTCCTGTGCAGCACACAAACACCAGAAACAGGAACAATTCCGAGGAGCAGCGAGGAAAGGTTCCGTGGGCTCTCCACAGACACGGGAATTGCCCCCTGGCCACGGTGGGTCCCAGTGACCCCCCCTCCTAATTAGTGGCAACTTCATTTCCCATTGACACCAGCTTGAATCTGGGGTGAGCAAAATACCTGGGCAGTTTAAACCTGGCAGCATGGGAATGGAAAGCCATGGAAGGAAATCCTGCTGCTGTTAACAACTTTTCCAGCATATTTTGAAGTGGAACTGGCAGAGACGTGCTGTTACCACAGAAACTGGAGGCACTGGCAGGGCTGGAGGTGGGGATCTCCCGAGCACAGCCACGACCTCAGGCAGCTTCACCGAGAGACTTGTGATGAAGAGCTGCCCTAAAAGCAATTTCCCTTCACCTTTTCTATTGCTAAACACAAATAAATTATTATCAGTCAAAACATGGAGGCGAAGAAGGAGGAATTAAATGCTACTTACACTGGAAAAAAAAAAGCCTTACATGTTCTTCCTGGGTGTTCAAATACAGAAGTGACAGCTGCCAGCATCTCCATCTGAAAAAGGCTGAGACCTGTGGGCTGGTGTCAGCCACAGCTCTGGAGCCACACACCAGTGCTGGGAATGCAAACACAGGTCCCCACCCCAGTGACCAGAAGGATGAGACCAAGGACCAAGGGACAGGACAAGAGGAAATGGGCTCCAGTTGTGCCCAGGGCAGTTGAGATGGGATGTGAGGAAGAATTTCTCTGCTGAAAGGGTTCTGAGGCATTGGAAGGGGTTGCCCAGGGCAGTGGTGGAGTCCCCATCCCTGGAGGGATTGAAGAGTCGTGTAGACACAGTGCTGAGGGACATGGGTCAGTGGGGGACTGGGCAGTGTTGGGTTCATGGTTGGACTCGAGGAGCTTCAAGGGCTTTTCCAATCCAGGCAGTTCTGGGATTCTGAGAAGGGGGGGTGCTGGGACCCCCATCCCTGGGGAGCTGGAAGCCATGGGCCACTCTTCCCTCCTCTCTTATTGCCATTTTTTGAGTGCAAGCAGCACTTCAGATCCATGACACAAAGCATAATAAAAGGTTTTAAACTTTCTTCCATGGTTTTGTGTTCTTGCTTTGCTTTTCATCACCCAGATACACAATCCCCTATGTCCTGGGCTCCAGCAGCTCCCAGTCTCTGCAGTCTGCAAACACTTGGAAAGGAAGGGCAGGGCAACCACCCATGAGCCCTTTGTGGTGTTTCTCTCCCCACCTCACTGGGTGGTGTGGAGTGAGTGAAGGACCTCATGGTCTCACACGTGAGTGCAACCACCACAGCATCTCACTAATTTCATTTTTAGTGCTTTAGCTATTCCATGCCTCACACTTAGCTCTACACACAGGTATAAACCCCATGAAGAGGTGCAGCAGCAGGTCCTGGGGTTGGGACCAGGTAGATGGAGATTTGCTCCTCTAAGGTGATGCTTGGCTGCTTTCCCTCCTGACACCTTCCCCTGAGCAGCATGGGAGATGTGGCACCTCAGGATGCTGAAGAACTTGGAGAAACCACAGGTATCTGTGTGAAGGAGATCTGCTCCCCACAAGAACCTGCTGCTGCAGTCACCAGAGAGGGGACAAAGTCCCCGCAGGAGCCTGGCACTGCTGGTCTGGCGTCAGTGCTCTCCCCAGCAGTGAGACAGGGATGGGCACTGCAAGGCAGAAACCTGTGTGAAACCATCACAAAGGGCAGGAGAATGAGCCCTTGGCCACTCATTTCTTCAGGAAATGCACTTCTGGAGCCGCCTGGTACGTAATTAACAATATTGCTAATCACTGCCACTGGGGATTGGATTTTGCACAGAGCAGAGAATCTCATTTGCAACGCTCAGCTCTGGCCACCCTCGCTACTGTTCTTCATTTTCAAATGGTTCTCACCTCCATTATTTATCATAAAATCACAGAATCACAGGCTGGTTTGGGTTGGGAGGGACCTTAAAGCTCATCCAGTCCCAACCCCCCTGCCAGCAGCAGGGACACCTTCCACTAGACCAGGTTGCTCAAAGCCAAATCACTGCAAGTTCTCCAGGTGGCTGAATTGAAGGGGAAAGCTCCTGTGATCAGGACATAGAGGTTGGATCTGAGGAGGAAATTTTTCACCCAGAGGGTGGTGAGACCCTGGCCCAGGTTGGCCAGAGAAGCTGTGGCTGCTCCTCCCTGGAAGTGTTCTCGGCCAGGTTGCATGAGGCTTTGAGCAACCTGGTCTATTGGTTGGCAACCCTGTCCACAGCAGGGGGGTTGGAAATAGGTGATGTTTGAGGTCCTTTCTGACCCAAACCAGTCCATGATTCTATGAATATGATGCCTTGCTCATGCCCAAGCAACTTAGCTGGGCTGGTCCACGTGTCCAGGGTGGCTTGAGCACCCCCAGACCTGTCACCATCAGTGACACGAAGGGAAAAGCTGGTGCTAAACCAGCTCTTGGTCCTGCCAGGGAGTGTCCCCAGAAGCCCTTTGCCAGTCCAGACCTCTGCAGAGCGCGGGAACATTTCATCTAAACTTTTCTTACAGCGGGATGGATCTTTTTTTTTCCAAAATTGGTACAGATTCTGCTAATTAAATTTGAAGAGTTCATTAGGTAAATGGTAATTGCAAGAACACGCTTTAAAGAAATGATGAAACACAAAACCTGCTTTCAAGAAAATCACTTATCCCCTTTCCAGGTGACCTTCAAACAGCTCTGTCAGGATTCATAAGAGAAAGCAGCATTTCCCAAACAGAGCAGCTGCTAATTAACACTAATTAATGGCTTTCTTTCCCAATTTCTATATTTTACTTTCCCACTCAGTGACCAGCTATTCTCCTGCCTGCTGCAGGCTGGATCAGCACCAGTGTGGCCAGTAGGAGCAGGGAAGTTCTCTTCCCCCTGCACTGGGCACTGGTGAGGCTGCAGCTCGAGTGCTGGGTTCAGTGTTGGGCCCCTGACTCCAAGAAGGACCTGGAGGTGCTGGAGCGTGTCCAGAGAAGGGAACGGAGCTGGGGAAGGGTCTGGAGCACAAGTGTGCTGAGTTCCCGGCTGAGGGAACTGGGGGTGCTGAGCCTGGAGAAAAGGAGGCTGAGGGGAGACCTTCTGGCTCTGGCCAAGTCCCTTGGAGGAGGGTGCAGAGAGGTGGGGGTGGGTCTGTTCAACCAAGGAGCAAGGGACAGGACAAGAGGAAATGGGCTCCAGTTGTGCCCAGGGCAGTTGAAGTTGGATATTAGGAAAAATTTCTCATCAAGTTTGAACCAAGGAAATTTTTTTACTTACTGGCTTTTCTCTGCCTCCTTATCACAGAATCCCAGACTGGTTTGGGTTGGGAGGGACCTTAAAGCTCCTCCAGTCCCAACCCCCCTGCCAGCAGCAGGGACACCTTCCACCAGACCAGGTTGCTCAAAGCCTCATCCAACCTGGCCCTCACCCCTCAGACCTCAGCAGTGAGCAAAGCACATTCTTCATTAAAGTGCTTGAAAACATCAGCTGTCTCATCCCTTTAAAGCACAAAATCCTCTTAGTTTTGTTTTTATCTTCACATCTTGTTACCTCCACAGTGTTCCTGGGCAGAAGTTCACCTGAACCTTTGTCACACCAGCCCATTGCTCAGCCACTGCCAGCGATCTGCTCCTGAGCAGAGGAGCACCGAAATTCAGTCCAACTATTAATAAATTCATTAAACCATCACCATGAGCAGCAGCTAAAAATACTGACTGCTGAATCAGAATTGCCTGGACCGAGGTTAATTAATGCTCCTGCACCCATTCTTAACTAATTTTCACCCCAATTTTGAAACAGAGGAATTAAATCTGAGTTATTTAAGGTGTGACATCCCAAGCACAGCCCAGTTGAGATGTTGTGGGGTTTGCTGAGCAGGACACGTGGCTGCAGACCCCATGGATGGGGCCAGGACAGGTTGAGCCCCTAGATAAGATGGGTTTGCTCAGCTGATTTGAGCGATGGGACAACACACGAGGTCTCCAATCCTCCATCCTCTGCCAGCTCTCAGTCCCTGTTGAGGTAACTGAAAGTGTTTTTAGCCTTTACCTGTTGAGGTCAAGTTAAGCTACTGAACCCTTTGCTGCCAATTTAGGTTGTTCTCTTCCCAGATTTCCCATCTCTCGTTGCTACAGCAAAAAACTGGACATCTCCTGAGCATGATGTGCATGTTGGAAGTAGAGACACAATGAGATACTGGAGAGAAAATCCTGTTCGTGGCAGCAGCAGATGGATCCCCCAGGACATCCCTGCCAGGAGCTGGGGCAGAGCTGCCCACCCTGTCTGTACAGGCCACAGAATGGCCTGGATTGGAAAAGCCCTTGGAGATCATCGAGTCCACCCATGAACCCAACACTGACCAGTCCCCACTGACCCATGTCCCTCAGCACTGTGTCTACACGACTCTTCAATCCCTCCAGGGATGGGGACTCCACCACTGCCCTGGGCAACCCCTTCCAATGCCTCAGAACCCTTTCAGCAAAGAAATTCTTCCTCACATCCCATGCTCCTGCTCACCTCACAGAGTCACGAAGTTCAAGAAACACGAGAAATAATAAAATCCAGACACTTGAGTTGTATTTGCTATAAATGCATCACCACATTTCAATGCACTATGAGCAGGCAGATCCATCCTGCCCAGATAAACTGATATTTAATTACAGATTGTACAGATCACAAAGGAACCAGGATCCAGTTCAAGTCCTTAACGTCACTCGCCCGCTTGCGGCGCAGCAGGCTGGGACCTCATTTTCCTTTGTGTGATTACACATAAATCCCCTTTTCAAAGACTGCTGGATCTGGTTTTGTTCTTGGTTTTTTTTAATCATCCTTTTAATCTCCTCAAGTACCTTGGAGCCTCTTTGGTGGAAAGCTATGAGCTAGGAACGGAGGAGGAGACCACAAAGCCGCGGCAGCAGCACAGTGGGACACAGCGGCTCCACGCACGAAGGGAAACCACGAGCTGGGTCTTTGGATGCAGAGATTTGCACCATTGCACCCCGATAGTTGTGTGAAGGATGGACCCCCTGGACACAAATAATGCTTCCACCAAACTGGGGAAGGGTTTAGAGGGGAAGGGTGTGAGGAGAGGCTGAAGTCACTTGGGTTGTTCAGCCTGGAGAAGAGGAGACTGAGAGGAGATCTCCTGGCGGTCCAGAACTTCCTCCCAAGGGGAAGAGCAGGGGCAGGCGCTGAGCTCTTCTCTCTGGCCACCAACGCCAGGAGCAGAGGCCATGGCAGGAAGATGTGGCAGGGGAGGGGGAGGTTGGCCATGAGGAAAAGGTTCTTGAGGCAGAGGGTGGTGGAGCACTGGCACAGGCTCCCCAGGGAGGTGCTCATGGCCCCAAGGCTGACAAGATCCCAGCAGCATTTGGCCAACGTGTGCCCTCAGGGACATGGTGTGAGTGTTGGGATTGTCCTGTGCAGGGACAGGAGTTGGGCTCCATGATCCTGGTGGGTCCCTCCCAGCTCACAGCACTCAGTGATTCAATGATTCCTCCACTTCTCCATTGGATTTCCACTCAGCAGCTATAATCATCCTTAAAGCTAAAGAAGAACAAGGTGAGGGGTGAAGGAGACAAGAAACAGCACCAGAGCCACAGGGTGGAGATGGAAACACTTCCCGACCCCTCAAAAAAAAAGCCTTTTTAGAGCTAAACCAGAAATACTCCTGTTCACTTTCTTCCTGCCTGTTCCATAATCAAGAGCAAAGAATCCCAGCATGACCTGGATTGGAAAAGCCCTTGAAGCTCCTCGAGTCCAACCATGAACCCAACACTGACCAGTCCCCACTGACCCATGTCCCTCAGCACTGTGTCTACACCACTCTTCAATCCCTCCAGGGATGGGGACTCCACCACTGCCCTGGGCAACCCCTTCCAATGCCTCAGAACCCTTTCAGCAAAGAAATTCTTCCTCACATCCCATCTCAACTGCCCTGGCCACAACTTGGGGCCATTTCCCTGTCCTAAACAGGCAGCGGGTGGTGGCTCTCGGCAGGGAAGGCTACAAGAGGCACAATCAGATCCATCAGCTCTTCCTGCTGGGTGCCAGGTCAGGAATCTCCTGAGGAGAATCCACACAGGAGAGCAGCCAGGGCCGATGCTGAGCTGCCCAACACTATAAAGAGCTGGAACTGAGGGTCTTTGACAGAACAATTGTCCCACTGCAGTCACTCACACTGGCACTTGGCCAAGTGCAGCTCCTCAACCTGCTGAGCCCAACTGCTGTGAGGCAAATCTTACAGGGTCCACTCAGGGAAGGAAACCAGCTCCCAAATTCACCAGCAAAACCCAGAACAGGAGCTCCATGTCGGCCAGAGTCCCAGCGCTGCCCGCGGCACAGACTGAGCCTCCTGTGCTCCCTTTGCAGTGAGCATCAATATTGCAGGGCTACACGGACCTGGTGAAATGTTTCCTGTGATGCTGTCAGATCCTCTCTACTTGGAGTTTCTGAGAATAAAATCCTACACTCTGCAAAACTTGTGATGTGATGGAACTACAAAGCAGGTTGGCCAGAAGGTCTGGAGATACCATCTAACATCTCCCTTCAAAATGGAACCGAGGGCGTGAGTGTGAGGGTTGCACTTGGCCAGCACTGGGCTGCAGCCAAACCCAGCCGCTCGCTCACTCCCACCCACAGGGGATAGGGGAGAGAATTGGGGGGCAAGGGGCGAGGAGACTGGTAGGGTGAGAGAAGAACAAGTTCATAATGGAAATAAAATAAAACTTAAAATAATTATTATATTAAAATAATAACGGTAATAAAATACACAAATGAGTGACCCCCAGGGCCATTGCTCACCACCCACCCACCCAGCCCGGCCCGTTCCCAGAGAACGATCCCGGAGCAGCGACAATCCCGACCCGAAACCGCAATCCCGGGAGAGCCAGAGCCCGAGCCAGAGCCAGAGAGAGCCAGAGAGGAAGAGCCCCTCATGGATCTCCTGCCCATGGGGGACAGGAGATGGAACAGCCCCTTGGCAGAGCCCAATGCCCATGGAGCTGATCCATTGCAATATTCCTCACCCCTGAGATCTTGCGCTTGCAAACCAGCAAAACACAAAGTCCTTCGACTTCCAGCAACAACTGAAAACATCAGTACATTATCAGCGTTTCTCTCCTATCAAATCCCAGCTGAGCCCAACCCCCAGCGCTGTTCCAGCCACTAGAACAGAACCAGCTCTGGCCCAGCTCACACCAGGACAATCTGCAAACACCTCACTGGTCTATGTTGCTTCTTACTGTGCTGAGAAGAGACAGAGAATACAACAGCACCGCGCCTTGGTGAAGCAGCGAGTCCAGGCACAGTGTCCCAGGAAAACCATCATCAGAAATTGTCATTGTCACCTCTTGAGGTTTTATTTCCCTTAGCAGGGAAGTGCAGATGGATTATAAATATTTCTCATAAACCAGCTGTGCTGAACATTAAGAACACAAAGTCAGCAGCTGATGTGAGTCTAACAGTTGGGTTTGCTAAGAGGTGACAGAACTTGCACATCCAGGTGACACCAGCCTGTGCATGCACACATCCTTCACATCCATCAGTGGGATCTACAGGAAGGGAAAACAATTCTTCCTGCTCAGACCTGCTGTAGATAACAGCCCAGGCGTGGATAATTGCTGCCAGCCAGACAGAAGCCCACGTATTTTTATTTTTATAAACCTGTAGGGGAAATTAAAAGCTTTGTACAACTGGAAGAAATCTCAAATACAGGTGACACTTCTCTTGGGTCTAAAGCTACCATCCAAACTCTCTCCATGAGGATTCAAAGCCACTGGCTGGTGGTTCCAGGGACTTCTCCATGCAGGCAGCTTGGAGATGCTTCACAGGCTGAGCAGCATCTCTGAAGGGGGACAATCAAACTGGTTTTGCACTTGTTATCTGCACCCTTATCCACAAAAAACAGGTGTCAGAGTTTCATTAGGAGACAAGAACCATTACAGGGAACAGGGAGCAATTTGGATATGCAAAAAGCAGCTGAAGGAAGCACGTTGTGTGAGAAGCATCTTCTCCAGCTGTCATGTTCAGATGCCACACGTGGTTTATGGTGACAGCTGCAAAGGATGGGGAGATGACAACATGGACAGATTGTGGGCAAACCCAGTGCTTTTCACTAGGTGGATGTGCAATATTGTGAAGGTGAACAGGGATGAGGCTGATGGTCTCCAGCATGGGGCAGGAAGCAGGGCTGGCATGGCAGTGGAGCTGGATGAGCCCTTGGATGAGCTGAGCAGAAAGCACTGGAGAAAGAAGGGAAGAGGAATAATTCATTCCAAGATTAGAGGCTGCACAGGAAAAACCAAGATGGTCAGCTCCAGAGCATCACTACCTGCAAGGAGGGTGCAGAGAGGTGGGGGTGGGTCTGTTCAACCAAGGACCAAGGGACAGGACAAGAGGAAATGGGCTCCAGTTGTGCCCAGGGAAGACTCAAAGCCTGTTTTTAAAGGGAAGAAGTTTATTCTAAAACCATGATTGCTTTTGTGTGAAGACCTTAAGCAAGTTTTTGGGTAAGCCTGGGCAAAATGAGGACTATTACCATGCCACAGGGCTCTGTGATGAACTGGAGGGTTCTTCTGCCACAGATTTTGGTCCCTTTCTTCATGCTCAGATAAGTCTGAGGCACCAGAATGCTGGGACTGGTAATTAAATATCACACAATCACAGAATTGTAGTGGTGGGAAAAGACCTTTGAGATCACTGAGTCCAACCATGAACCCAGCACTGCCAATCCCACCTCTAACCCATGTCCCTGAGCACCTCGTCTGCCCGTCTGTTCAATCCCACCAGGGAAGGGGACTCCACCACCTCCCTGGGCAGCCTGTGCCAGTGCCTGACTGCCCTTTGGGGGAAGAAGTTTTCCCTCAGCTCCAACCTGAACCTCCCCTGGGGCAATGGAACAGCAGCAGACAACGCAAACCCGAAGGTGACAGTGTGGGATGATGGATCAAGAGGTAGTGGCTCTTTTCCCACCTTCTAGAGGCCAATCCCATATAAAAAGCATTTTATTACACACTACACTTATTTTCCAGGATTTCCCAGGCACCTGCTCTCTGCAGGGGGACATGCAAGGAGAGAGATGAGCATCCAGACAACCTCCACACAGGTTACCTCAGGAAAGGTGGAGCACATTGAGGGCCACATGGACTTGGAGCAGCAGCCACCATCCACCCTTCTGCATCACCTCCAGAGCATGGTGTGTAATATTTAATAAGCTGAGAAAGACAGAGCTGCCTCATCACTTCACATTAACAAAGTCATCAGATCCAGTTAGAAAGTGAATCAAGAACATCTAATTTTAATTAGACCTGGGTTCGCTGTTATTGAACTAAATAAGGTTACTTCTTTCTAGAGATATTTTTATTAAACTGAAATTCCAATTACAGCAGCCCCATGTAGCCCAGTTTTACAACCAATATCCCTGCAGCTGCCATCCCCACCAGGTGATGGAGAAGTAGAATAAATTGCATTTTATTATAGCACTAAAAATCTTCTGCTCTCTCAAAATATACCAGCACTGAACTGAAATGTGTATTTGATTTTGTAAATGCTTAAAATTGTCCATTTTTATAGTGAGCATGTTTTATAAGTTGGTCATGGAGAGAAAATACAGGTGGAAATAAGGAAAATAGAGTGGAATATGTTGCACTTGCATGCAGTAATACTGAGCACTGTGCTGAGCAGCCCCATGGCATCACCATGCCGTTGTATTTGAAAGCTTCTGGAAGAGCTTTGCTTAAAGGTGTCTGTTACCTTCTCCTCTCTGGCTTGTGAGGTATAGAATCCCAGACTGGTTTGGGTTGGGAGGGACCTTAAAGCTCATCCAGTCCCAACCCCCTGCCAGCAGCAGGGACACCTTCCACTAGACCAGGTTGCTCAAAGCCTCATCCAACCTGGCCGAGAACACTTCCAGGGAGGAGCAGCCACAGCTTCTCTGGCCAACCTGGGACAGGGTCTCACCACCCTCACACCAAACAATTTCTTCCTCACATCTCAGCTCCATCTCCCCTCTGCCACTTTCAAGCCATCACCCCTTGTTCTGTCACTCCCTGCCCTTGGCCAAAGTCCCTCCCCAGCCTTCCTGGAGCCCCTTCAGGTACTGGGAGGCCACTGGAAGGTCTCCCTGGAGCCTTCTCTTCTCCAGGCTGAACAGCCCCAACTCTCTCAGCCTGTCCTCACAGCAGAGCTGCTCCAGCCCTGGCATCATCCTGGTGGCCATGGGCCAAGCTGGCCACCCCTGCCCTCCCAGGCACCCCATATACACCTTCAGCCCTGCATCCATCTCGTGTAGGTGCTGAGGACGAGGTCCAGATGGACCACCCAAAGGAGCAAGGCCCTGTTGCCAGGCAATGCATCAAACCAACATATCAAAGAGAATAAAACACAGACCTCTGAAAGCAAAATTTTGAAGTTCTCCACGGGGGAGTTTTCCAAGTGAAGCAGCTTGCTTTCAAATTTATTTTGCATGGAAGACTTTGCAGATTTTTACCATGGTCAGAACAAAATGTTATCTCAGATATTAGACCAATTTCCTTTTGGAAAGTGATAGAAAAAAATCTGAGGTGCTCAAACCACAGCCCCTGGCCAAAGGAGGTGCCCAGTCTGGGCAGGATGCCTACAGGAAAGTTGCCAAGAGAGCAGACACAGAACCTGCAGTGCTGCTGCCATTTTCCACACTTTTTCCCTGAGGAACCCCTCAGTGCCCCACCTTGAGAAGCAGATCCAGGCCACACTGCAGTGTTCCAAAGTGTGTGCCTACCTGGGGTATAATTGTGTCTTTGTGCCATTTCTCCACTCCAAAACCAGCCCAGCACCACACTGGGGAACGCCACATCCACTTTTCATCGAATCATAGAACATTGAGCTGGGAGGGACCCACCAGGATGATGGAGTCCAACTCCTGTCCCTGCACAGGACAACCCCAACATTCACACCATGTCCCTGAGGGCCTTGACCAAATGCTGCTGGGATCTTGTCAGGCTTGGGGCCATCAGCACCTCCCTGGGGAGCCTGTTCCAGTGCTCCACCACCCTCTGCCTCAAGAACCTTTTCCTCATGGCCAACCTCCCCCTCCCCTGCCACATCTTCCTGCCATGGCCTCTGCTCCTGGCGTTGGTGGCCAGAGAGAAGAGCTCAGCGCCTGCCCCTCCTCTTCCCCTGGGGAGGAAGTTCCAGACCGCCAGGAGATCTCCTCTCAGTCTCCTCCAGGCTGAACAACCCAAGTGCCTTCAGCCTCTCCTCACACCCTTCCCCTCTAAACCCTTCCCCAGTGTTGTGTCCCTCCTCTGGACACTCTCCAGGAGCTTTTCTTAAAGACAGTCTGAATGAAACACCTCCAGCTCACCCTGGGGCCAAGGCACCAGCACAGTGCAGAGCTTCACACCCCGAGCCAAGAGCTGGGGAACGGGAAGGACCAGGTAACCTGAGGTAAAGGCAGTGCTGACACCTGCACAGAGCCAGAGGTTACAGGCAGCAACCACCCAGGTGCTGCAGCCAGACTCGAGGGCTGCAAGGAGTCCTGGCACTAATTATGATGCTGCCTGCTTAAATCAGCAGCTTTTCTCATTTAGCTTCCAGTGCAAAACTGTTCCTTCCCTGGGAACGGGAAGTACTCGCCACACTTCACACCCAAATCCCAGCCCGTTTCGCACCCGAAGCGGGAGGACGAGCGCGGGTCATGAGGAAAGGGACGTGCAGCTCCCCCTGCCCAGCCAGCCAGCACCATTTTCCAGCAGATAATAAACATTGCTCATTCAAATAGTTTAGAGTCATTTCAAAAAGGTTAAAATACCAGGAAATATGGACTTTTCCTGAATAAACTGTACTTTTCTCCCCTGTCTCCATAGCGACCAAGAGACTCCCTGGGCTGGCTCTGCCAGTTAATTGATTTTCAGAAATAAATTATTAATAAAGAAAAAAACCTCAACCAACAGAGTCTCCCTCTTTGGCAGCTCCTTGCAGTAGCCTTTTCCTTTTCCTCTGGGAGAGCCTGGTCCCCAGAGACAGATCTGAGACACGGCATGAATGTCCCTGTATAGGCACATGGAAGCCCACCACAGCCTGAGGTGACAATATGGACACGTGTCCCTAACTCAGGGTGGTCCCTGTGTTTTATAAGGGAATTATGGCTCATATAATAAGGACTAGATCCATGCCATGTGTTCTCCCCATCAATCTGACACACTTGCCTTTCTGCAGATTAAACTGCATTCCTGGAGAGCAGACACTGGGGTGTCCGAGCACCTCCGAGTGCCAGAGTCATTTGCTTCACAGATGGTTGTTGGTGTTTGCACACGTGGGTGAGTGTGCAACAGGCCCTGACCCTGCCTGCACCAGGACATGGCCATGGGGCAGCTGCCCACAGCATCTGTCCTCTCCAGCCACCTCTGTTCAGAGTCACAGGATGGTTGGGGTTGGAAGGCACCTCTGAAGGTCACATCCAGTCCAACCCCCCTGCCCAAGCAGGGACTCCTGGAGCACATGAACCAGGAGTTTGTCCAGATGGTTTTTGAGTATCTGCAAGGAGGGAGATCCCACACCCTCTCTGGGCAGCCTGTCCAACATTTTCAAGGGCATATCTTCAAAACACTGTACAGGGAAATTTTAGTCTTTTTTTTCCTTCCAGTGCCTCAGAACCCTTTCAGCAAAGAAATTCTTCCTCACATCCCATCTCAACTGCCCTGGCCACAACTGGAGCCCATTTCCTCTTGTCCTGGCCCTTGCTCCTTGGTTGAACAGACCCACCCCCACCTCTCTGCACCCTCCTTGCAGGGACTTGGACAGAGCCACAAGGTCTCCCCTCAGCCTCCTTTTCTCCAGGCTCAGCACCCCCAGGTCCCTCAGCCTGAACTCAGCACACTTGTGCTCCAGACCCTTCCCCAGCTCCGTTCCCTTCTCTGGACACGCTCCAGCACCTCCAGGTCCTTCTTGGAGTCAGGGGCCCAACACTGACCCCAGCACCGAGGGTGTGACCCCAGAAAAATAGATTTTATTCCATCAACAGATTATTTTGTTAACCTACAGCAGGAGTGTGGCAGGGAGCAGCCTGCACCGTGGTGTGCGAGGATGGGTGTGCACACAAGGTGAAAGCCCACGTGTGTGTGACTCCCAATAAAATATTATTTGTTAAAGCAAGTGAAAACACAAAGTTACTTTGGTTTCCTTTCCAGATTGCTTTAGTGTCACTGGGTAATACGAACTCACATCAATCAGAATAAAAGATGAAGGAGCTCTGCCTGGCTGTATTGTGCCTTGGCCAAGAAGAAAGCAGCTAGCTGGGAGGAAAAAAATATAGCAACATAGCATTATTTATGACACATCCTCAGTACTATTTCAGTGATTAAATAATTAGGGAGAGAGATTAAAAATTATACTCTAAATGAGATGAATTTTTAAACACTCCTTCTTCCCCTACCTGTGCTGGCTGCGAAGGATTTTAAATCATGCATTGTTTAGAACAGCTGGCAAATGCAATCTGACAGTGTGATAAATATGGACATTTGCAATTGTGTTAGGAACAAAACACATCCAGTCTGTTTCTGGGTGCAGAGGAGTGGTTGTATCTGCTGCTGGAAATGAGCTGGTAGCTCACAGAACCTGCTGGGTTGGTGTGGTGGTTCCACTCCTTTGGCTGCAGCCAAACCCAGCCGCTCGCTCGCTCCCCCCTTCCCAGGGAACAGGGGAGAATGGGAAGGGTAAAAGTGAGAAAACTCGTGGGTTGAGATAAAAACAATTGACTAATTGAAATAAAATGATAATTGTAATCAACCCATCTCTGATCTCTGCTTCATCCTCCTCAGAAAAATAAATGTTACAGCTGAACTCTTGCTAAGTTTAGAGACACCTCCTACAAAGAGATTCCCATGTGTTTCCTGGTAAGAGGCACAGCAGCTCCATTCTTGATCCAGAGATGAGCTACTCAGCTGCTCACTTCACTGCAGGAGTGAAAATGCCCACGAGCAGAAAAGGCAAGGCACTGAGTGCAAATATCCACGTAGCATTGTAAATTTTCTAGACATAACAGCAAAAAAAAAATCATTATTATCTGAGAACATTGATGGAAAACTGGGAAACACAAGCAGATTCTGTGAGTGAGAGAAATGGAACTGCAGTGGCAGGGACATGGTATAAATCCACACTTCCTAGAAGGAGCTGAACATCTCACCAAAGGCAGGGGCTCAGGGCTGGAGCTGCTGGTGTGATGGATGGGTTTTTTTTTCCACAATGAGGAACTGAGCACTTGATGTGAAAAGGCAAAGCAGAAAAACCCAGGGCAGCTCTCATTAAATGAGGAGATACCCAGCTGACCATGGCATGACCCTGGAAGACACGGTGACCAGGCTAGTGCTACCAGGGATAAGGAAGGAAAGCCTGTGGAGCTCAATTAATCCATCTAGCAAGCTTACAGCTGTCCTTCTGTGACCCCTGCATGGGCCAGGGCACTGTGCTCTTCAGTGGGACTGACCACATGTGCCACAGCTTCAACTGCACCTTCAACCTTTAACCAGCAGCTCTCCTCCACAGACCTCCCCATCGCTGCCATTCCTCACAAGACAATTATTCTTATTTTTTTTTCCCCATCTAAAATGTGTCCCTATGTCTTCTCACACCCAAAATGCCATTGTCAGGATGAGAAACGATAAAGCTGAAGTCAGAATAATAAACATAGGTTTCCCAGAAGGTGTCTGGAGCTACCCAAACCCCTGCCAGCAGAAGCCTGGAGCTTTTGTCCCCACCCTCTACCTCTCATGCCATCAGGTTGTCTATGTGCAGCTCTAACTCACAAATACACATCACACACAGGCTGCCAGCCTGACTTACAGAAAAATCTTTTAAACAAGAACAACAACATAAAAAAGCAATTGTTGCTACCAAGGGCTGTGGTCAGTAGGTCAAGAGAGGTTCTTCTTCCCCTTTACTCTGCCCTGGTGAGGCCACATCTGGAATATTGTGTCCAGTTCTGGGCCCCACAGTTCAAGAAGGACAGGGAGCTGCTGGAGAGAGTCCAGCACAGAGCCACCAAGGTGATGAAGGGAGTGGAGCATCTCCCTGATGAGGAAAGGCTGAGGGAGCTGGGGCTCTTTAGCTTGGAGAAGAGGAGGCTGAGGGGGGACCTCATTAATGTTGATCAATATCTGAAGGGTGAGTGTCAGTGGGATGGGGCCAGGCTCTTCTCAGTGGTGTTCAATGATAGGACAAGGGGCAATGGGTGTGAGCTGGAACACAGGAGGTTCTGCTTAAATTTGAGAAGGAACTTCTTTCCTGTGAGGGTGCCAGAGCCCTGGGCCAGGCTGCCCAGGGAGGCTGTGGAGTCTCCTTCTCTGGAGATGTTCAAGACCCACCTGGACGCCTTCCTGTGTGATCTCATCTGGGCGTTCCTGCTCCAGCAGGGGGTTGGACTGGATGAGCTTTCGAGGTCCCTTCCAATCCCTGACACTCTGTGACTCTGTGAGCTGATGCCAGAGTGACAGGCAGCAGAGATGGGTGACACAGACCGTGGTGCCATGGGGACAAGGTGCTTTTTGGAGCGCTGCACCCAGGTGAGCAATGTGCAAAGGTGTGTTCTAGAAATTAAAAAACAAAAAGAAATTCACTATATTTCCTGTGAAGGAGTAAGTCCAAGGAAGCTTTGTTCTTCTTCCATGGAAGATAAATCCCACTAATCACAGCACTTTGATTTATTCTGCACCCTGCAGGTCCCAAGCATTCCCACACACGAGCCAGCTGAATGCCTGAGGCCAGCGTCATCCCGCCAAGGTAACCCTGGTATTTGTGATGCGCTGGCATCTGCTCGCCCAGAGCTTTACATGCAGAGGTTGCCATGGCAACAGCTGCTCCCACGCTGCCGGGTCTGCCTCGTGCTGCCGCTTTGCTCAGGATCCCTGGTGGGTTTGGGATTAACCGCCTACACCATTTCATTGGGACTAACCAAGCTGGTTTGGGCTGAGGCATCGAGCACACAGCTGAATCCTGGTAGGGACAAGGCACTTTTTGTTATTGCCTTGCTGCTCTGTAATTTTTAACCGTGTCTTCCTGAATTCAAGTTATTTTTGGTCCTCCTCAATCACGGAATCACAGAATATTAGGGATTGGAAGGGACCTCGAAAGCTCATCCAGTCCAATCCCCCTGCTGGAGCAGGAACACCCAGATGAGATCACACAGGAAGGTGTCCAGGTGGGTCTTGAATGTCTCCAGAGAAGGAGACTCCACACCCTCCCTGGGCAGCCTGGCCCAGGGCTCTGGCACCCTCACAGGAAAGAAGTTCCTTCTCAAATCCAAGCAGAACCTCCTGTGTTCCAGCTCACACCCATTGCCCCTTGTCCTATCATCAGTCATTACTGAGAAGAGCCTGGCCCCATCCTCCTGACACTCACCCTTCAAATATTTATAAACATTAATGAGGTCCCCCCTCAGTCTCCTCTTCTCCAAGCAGTGGTGACAAACCACACTGAGGAGCAGATCCTGGTGAACACCTCGTTCCACAAGTGCCAGGGGGTTTTTGTTTCCACCTTGCCACAGCACACAGACTTTTGTGCCTGCAGATGTTTGCCCGGGACCTGAGGAACAACATCATCCTGCAGGTGACATTTATCCACCCTTGTGCTCCACCCAGCATCCTCACTGGCCCCTCCACCCAGCACCCTCACTGGTCCCTCCACCCAGCACCCTCACTGGTCCTTGTGCAGGGGCTGGTTTCACCTCTGAACAGCAGCACTGCAGTGTCTGCCAGCAGTCTGTTGTGTTTGGTATGTAAAACTTCAAACAGAGAAGCTTGCAGAGACTTCTCCCTCCAGATGTACCTCTGTTCCTGCCAAGGGGAAAGCAAAAACCCAATTCCTCCTCATATCAAGTGCCAAGGATCTATCAGCAAGGAAACAGAAAGTGGTTCCTCTACACTGTTAGTCAGAGCAGCCCACCAGACACACCAGGGCAGTGTTGTGTCACTCTGCTGCTTGGATGTCACCTGTGGAGGTACCAGGTCCAGAGGGGAGGACACCACCTCCAGCAAGCCAAGGTGGGCAAGAGCTGCCCACAGTTCATTCCACCCAGTACCACCAGTGAGAACCCTCACCAACACACTGCCCAGCTCAGTTTTTCCAACATCCAAACTTAAAAGACAACCCCAATTCTGTTATTTTTATTGAAGTGTTACAACTTGGGCAAATGGCTTTATGATAAACCAACCAGAACTTCACCTCATACTTTTTAGAGCATTTTCTCTGTCTCTCCAGGTACCTGCACATTACACCATAACACAATGTCACTGCTGGGACTCCACCCAGTGCTCTAACTGGGAAAGGAATCATGGATTCATTTGGGTGGAAAAGACCCTTGAGATCATCAAGTCCAACTGTACCTGTCCACTGCTAACTCAGATCTCTGAGCACCAAAAACCTTCCCCAAAGAGCTGCAGGTTATCCTGTGTGCAGTGTCAGCCCACTCACTCCAAACTTCCAAAGCAGAAGCAGCCACTACACTCAGTGAGATATTATTCACAGTAAAAAAAAGTAGATATATATATAAAAAAGAAACAGATTGCATTCTGTTTCCTCTGGGGGATGCTGTGCATGGCCTGCAGCAGCTCCCATGTCTTGAGATTTTGGGTTGTTTCAAACACATCTTTTCTTGAGAAGAAACTTTGTGGTGGTTTCACTCCTTTGGCTGCAGCCAAACGCAGCCGCTCGCTCACTCCCCCCTCACCCAGGGAACAGGGGAGAGAATGGGAAGGGTAAAAGTGAGAAAACTCGTGGGTTGAGATAAAAACAATTGACTAATTGAAATAAAATAATAAGAATAATAGAATATGCAAATGGGTGCTGCCCAGTGCAGTCGCTCCCCACCCGCCGAGCGATGCCCAGCCTGTCCCAGCCAGCGATCCCGGGGCACAGACAGTCCCCAAACCCAAACCGCAACCCCGGGAGAGCTGTTTATTTTTCTAAAGAGCCAGTGAACAATTGAGGGCTACTTGTTGCTAGTGTTCAATATGAAAATACCCAGGCTAATTAAGATGGTTTCATAGGCAGCTGATACCAGTGTTGAGAAGATTTTGCCTGGGTCACCACACGGTTGGGATAACACCCAAGTAAATGAAAAGAGAAAGTCAAGAGATCTTGAGCTGCTTTTTGTCTCCAGCAAACCCACAGCTACCATGGAAAGGTCTCTGGGTGGTTTCTGGACCAGCAGGAAGAGAAGAGGAGAATTTAAGAAAACTCATTTTATTCCCAGGATAATATTCCTGCTGATCAACCAAACCAGGAGCTGCTCTGAAGACCATGAGACACACCAACTGCCTTCCACACAAACACTGCACAGGTGAATTTCATTTTCAAGAAGAAGTTCTCAGCAGTGAAACTTGATGTTGGCTGGGAAATTCTGGCTGCAATTCCAGAAGCTGTAGGAAAGCCAGGGCAGAAAAAAACCAAAACAAAACTTTGAATGAAACGTTTTCAAATGGCTCAACAGAACTGAGAGACAGAAAAGCAGTGATTACACAGGCAATTAGGAAAATAAAAACCTCATTTTAAAATAGTGCCATCTTGGAAGGAAAGGAATTAGGGAAGATAAACACTATCCAGCAGCAGAGTGATTGCAGAGTATTCTACTTACAGAAAGGAAACATCCAAATCCATTTTCCAGAGCCATGGTACTACTCAGGGCTTAACAATCTTCAAAGCAGCACACGAGCAGGAGCTGAGCTTCACACTTCATTCTTAAATTTAGCTCATTTAAAACCCTGTGTGTGGCAGAGCTCTCCCAGAGTCAGCCTCACTCTGGCTCTTTGTTTCCCTGTCATCACCCATCAGATGTGTTTTACTCACACCGAGACCCAAAGTAAACCCAAAACATGGGGGCTGATGCAGGGGAGAGCACGGTGGTGACCCCAGCCCCAGGGGACAGGGTGGGGGATCTCCTGAACTGCTGCCTGGTGGGAAGCATGAGTAGAGCATCCTAAAGTGAGAGATGAAATCTTTCCTCTACACAAAGCTGGTCCTACTGGTGTAAATACAGAGATCAAGAGATGTCCCAAGCCATCATCTAGAGTTTTGGTGGACCAGAAGCTCAACACGAGGCAGCACCGTGCGCTGGCAGCACAGAGCCAATAACCGTGTCCTGGGCTGCACCCAGAGCAGCGTGGGCAGCAGGGCCAGGGAGGGGATTCTGCCCCTCTGCTCCGCTCTCCTGAGACCCCCCCTGCAACAAAACCTACTGCAGGGCTGTACTGGTGCTCAGAGATCTGGGTTAGCAGTGGACACAAAGTTGGACTCAGTCTCAAAGGTCTTTTCCAACCAAACCATTCCGATTTTCCAGACCTACACAGATTTCAACCCAATCAGTGAAATCTCCCTGCTCCCAGCTATTTTGCCATTAGCTGCTTTTCCTCCAGGACAGCACTGGGGTAAATGCCATTATCTGCTGAGGCCATCACCTGGGTGATCTCTCCCGTGGAGCCCAGGGCAGCCACAGACAACACCTTATCACCCCAACCATCTCGGGGAGAAGGTGGCACTGTGGAGAGCACACTTTGATTTAAGTACCTTATCTGCAGAGATTTATCTTTAATTACATCTTTCTCAATATTACACCACAGCACACATCACAAAGAAGCATTCCCAAGGAAGTTAATTGGGATTAGGTATGGAAAACAGCAGCAGCTCTTTGCTTAGAGGCTCTTTGCCTTGCAGCACCCCTGCCCCTGCGATGGGGTGGGGGGTTCAAGGGTCTCCTCGCAGGGCAGAGCATCCCCATCACGTCAAGTATCAGGAAAGAAAAAACCAACAAGCACCAAAGACATTAAACAGTTCTGCTGTGAATCTTGTAAGCACATGGCAAAGTATTTTTCCTTTAATTAGATTTTCTACAGCTCAGAGGACACTGGGGGACCATTAGGATCTCCGCTACGACGTAAGAAAACAAAGCTTGCAGCTCCACACTTACAACAGCTGAAGAATATAAAAGGAGCAGTTTACAAAACAGCAATTTACCTGCAGACAGTTCATACCACCCCTGGATAAATGAGCTGGAAGCCAGGGGGGATAGGGATATTCCTAAATTGCCCCATTCCAGGTGCTCCAAAGCTCTGTGGAAATGCCATACAAGCATCCAGGCGATGGCTTTTCATCACACTAACACTGAAAGGACACTTCAGCTGGCTGGGGCTGATGGCTGAGGTGTATTCAGTGAGAACAGCAGGAATCAAGCTGCAGAGACCCCAGAGAAGCAGAACCACCAAAAAAAACCTGGAAGAAATGGAAATGGGCACTTGCTTGGGAGCTTGGGGGCCCACCAGCACCCCAAGAGCAGCTTGGTTCAGGAGAAGCTCCCTCCAGAGAGCAGCCCCATGATGATGGGTGTGAGCCCCTGGGCTTTGGTGGGGTGAGCACAGGGGTGTTTGGGAAGGTGCTGCAGGCAGGGTCCCACCACGGGTGCTCTCCTGGAGGGTTGCATTGAGTTCTGCTGCATCAGAAAGTGCTGGAGTTTTTCAGGATGGCCCTGAAGTTCCAAGAGGAAGGTGCTGACTTCAGAGGCAGCAAAAGCCTAGTGAAGAAGGGAAGTTTTTCAGGTTGTCACTGTGAAAATGTTATTTATTCAGCTGCTCTACTGGGTCTGGTCTCATTGCTAAGCAACCCTGCCTCGGGCACTGCCACGCTGACACTGCAAGCACTGCCATCTATTTTCCTTCTCCATTCCCTGGGCTGCCTCCTTGGGATGCTGAAGTTTCACCCCTGCATCTCCACCTCCCCATTTTCCTTCTCACTGCAGTGGAGCTCCACAGCTTCTCCTGCTGCCACCTCCTGACCCAGCAGCTTGCCAGGGAACTCCTCTCAGGGAACTCCTGGAGCTGGTCTCCTCCTGGCTTTTCTGGATTTTGGTTTCTTTGGGGGGTTGTTTGGGTTATGTTCAGCTGAATCCAGCTGATGCCCCACAGCATGGATGCGTGAGCAGTTGTATTGGCTGGTTCAAGGCCAGGGGAGCAGGGGAACAAGCAGGGAAGGGTCAGGAGCACCCCAAGCTGGAATGGCAAATACTCAGCAGCACACAACCCTGGGCTCAAGGAAACCTCCAGGTATGACCTGCCATATGAGACACCACCAGGCCTCACCAACTGCTCTGTGTTCCTTCCAGCCAGCTTAAATGAGACTGCAGAACTATTAAAATACTCCAACTGGGGGGTCCCTGATGCTGCTCCCCTTGGCCTTCTTTCATCTGAAACTGTTCTGAATTATTCTTTTGCTACTGAACCCATAACCAGCCCATTTCAGTCCCCATGACCCCACAAATCTGCTCACCCACATGCTTTACAGCTTCATTTTACCATGCTGGCACAAACACCTGAAGTGGCTTTTGGCTGCTTAGATTGGAGAAGAGAAGGTTCCAGAGGGACCTCATTGCAGCCTTCCAGTACCTGAAGGGAGCTTAAACAGGATGGAAGGGACTTCTGATGTGGGCAGAGAGTGACAGGACAAGGGGAAATGGTTTTAAACTGAGAGGGAAAGTTTAGGTTGGGTATGAGGAGGAAACAGTTGGACGAGATGGTCATAATGGGTTTTTTCAACCAAACTATTTATGATTCTATGTAAGTTTTCACCCAGAGACACTGGCCCAGGTTGGCCAGAGAAGCTGTGGCTGCTCCTCCCTGGAAGTGTTCTCGGCCAGGCTGGATGAGGCTTTGAGCAACCTGGTCTAGTGGAAGGTGTCCCTGCTGCTGGCAGGGGGGTTGGGACTGGCTGAGCTTTGAGGTCCCTTCCAACCCAAACCAGTCTGGGGTTCTGTGATTTCACATTTCCTTATCAACATCTCGCTCCTCACTCACAACAGTAAATTCAACCACAGAAAAAGGGGTGACACTAGCAGTGAACACCCCCTCACATCACACAAAAGGAGCTTTTCCCCACCACCACGGCAGTCTGGACGGTGACAGGTCTCTCCTGTGTGCAGAAACAAGCTTCCAAGATCATTCTGGCTCTTGCTTTTTTGCCTCTAGTCCTGCTGGGAGTCCTTTTACATTTCATAGTTATCTGTTTTCTTTTTACTGCAGATTTTCTTCTCTTTAAATCCCACACTGAAGTTTGGATCTTCACAAAACTCTTGTAGCTTCTCCAGACGCACTTTTTGCTCTCAGAAGTGATTTTGTCAGAAGGTTCTACCTGACTCAGCAGGTCTGCTGCCTGCACACATTCAAAGCTGACATCACTGACAAAAATCAGTTTTTACTGAGTTTTATTTCCACAAACTCAGTGGTTTTCACCTCACCAAGACTGAAAGGAGACCTGCTCTACCCCAGACATCACCACCAAGCCACCACTACTGAAATTAAGGGCTGTCACAAGTTGTATTAATGGCTTGAGCTGGAGCTTGCTCTGGGGGTTCAAGCTGCATTTCCAGGGATGGCTGTTAGAGAAACATTTCTGCTGAAAGCCACTGACCCACCCCACCTCCAGCCCCACACCACCTCCAGCCTCACTCTAGTGCTATCACAAGGCAATTTTTCAGACCAAAATTGCACTTCAGAGCTGTCCTCCTTATCAGACATTGCTCACACTCCCTGTTGTCCAACACCACAGCCAAATATCAGCTTTTTTCTCCTTGGGTTCTTACTCTTCCAGCTCATTGATAAGTTCACTATTGTTCCCACTTCCTTTAATTCCAGAGGAATTAAATTGCTAAGCAAATTAAATTCTCTAAATAGAGAATTCCTATTAATTCTCTGTAATAAAAGTGTCACATCACTCTGGCACCTGGTGCCAGTTTCCTCCAGGAACCAAGGGATTTGTCCCACCAGGCTTTCATATCTGGCCCTTTTACACTGGCTTCAGAGACCACTCCTGTTGGTTTGTGCATTCACACCAACACCATAGTGGACTCAGTCATGCAGACACAGGGTGAAGCATGGGACAGGTGACCATGTGGGATGGCCCTGGGCAGCCTTTCTGCACAAATGCTACAGGAAATATTTCACTGCTGCCCAGGGAAGGGGTCAGCATCTCAGGCTGAAGCCTTTGTGGTGAGCTTCCAGACACTGAGAACCAGGCAAAAATGCTTGAGTGTGGGAAAATCCAAGTCTTCAGGCTCCAGCCACCCAAATCTTTCCAGAGAGATACTCAAGTAAATGATTTTTTAAAGAAATCCACACTTTTAAAAGTGCAGAGAAATCTGAAGTGCTACAGGAGAGCCTCATGGTCCTCCACCTCCACCAAGAAAACATTCCCCACGCAGGACCTTGTTTTAACACAGACTGACACTCTAGGGATTCCTCAGGCAAGCAACGTCACTGAACGCACTGGATGTCACTGAAAATCATAGATAAACCTAGAGAAACAAGATTTCCTGATCAGGTTGCAGGCAGTGAGGGCAGCAGGGCTTTGCTATCCCAGCTCTCAGCCTCCTGGGCTGTTAGAGCATCTCTCCAGGTCTCCAAAGCAAGGATGGCCATGGCCATCTCCTGACCAGCACGTACCAGATGCCCAAAATACCTCAAAAAAGGCTTCTTCTCACATCACAACATCATCACAGCCACAGCAGCTCCCTACTGTATGAGGGGAAAGTGAGCTGGGAAGAGCAGGACGGGCAGGGAAGGAGATGGCAACGAGCTGCCCTACTTTAATGCTATTTTTGAGAATTCTCTCAAAAACCTGACTATGACATGATGCAGAAGACATCTCCCCACCCAGCACACCACCACATCCACCCTGCCACTGCCCATAGCACTTGACCCTGAACAGTGATGGTATTATCTTTCTTTAAAACTACTAAATCTCTCCCAGCCAATTCTAACAGATTTAATGAGAGTTGCAACTCCATTTTCCGAGCTCCCACTCACAAGGATGTTGTGGTGGTTTCACAGCATCTCATACTTCATTCAAATAAAGCCAAGTTTTTGCAATTCAAAAAGCATTTCTTCCCCAGATTCACTCCAGCTACATTAACCATGAGCCACATTGGCCATATCTATGCAGCACAGCATAGTTTGAGCAGACAATCACAGTCCATTTTGAATTCAATCAGTTGCACATATTAAATCTTCATATTTTATTCACACATCAATTTAATTTCAATCTCCAAATTAAACAACAAAGCTTTGTTCAGAATCATTATGAGCCAACTCCAAAGGAGGTAGATTTTCTGTTTCCTTTTTGGAGGTGGCAGATACCATTGCTCAACACTTGGATGGCAAGTGAAGAGCACAACCTTGTTTCAGGAGGTTGCTTCTCCTGCAGGTTTTAAATAGACTGTCAGGCATGCAGAGCCACTGCTCCTTCCTGCATACCAATGCAGAGCTCTCTGCACTCCTTCCCAGGCTGAAAACAAGATTCAGGGCTCAGTCACTGCCCATCAAAACTAAAACCAGTTTGAATGGAAATGCCACAGCCAGCTCAGAATTATCTATATTAATTATATTTTTTTACTCTATTCTGTTTCAAAAATGAGGAAATCTCTGGTTGCCCATCATAATCCCAGGAGAAGGCAGCTGGGGAGCAGAACTCATAGCAGAACTCTCACAGTTTTACCATTTTCCTTGGTATAACTGCTTGGAATGGAGAAGCCCCTTTCGTTTGTGCTTGGGTTGGGTTGATGGGGAACAAGACAACCCTCTTCCTGCATAATTACAGTTCAGCCTCTCTCTCTTCTCTGAGTATTTCCTTTTCACAGAGTCACAGCATGGTGGGGTTGGAAGGGACCTCAGGAGATCACCCAGTCCAACCCCCCTGCCAGAGCAGGTTCCCTACACCAGGTTGCACAGGAAAGTGTCCAGGTGGGTTTGAACATCTCCAGAGATGGAGACTCCACACCCTCTCTGGGCAGCCTGTCCCAGGGCTCCGGCACCCTCACAGCAAAGAAGTTTTTCCTCAAGTTTGTCTGGAACTTCTGGTGTCCCAGTTTGTGCCCATTGCCCCTTGTCCTGTCACTGGGCACCACCGAGAAGAGCCTGGCCCCGTCCATTTGGCCCCCACACTTCAGGTATTTACAGACACTGATCAGATCCCCTCTCAGGCTGCTCTTCTCCAGGCTGAACAGTCCCAGCTCCCTCAGCCTCTCCTCGATTTTACTTCATCATCTTTCTCAGATAAGGAGACACCACACACCTTCATTGGGGACTGTGCCCAACCTGGATGCTCAGGTCAATCCAGTCCCCTGCTGGGGAACACCCAGCACCCAAACCCTGCTGCCAACAGCTCAACCACAACTGCAGCACTTCCAGCAAGAAAAGAAACTAAACATTTATGAAACCCATGTGGAAAGCAGAGAGATGCCCCTCCCAGGACATGGGTTTCTCTGGTTCAGGCACCAGCAACCCATCACACCCAGGTCAGGCTTTCAGATGCACACTGTGGTCCTGAACCAAGGTCCAGAACATGGTTATCACTTCTTTGTTGGCCTTGAGGAATAACAGCTTGACACGTTTTACATTAATTAAGGAAAAGAGGAAAAGACCTCAGGTTGTGCCAGGGGAGGTTTACATCGGATATTAAGAACAATTTATTTGCTGAAAGGGTTTTGAGGCATTGGAAGGGGTTGCCCAGGGCAGTGGTGGAGTCCCCATCCCTGGAGGGATTGAAGAGTCGTGCAGACACAGTGCTGAGGGACATGGGTCAGTGGGGACTGGTCAGTGTTGGGTTCATGGTTGGACTCCAGGAGCTTAAAGGGCTCTTCCAACCTCAACAATTCCATGATTCTATGGTAGAAACCTGCTTCTTAGAGAAATGAAACCCCACTTCCAGTTTTAAGGACACATTAGAGCATTGCAAGTCTCCATTAAATGCATCTCTGAAGATAGAGCCTGTGGGGAAAGAAATATTGCTCCTATTAGCAGCACATCACATGAAGTTTAAAAAATACAACTTCTCCTGTCCCTGCAAATCTCCAGCTCTAAGGAGATGCCAACCAACAGACACCACACTGAGAAATCCAAAGAATTATTTTACCAGCCAGTGAAGAAGTGGCTGTACTTCACCTGCTCGTTCCCACCCAGTCAGCTAAACCCCTCAGGATTTATTCTTTGGGAGAGCAGCAAAATCAGACACATAATCCAAAGCAACAGTCCCAGTCTTTATATTTCATCTACCTAGTTTTGCCCTCACCCCATCTCTAAACTCTGCAGGCAAAGGACAGTGCTTTTAATTGATGCTTCATATGTCAAAAGCATGTATTGTTAATTAACAACACAGAATTTGACATCATGGGTAATTCACTACCCACACATCTGACTAATCCCCTGTCTCCAGACCAGCTGAAGAGATAAAACTCCCCAAAATAATAAAAGCAGCTTTTTTAAAAAAATCCAAGCACAAAAGAGCTTTGAATACAAAGCTGGACAGTGAGCACACGTTGTTGTTGTTTCCTACTGTGGCTTTTCTCATCAGCAAGGCGGCATTTTCCAATCACATGTTATAGAATAAAGAGATTTACAAAATCAAGAGCATCAGAGCGCTGCTAGGCAGGGAAATCCGAGTTCTTGCTTGTGTCAGTACCTGAGCAGCAGGTACACTGCATAAAATACAATCACAGAGTCCCAGCATGGTGGGGTTGGAAGGGACCTCAGGAGATCATCCAGTCCAATCCCCCTGCCAAAGCAGGGTCCCTACACCAGGTTGCACAGGAAAGTGTCCAGGTGACTCCACACCACTGCCCTGAGCAACCTGTTCCAACCTGAGAACCCTTTTAGGAAAGAAATTCTTCCTCACATCCAATCTGAACCTCCCCTTGAGGCTTCAGGAGTCACCCACTGCTGAGCAGCAACTGGCATGGACAAAACAATGCCAGTGTCAGGTACCCCCATGCACCCATCCCTGCCAGTTCCTCTGCTTGGTGAGAGCCTCACACAGCTTCTTGCTTCCCAAGAGGAAGGCAATGATGAACACATCATTGCTCCTTCACCACCATTCCCCACCACCACCCTTTTCCCAGCCCACAGAACAAGAGGGAAAGGTAACTAATGGAAATCTCATTTATTGTGTCACATACTTGGTGACTTTACTTTGCTGTATTGAGCACTGGAAATAGGTGGCTTGGCCAGGAACCTAAAAAAACTGGATTATCTCACAAAGTCCAGTAATATTGGTGTTCCTGGCTGAAGTCAACACCAGCCCCAGATAGATGCAGTGACTGAAACAGGAGCAGAGCCTCGCTTTCCAGCGGGTACCTCCTTTTCTACATGTGCAGAAGGTGGCTAAATTAAAGTCTCCATAAAGAAAGCTGGAAGCCAGAAACAGAGTACCAAAAAAAAAACCCCAGTAGACCTCATACTTTGACTTGAAGTAACTAGGAAACTTTCCAGCAAGGACATCCAAAGCAGCTCTAAAGCCTCTTTTCTCTTCAGGCTGCACCATAAGACAAGTGAAGCTGCTTTGATATCAATGGCACAGCAACTCCAGCAAGGAAATGTGGGTCAATGCTCAGAGCCCCTCAACTGAAGCCTTTGTAGAACCTGAAGGTAAAAATAGATCCCACCAACCAGAGAGCTTCAGTAAGTAGGTTGGTAAGTAGGTGGCCTTTGGTTGTGACCCACAGCTTCTCCTTGATGATGTAGAAAATGGAGATGGATGGAGCAAGGGAGCAAAAGCAAAGCAGAAGAATAGCAGGAAAGGGACTAAATGGTTGAAATCCAGAGAGTATTGGGGTTAAATGAGGGCAGCATCAGGCACTGCTTCCAGTAGAACAACCAAACTCTACAAAAAGCCAACAGACACCTGATTTTGCTTTGGCCTTGGGAGTGGATTAGCTGAGGAAAACATAAATCAAAAGCCCCAGATGAGTTCTTCTGGCTAAGCCAGCGTACAGAGCTTGATATGGAAAGTCCTTTATGAATCAGTGACTTTAGCACAGCAAGTGTATCTACAGTAATCCTCATCTATATGGTCTTCCAGCTCAACTGTGACCTCCAGGAACTTGACAAAGGCAGCCAGCTCCTCAAGAAGCCAGGTTCTCCTCTGTGCACACTGGAGCCCTGGCCAAGCAGCACTAAACCACAGCAGGAGCCAAAAGAAGAGGTTTACCCTTAGCAGAAAAAGATGGAAAAATTCAAGTCCCCATCAAGAAAGCTGGGAGGCAGAAATAGAAGACCAAAGAGTCAGGAGACCTCATGCTTTGACTTGGAGTAACGAGGAAACTGCACAGCTCAGATCACGCTATGAGAAAGACAACAACATGCACATAAGGTCCTAAATATTCAGATTGCTGTCACCTCCCAGAAGGATGTAATTCCCCACCCCCACAATAGGTAGGAAAATTAATTTTGTTTCATCAGCAAAATATTTTTAGGCCCTAATTGGAAAAAAAAATAAATCAGGAGATACAATAATGGGCAAAACAATGGCTGTACAATTACAGAAATAACATAATCTGAATATTTCACACAGTGTAATCCTGGGAGAGTCGCTGGGAATGGGATAATCCTGCTCACCAGCACTGCTAGGAGGAGGAAACACTGCTTGGAGAAGAATCTAGACTGGTTTGGGTTGGAAGGGACCTTAAAGCTCATCCAGTCCCAACCCCCCTGCCAGCAGCAGGGACACCTTCCACTAGACCAGGTTGCTCAAAGCCTCATCCAACCTGGCCCAGAACACTTCCAGGGAGGAGCAGCCACAGCTTCTCTGGCCAACCTGGGCCAGGGTCTCACCACCCTCACACCAAACAATTTCTTCCTCAGATCTAATTCTTTACTGATATCTAATTTAGAAGGAAGCAGAGTAAGAAGTTCTGGGTCACTCCTTCAGCAGTCCAGCACCTGAGCTCCACGGCACAAACAAGGGTCCATGAAGCATTCTGAGGCCACAGCAGAGACTGGCAGCCCCCTCCCCAGTCCAGGCAGTTCAGTGCTGTGGGACAGACCAGTATCCACAACTGGAATTTAAGGTCTGGCAGTCATTTTCCTTGGGGAAGGGGGATGAAGCAAGAACACAAACATAAGTGTTGTGGAGGAACACAAGTCCAGGAGATGGAAATCCAGACCACAGTTACGGATCTCTGTGCTGTCACAAGCCAAATTAATTTAGTGGCACATGAGAAGTTTACAACCAGCTGCCATATTAACATATGACTGAAGGCTTCCAAGGTCTCCAGGGTGAAATATCTTATTAGCAACACAAGAAAGAAATATTCTGCAGAGAACTGGTGAGAAATGGTTTCTGGAAAGTTTCCCATCAATAAGCCTAAAGTTGCAGTTTTTCAGCAGCACTGTCAGTGTCACACCAGAGCGTGGCAATTAATATCATATTTGTCTTTGGGGGGCTTTTTCTTTTGAGCCTTGGTTTGTTTTAGCAGTGAGACTTGATGGGGAAAAAATAACACTTTGTAGGATTGCATTTCACAGAATCAGAGTGTCAGGGATTGGAAGGGACCTCGAAAGCTCATCCAGTCCAACCCCCCTGCTGGAGCAGGAACACCCAGATGAGATCACACAGGAAGGCGTCCAGGTGGGTCTTGAATGTCTCCAGCGAAGGAGACTCCACACCCTCCCTGGGCAGCCTGGCCCAGGGCTCTGGCACCCTCACAGGAAAGAAGTTCCCTCTCAAGTTTAAGCAGAACCCCCTGTGTTCCAGCTCACACCCATTGCCCCTTGTCCTGTCAACAAAGGATAAGCATTCCCATCCTAACAAAGAGGAAGTGTTCTCAACTACAGCAGAGAAAATGGGAACCTTGTATTAGTTAATCCCAATTGAGACCATTCCTTTAATTATTAATGTTAATAATTTCTGAGTCAGACTAGAGGGATCTATACAAAGATTGATAAATCGTTTAAGATTTTGCTCGTGACTAAATCAAGCCAGAGGTCATCTGGACAATAAGAGAGTAGCTGATTTTTCTACTGAAAGACATTGACTTGATTTTCTGTGTTTCCTTCTCCAGGACACAGGTGTGGGCTGCAACCACCACATGCAAGTGGCAGAAGTCAGCAGTGCATCACCAGGCAGCATCAACTCCTCCTTACACAATGACTAATGGCACAGGGACTCGCTGGAGAGGCAGCAGTGGGATCACTGAGCCGTGCTGGGCAAACTGGGAACTGCTGTGGTTAAAAAACAAACAAAAAAATGTAGATTCTGAATGTGTTCTAGTTGTAGGTCCAGATGGGTGTGTCCATCTGCCAGTGTGCCCTGTCAGGCTGTGGTATGATGGATCCAAACATCAGAAAGCTCATTTCTTTTTTTCCAATTAAAACTTTGAAATGGGAGATTCTCCTGGGACATTCCCAGACCCAAGCCCCTAAATTCTGCTCTAAGCCCAACCTGTTTAATGGCCCCTTCTGCCTCCAGACCTGCATCCCACACCTTCTGGTTATGGCACTCCTGCTCTGCTCCACCAGCCACCCAGAGGGACCTGCACAGGCTGGAGAGGTGGGACCATGCAAACCTCATCAAGTTCAACAAGGCCAAGGGCAAGGTCCTGCACCTGGGTCAGGGCAACCCCCAGCACAACCCCAGGCTGGGTGGAGAATGGCTGGAGAGCAGCCCTGAGGAGAAGGACTTGGGGTGCTGGGGGAGGAGAAGCTCCACATGAGGCGGCACAGAGCGCTGGCAGCACAGAGCCAATAACCGTGTCCTGGGTGTTGGAGCTGTTCAGCCTGGAGAGGAGAAGGCTCCAGGGAGACCTTCCAGTGGCCTCCCAGTACCTGAAGGGGCTCCAGGAAGGTGGGGAGGGACTTTGGCCAAGGGCAGGGAGTGACAGAACAAGGGTTGATGGCTTGAAAGTGTCAGAGGGGAGATGGAGCTGAGATGTGAGGAAGAAATTGTTTGGTGTGAGGGTGGTGAGACCCTGGCCCAGGTTGGCCAGAGAAGCTGTGGCTGCTCCTCCCTGGAAGTGTTCTGGGCCAGGTTGGATGAGGCTTTGAGCAACCTGGTCTAGTGGAAGGTGTCCCTGCTGCTGGCAGGGGGGTTGGGACTGGATGAGCTTCCAGGTCCCTCCCCACCCAAACCAGTCTGGGATTCTGTGATAGTCAGAGGGACAAACTGGGGGTTTCAGAGGGAATAAACTGAAATTATTTATGAGATTGATGCAGTTCGTGTATTTAAAAAAATTAACTCATTTTAGCTGCCACCACTGTGCATATTAACTTGGCTGAACAGCAAAGGGGAAGTCTGTCTAAAAATATCTGAAGGTACTAAAAACCCAGGATGCACTATTCAGAAAAATAACAATACTGGAATTAATATTAAACATGAGCTGCCAAGTATTTTAAACACACTCTTCCTTTCTCTGAGTTTCTTTCTTTATGTGGGCTTGAAAGACTGTCTAGAATGGCTTTGCTGGATTTGTTCTTTGTTTCATCCTGAAAATATTAAGAATGCCAATATTAGCCTACACAATCCTTGAAGATCCCAAGGACTTATTTTTAAGCCAAGCCTTAAGATGAGGTGCTGAATTTTTAGCAAAGCCTTCCTTTCTGTGAAATGTTAATTAGCCACCACAGTGGAAAAATTAGGGGGAAAAAAATTCACAATATTTCCTTCTCAACTTTTCCCTTTTAAGCACAGTTTTCACCTCCTTTCTTCTTGAAATTTTATCTTCATCTATTTTCTCAGGTTTTTGTAAACCACACACACAAAGTTCAAAAGAAATACCCTTCAGCTGCTTTTTCCAGCTACCAATACCTCATTCATTCCATGGTCTGGCTAGTTAAGGGAGCTGACAGAACTCCGTTTTTTAAGGTATTTAGAATTAAATAAGATGATATAATTCTCAATTTCACTATGATTTGTCATTACAAACATCAATTCTCCCAGCTTTTTGCTCATGTTGGAAGAGCATCATCAGTTCTGGGATAACCACCTCAGACTGGCAGTGTCTCCAGATGAGCTGTGAGTCCATCCTCTTTAGAACAAGGCCAGTGATGATGAGTGAAGTTATTCAGCTGAATATGGAGAGAATTTGATCAGGATGATCAGATTTTATAAGCTCACTGTGGGAGATTCCTGTAGCAGCTTCCAGCTTGCTCTTCCTTTCCAGTAACAAGGTGAACAAAAAAAAAAGCATCATGTTGTAAAAGGAGAGATGAAAGGAAAACTGAGGGGCTGCAACAGCCCTTTCATCTGCAGGTCTTCAAAAAATACCTGGAGGGCAAAGAGATCTGATTCCTCCTGCAGCAAGTGAGCCCCAGCAGCAGCTCTGTGCTGAAAACACCCCCAGCAGCAGAGACCTGCTTGTACCCTGGGCTGGAGCTTGGAAGATGCTGAATCCCACTCGAAACTTTAGGGAAAGTTTCCTTCTGCAAAGTTTACATCAGGACAGGATTTCCTGTCCAGAGAGACAACATGAACCCTGGCCTAACTCCAGTGTGAGCTGGGCCAGAGCTGGTTCTGTTCAACAGCTGGAACAGCGCTGGGGGTTGGGTTCAGCTGGGATTTGGTAGGAGAAGAACGTTGATCACACACTGATGTTTTCAGTTGTCACTGGAAGTTGAAGGACTTTGTGTTTTGCTGCTCTGCAGGTGCAAGGTCTCAGGGGTCCAGGAATATTGAACTGAATCAGCTCCATGGGCACTGGGCTCTGCCAAGGGGCTGTTCCATCTTCTGTCCCCCATGGGCAGGAGATCCATGAGGGGCTCTTCCTCTCTGGCTCTCTGGCTCTCGCTCGGGCTCTGGCTCTCCCGGGATTGCGGTTTCGGGTCGGGATTGTCGCTGCTCCGGGATCGTTCTCTGGGAAAGGGCCGGGCTGGGTGGGTGGGTGGTGAGCAATGGCCCTGGGGGTCACTCATTGGCATATTACCATTATTATGATTAATTCAATATCATTCTTATTTTAAGTTTTATTTTACTGCCATGATTAAATGTTTCTTCTCTCACCCTACCAGTCTCCTTACCCTTGCCCCCAATTCTTTCCCCTGTCCCCTGGGGTGGGGAGTGAGTGAGCAGCTGTGTGAGAGGTGGACCTGGCCAGCTGTAGAGGGTTGTGCCCTATGAGATGAGCACTGGTGCTGAGGGAAGAGGCACAAATCCCCCAAAATCCACTCTGTGACATGCGATTCCTTGCAACAGACACTGAGACCAATTCCATTTGTCATCTCCAAGCCATGAAATAAATTAATTCTCTGCTTGATGCAGCATTTCAAACTCCCTTTTCATCAAATCATAGAATACTGAGTGGGAAGGGACCCACAAGGATCACGGAGTCCAACTCCTGTCCCTGCACAGGACAATCCCAACATTCACACCATGTCCCTGAGGGCCTTGGCCAAATGCTGCTGGAATCTTGTCAGCCTTGGGGCCATGAGCACCTCCCTGGGGAGCCTGTGCCAGTGCTCCACCACCCTCTGCCTCAAGAACCTTTTCCTCATGGCCAACCTCCCCCTCCCCTGCCACATCTTCCTGCCATGTCCTCTGCTCCTGGCGTTGGTGGCCAGAGAGAAGAGCTCAGCGCCTGCCCCTGCTCTTCCCCTTGGGAGGAAGTTCCAGACCACCATGAGATCTCCTCTCAGTCTCCTCTTCTCCAGGCTGAACAACCCAAGTGACTCCAGCCTCTCCTCACACCCTTCCCCTCTAAACCCTTCCCCAATGTTGTGGTCCATTTCTCTTGGACTTCACCCAACAGACACACACCTTGAAGCCTGGGCTTTCCATGCTGACCTCAGCAGGAGCTGTTGAGCCTGTGCCTGCACTCATCACCCACAACATCTGCATTACTAACACAAAAGCACCACTTCACATCTCCCATCCTCATTCCACAACAAATAAGCTTTTTTTTTTGGCAAATAAAGTCATTGCCAAGTAGTACAGTGTCTGGCTCTGCTCTGTGTGACTGAATCATTTGCTAGGGCTGAATTACTATGGCCTGTATTAAATGTGGAGATTATCCAACATGTGCTTGGGCTGAATTAATATCTCCTCGCTCCTGGGTCCTGTGTGGGCTGGCTGCTCTCCTGGAGTGCTTCAGCACCATGGAAACCTTGGGAGGTATTTTCTCTTAATTGCATGAATGGTTGACAGATAGCAGTGCGGTACCATGGAATTAAGCCCCAGTTGCTGATGAATTCTGATGAGCTGCTCCACTGTTTCTCTTGGTTTAATTTTATTTTTTAAACCTGGCAAGTGCTGTCCTTGTCCATTAGAATTTCAGGATCTTTCATGTCAGGAGGTAACGTCTCTGTGTGACAGGTAGTGTATAATTACCACAGCTACAACTCACACAGAGGTGAACTCTTTAAACTTAAGGGAGGATTTCAGTTAAGAAAGAAAAATCTCTTGAGTGATCAAAAACTCTACCAAAATGTTTCTTTTCCTTTTAATTTGTATTCTTGTGACAAGGCTAATCCTTTAAATAACACCACCTTGGGTTTAGAATTGTCAAAGAAATACTGTTTAAGCACTATTATTCAAAACTATCGTCAGCAGATACAAGTAGCTGGTTATAAATCAACTTTGGAACCCGAGAAATACCAAATTGTTCAATATCTCATAGGACAGAGCCCTAGAAATCACTCAGTGTTTTATATAATGAAGCAGTTTTCCAGAGTGTCTTTTTGCTTTAAACATGGTTTGTGCTGCATGATTCACCCCCCTGTAACTCTTCTTGTTGCATATTGTACCTTGGCAAAATGATTTTATCTGCCCCTATAAGTTTGTGACACACACACACACCCCCCCCCTTCTCTGCATGGCTCCCTGCACGGTACAGGGTGTGGCTGGAGCACCCCACGTACACTGGCTGCACATCCTGGGATTGATGGATAACAAGTTGTTGTCATTATCCCTAAGAGAATCCCAGCACGGTGGGGTGGGAAGGGACCTCAGGAGATCATCCAGTCCAACCCCCCTGCCAAAGCAGGTTCCCTACACCAGGTTGCACAGGAAAGTGTCCAGGTGGGTTTGAACATCTCCAGAGATGGAGACTCCACACCCTCTCTGGGCAGCCTGGCCCAGGGCTCCAGCACCCTCACAGGAAATAAGTTTTTCCTTCAGTTTGTCTGGAACTTCTGGTGTCCCAGTTTGTGCCCATTGCCCCTTGTCCTGTCACTGGGCACCGCTGAAAAGAGTCTGGCCCCATCCTCTTGACACCCACCCTTTAGATATTGATAAACATTGATCAGGTCCCCTCTCAGGCTGCTCTTCTCCAGGCTGAGCAGACCCAGCTCTGTCTTTCCTCATAGGAAAGATGCTCCAGCTCCTCATCATCTCTGTGGCCTCTGCTGGCCTCTCTCAAGCAGTTCCCTGTCTCTCTTGAACTGGGGAGCCCAGAACTGGACACGACACTCCAGATGTGGCCTCACCAGGGCAGAGTGGAGCAGGAAGAGAACCTCCCTCAAGCTGCTGGTCACACTCTTCTGAATGCCCCTCAGGAGACCTTTGGCCTTCTTGGCCACAAGGGCCCATTGCTGGCTTATGGTCACCCACCTGCACTCCCAGGTCCTTCTCTGCAGGGCTGCCTTCCGGGAGGTCACCCCCAAACCTGTACTGGTGCCTGGGGTTCCCCCTCCCCAGTCACAGGACCCTACACTTGCTCTTGTTGAACTGCAGCAGGTTCCTCTCCATCCTAACAATGCAAACAAAAGGCAACTGCATTCTGCAAGTGCCACAAGACTCACGGTACTAAAAGTAAGCACAGGAACAATCCTTTTTGGGTGCCACAAGTATCTACTGATGGCACTTCCACCTGAGCAGATGAGCTTTACAGTGTGCTGGAAGGCTGGTGACACAGGGACAGCAAGTTCCCCAAAGCACCTGCCCCTCTCAAACACAGCAGTGGCTTCCCAACGTGTGTGTGCTTTGGGTTGTCACTGCTGGGTTGGGACCAGACAGTCCAGCCCACGCTCAGGGCTGATTGGTCTCTATCAGAATGAGAATGAGGAGGAACAACGGGGTTTGGATTGGTTTTAATTAGTTTTCAGGGGAATTTTGTGTAACCAGCATGTTCTATTCCTGAAGATGTCAGAAATCACATAATGAATTTCACTAAATTCATTCAGTTTTTGCCATTAGAGCAGAGCATTTTGTGTTACATCACCAAAGCCTAAAACTAAACACCAGTCTAAACCCATACCTGGAATCTAATCTGTGCCCATCTACTGCTTCAAGGATACACTGCTCCTCAGAAGGTCTCTTGGAACTTCAAACATAGCAAGCTCTAAAGTATTTGCAAGATACTTTCCTGATTTTAAGCAGAGCACATATGGAGAAACTGAACTCTGTCTATAGGTGAGAGACAGTCTGGATGGGATTGACAGGTTTTTATTCATCCTGCACATATGAGAGCAGGGAACAGATCCCACGTGGTAAGGGGACAAGTTTAATTGCTGTGAGATGGTTTGGTCATCGTGACTACGTGCTTCAAAGTCTCTGACAGAGCTCTCAAGGAGTCCTAAAAGAAATCAGATTATATCAATGCCATTTAGCATTATTATCATTATTATCATTAATATAATATGCCATGAGAAACTTCCAGCAAAACTTTTTTGTTTTGGTTTGGGTTTTTTTGTTGGGTTTTTATTATTATTTTTTTAATGAGATGGATTTCAACCAGGTGTCAGATTTGAAATGAGGTGTTTCTGAAAGCCCATGCAATCCCAGTTCTCTATTTGGGTTTAGACCCTATTTTGTCACCCTGCTCTTTTAAATATGCAGCAGCAAAGCCTGGATCTAGTCAGGATCTCAAGGTTCCAGTGTTCAAAATCCAGGTTTTAGCTACACACTCTGAACTAATTTCTGCTCCCAGTGAGGGACAGCATCTATAAACAAAGCCTTTAGGAAAAGTAGATTATTGTATTTCCATTCCCCTCCTGTTCCCCTTGTCACCAGGCAGCTCCTCACGGACTAGAGCAGGAACCATGTCCCCTTCTCCATCTGGAGGAGGTAGGACACTGTCCTACAGGTGCTGCTGACCCCACTAACAGCAGGACATGGTCCAGGTTGCCTGTTTTCATAATATTCCACATTTTGTGCTGATACAACAGCACAAATATATTCACAATAACACACTCGGATAAGAATGCCATCCTGCTGATGGCTCAGAGTCTTGCTTTTAGAGAACCTGAATGTTCTACTGCTCCCTACACAAACACACACAGATTTACACAGAGTTGTAAAGCCACTTCACTCAGGGGAGACACAAATAACAGCAACACAACTCAGCTGCCTATTGACCAACACTCTCCATCCCCCTGCGAGAGCTGCATGTTCCTGCTGCTGGGAATCCTGGAGATCACCCCTCCCTCATCAGGTTCCTGCAGGTTTTCCTTTGAAAAAGGCAACAAATACCTTTGAGATATGTCTAAATTCAGTCATCATGATCATTTCATAATACATCTGTTTATTGCCTACAGCTGTTAGGAAAATGACACCATTATCTAGATTCTAAAACACAGTGAGTTACCTTTCAAACACTCATCTGCTGAGGGAAGAGGTTCATTTTCCATTAGAGTTATGGCCCAAACAGAAGAAAGGCTTTTAATCAGCCAAACAAGCAAGTTCTACACTTAAACTGAAGTAATTAAGTGTTTACCTTAATTACTGAAGTGTAAACTGAAAGTGTTTGCAGGATGGTAGGTAAACACCTATTTAGAATTGTCACTCTCCCATGAGGGAAGATTCCCCCAGATTAATATTTTCTTATTTTCTTAATATTTCATCTATACAAGGACAGAAGAATCAGGATCTAAAGGCTTCAGAAGCTGAACTGCCCAAATCTGGCACTTCTAAGAAGAAATGTTCAAAGGGTTGCACAGTGCTTAACTTGCATTGAAATCCAGAGTAGCTGTGAAGCTAAAACCTGGCATGTGCTTTGAAAGCACAAAATGAGTCTGAATGCTGCACAGCTTTGTCTGATCTCCAGTAGAAAAGTGTTTAACACTCCATGTAGCTCCCATCCAGCCCAAATTCCATATATTTAAGGAACATTTTTATCTGTTCCTATACACAACCCCCATTAACAGCAACACTAATGCCCCACAAACAATAATGTTAATATTTATGAAAGAAATGATTGCACAAGTGGAAAAATAAACCCTTTTGGGTGAAGAGCAGAGCTCAGCACGGTGACCTGGGCACCTGTGACACCTAGTCAGGTAAGGAGATATTTTTTCTGCACACAGGAAGCTGAAAAATGCAGGTAACTGGCAATGCAAAAGCGTGACTCCTCCAGTTTGCTCTTTGACTGCATAAATGTGGGTAGTTTGGCACATCCCCATCAGCATCATTCAAGTTTAAATCAACTAAATCTTCAGCATTTTACTCCACAGCTCCTGGTGTTGCTGGATCTGTGTACATACCTCCAGGCTAAAATTAGAGTTGTTGGAAGTGAGTTAGTGGGGGGAAAAAACTGTGCCCAAAAAGAATGGATACCAAGCTAATTACAGATGGGGCTGGGTGAATTTCTTGTCATTGAGATGGCTCCACACTGAGGGCTGGGACTTTTTTAGGAAGAGGTCTCATTGGAAAACGTGTGGTGTTTCATCACAGTTCCCATTCTATTTTGGGTAGAAAAAGAGATTGGTTATCATTTTTAACTGAAAGCCCAGAGGGGAAAATCTCACTTTCCTAAAGCAGCATTTAACCTGGAGTTCAGGCACTCATATGAGATAGATGAAAGCTTCTAGGTGGACCAAGGACATGACCTCCATCTATCATAATTCCTATGCTACTAACTATTCTGGACAGGATGTCTCCAAGTTATTCCTGTTGGACTGTTTTTACTGCTCATAAATATTCACCAGGCCAGAAACAGAAGCTGAAGAGAAGCCAGGGCATGAATATCTCAGCCTGGCTGGACAAAGAGACTGGAACAACAGGATTTTGAAGGAAACACTCACTGAGGGCATATGCCTAAGGAGAGAGGAGCCAGACTTCAGGGATGGACACAAAGGTTTGTATTTATTAGGATACACCATCAAATGGGGTCCAGCATGAAACAGGAGATTACAACAAGTTCCCTGCTGTCCTCTGGAGCAGTTCCCAGTTCCATTGTGTTGGTCTCTTTGCTGATCAAGCCTTCTCCTTCCATCTTCCCTAGGCTCTTTGGGTATTCACTAGATTCCTCCTAACCTAATTATTCACACAGACAGGGCCAAGCTCTTCACCTCCTCTCCTCAGCTGCCCCAACAGCTGGGACTCAACCAGGAGCAGTGCTGCCATTTCTGCATGTTCTCAAGCTCATCAGCTCAGTTAATGGCCAAGCAATTTCTTTCGGTCTATCAAAATGCGCTCTGCTGAAATGGAAAACTTATATTTAGCCTTCTATTTAAGCAAAATAACCTACTATTGCATGAAGGTCATTTTTAACAACAAGCTCTAACAATTTTAGAATAGCATCTCCTCTTTTTGAGTCACTGAATATTTATTTTTATAAAAAGTTGTTGGCTAGAAACTGAATAGCTGTAATCTGATATAAAGGATATCAGCTGATAATGGTGTACACTGACCTAGAAAAAGAAATTACAAAGACTGACATTTTTGTCCATCACTTCCAAGCAAATTAAGTACAAAAATGGGGAAAAGTTTAACTCCACACAACTAATTCAAACCCTACTCGTAGTAAGTTACACTGTAGTGTTGTTATGAGCCTGTGGCAAGTGTGCCATGAGTTGTATTGACAATGTTGATGGAAAAGTAGAGCCTGCACAGTGAGGATAATCAGTCCCTGACCCCAAAGAGTGAAGAGCAACAAAAATGCTCTCCTTTCCAAACAGACATTGAAATGAACTTTCATATTAATGCAATGGAGTCAACTCAACAAGCAGTATCATCAGCTTAGCACCCACAGACTGAAGATCAGAATCATTAGGCAGTGTAATTAACATGCAAGTGAAGAGCTTCCTTGGGGTGACAGGGCAAGGGAGAAGAGGTGGCAAAAGCCCCCAGAGCTGCCCTCTCTCTTGTCAGAAGTAGGGGTACAGGTGTGTTCATTGTGTGGATGTTTATCAAGCCCCCCACATCCCCAGTTGTTAATCCTGTCCTTGTTTCACACAGCCAATTTGTTCCTTCTGTCTTCCTTCCAGGTTTTTTTGAGAGTCTGTTGTTTCTAATCAAATCACCCTGATTTTCAAGTGGTTTCCTTTCTATTTAGATGATTTCATTTTTCCCTGCCTTAGCCCTTCAAGAAAAATACTTGCATAAATAAGGTCTACCTTCTTTCTAGAAACCTTCTGCATACACATCACCCCTGGATCAGGAAACAATGCAGCAAGAGGACACCAAAATCCCAGAGGAAGGAGATGGACAGAGCTGGTTGCTCCAGAACAGGACCTCTGTATTGTCCCTTATCTTCTGCCAGTGCTGCCAACCCAGGCAGCCACTTGCACAGATGCTCTGGGACACCCTCTGCATGGTCTCCACCTGCCTGGTTGCTCCTTCTCCTTGCCAGGAGGCTCCATAACCAGGGAGGGGACAGGAGTGAGGTGAAGGCTTTCACTGTGGCCACTGCTTTCTCCTTTGGCCCAGGGAGGTAATTCTGTTCCCAAGCAGGAGAAAAATCAGAGGACTACTTCAAGGTCAACAGTTTTTACAGTACTCATGAGAAACCCAAGGAGAAGTGGCAGCTGCCCTTACCACTTCTCCACAGCACACAAGGAGCTTTCAGAGCAAGACTCACAAGGGATGGAGGAGCACACGCCACGTCACAGGGGGTTTTTCCCCATTCACTAGAATCAAAGGGGTTTTTTTTAAATTTGAATTCCTACTCGAGCTCCTGCTCTAAATCCCAGCCTAAGGACTGTTACAGGACTAAACTAAGGACTGCTGGATTTCAAGGACTTCCCAATTATCTCTTTTTCTCAGAGCTTGGCTACTTGGCAGATTTTTCAGAAGGCTTTCACACCCTTCCAGGGCCTGCAAGGTATTTAGCCAAGGGGATCTGGACCACATCAGCCTACTTCAGGAACTTGGGGACCACACACAGCACCTACTACTACCTCTGTCTGCTACTGAGCATCACTGCATGACTCATTTTCCCCAAGCAAGATGGTTACCAGGCTGCCAAGAGAGATATCTTTGCAGGTTTCAGTCTGGGCCAACATGAATTTCAACTAATACTCCTCATAACACGCTGCCCAAACCACCTTTTAACAACCAAAAACTTTAATTTTATAAAGTGATGCCTAATGATTTCAAGTGTTCACAAATTCTATTTGAAAAAAAGAAGAGCTCATCTCTTATTTCCTGTGGAGACAAAGTACCAATAGATCACCAAATGCAGTGAAAATATTAGATGCAAAGGACCCAGAAGCCAGCAACAGCCTTGTTAGTGCACAGCAGATCCGCTGGATATCGACAGCACAGTGCTGCTACACCCTGGCTGCGAAGGTCACATGCAAATTGCATGAACATTTATTAAAATCAACATGTTATCTTTACATTGCATTTAACAAATAAAGCGATTTTCATGGCTTCAGCTGGTCTTGGAACTTTTCAGGATTAGGGGAAAAAAAGCAACACCACCACCGTGTGGCAGAGATCAATCACGTCACAAGGAAGCGGTGCAGAAGGACAGGGCTTGAATCCTGGAAAAATAGGGCTTGCTCCCTTTTCTTTTTAATTAATCAAAATCCCAGAATGTCCTGGATTGGAAAAGCCCTTTAAGCTCATCGAGTCCAACCATGAACCCAACACTGACAAGTCCCCACTGACCCATGTCCCTCAGCACTGTGTCTACACGACTCTTCAGTCCCTCCAGGGATGGGGACTCCACCACTGCCCTGGGCAACCCCTTCCAATGCCTCAGAACCCTTTCAGCAAAGAAATTCTTCCTCACATCCCATCTCAACTTCCCTGGGCACAACTGGAGCCCATTTCCTCTTGTCCTGTCCCTTGGTCCTTGGTTGAACAGACCCACCCCCACCTCTCTGCACCCTCCTGTCAGGGACTTGGACAGAGCCAGAAGGTCTCCCCTCAGCCTGCTTTCTCCAGGAAAGTACCCACTTTTTGCTGGAGACCTTCAGACACTGCAGAAGATCTAGGAAAATCCTGGAAAACAATCTCTGTAAATATTTAGTCACATTTCCTAGTGATCAAGACAGTTTCTTCCTCGGTTCCTGCCAACATCCTCTTCCCCTGACTGTTGTTTAACATCCCTGCCACCTTCCACTCGAGGAACATCTGCATTTCAGAGTCTTGCAGAGAATGAGTGAAGCACCAAGAATCATCCAGATGAAAACAGGTCCAATATCCATGTTTCCAAATACCATTACAATGAAAACTCTCATCCTGTTAATACAAGTACCTGCCTTTTCCCAAGAGCCAGGAATTGTGAATACATGGGGAGACAACCACACTCCATCTGCAACCCCATCCTTTCATCCTGTGAGCAACTGGCTTCCAAATTACCCCACTATGAAGCATTTTAATGTATACTTTGTACAGCTGGTTATGACCAAATGAATGATTTAGTAACAAAATGTTTGGAGTAACCCAATTGAGTGAAGCTGCAGAGGGCATGGGCAATCAGGCTGGGTTTGAGCAGCAGCTGCTGCACATTTGGGGAATAATAGAGCTGATGAACTCATTTGGGGAGGAAAAACTGGGCACAGCTGTGCTGCAGCTCACAAACCAGAAGCAACAAAATGTGAGCAACTGCATCAAAGGAATTTTTTTCAGACCAGCTTCACTAAAGCTGCATGTAGTTGGTTTTGGGGGTTGTTTGGTTTGTTTTTTTTAATGGAATAGTTGGGTGGACAAGGAAACCAGGGAGAAAAAGCCTATATTTGAAAGTAACTTCTATTTAAAGCTCTGTAGCAGAGTCAGAAAATCAGTTTTCTTTTAAAGTACAGGAGTAATTCAATTGAGTCCAACAAAAAGTGTGTGAAGAAATAGACACATTGAAGGCAATTTCTGTATTTTTCTGGAGAAACACCACAGATTAAAATCCTCAGCATACCAAGTACAGGTATTAAATCATCAGAACAAACTTTCATTTGCTGTTCCACCCAAAAGGAAGCTACAGTTTGCACCTTCCCTTCTAAAAATCATCTCAAGAGGGGACATCACACAACACAGGGGTCACAAGGTTTGCACAAAGCTGGTAGGGGAGCACATGCCAAAGGATTACAACAGATTCAGCCTCATATAAACTAAACAACATCAAAGTCATCAGTAAAATAGGATACAATTTAAACTACCTTTTAAAAAATCAGTGTTGAAGTAATATTATTCTTAGTCCAGAGGTATATTTCTGCTAATCAAAGCCAAAACCAAATCATACAGACACACATCATGTTGTATCAACAGAAACTATGATCTTAAAGAGAAACTCCACAGAAATTCCTTGCTGAGTTGAAACAGCCCTGATTATTGCTTTGTTTCCTTCCTTTCTTCACCTTATAGTAAGCTACAACCTTCTACTCATCCTTCTTCCCATCCAGACAAACACTGATTAAAATCCCCTGTAGTTAGTGGGTTTCCCTCTGTTTTCATCTCTTTCTTTTACTAGACTGTAAGTTGAGTGAGGATGAAGTTGTTGGATAATTTGAGGCACTGCTAGTTTTTCATTTCACCACATATTTTCCCAGAGCTAATAAATTAGCACCAGCAAGAAGAGCAACAGGCACTCGGGTTTCCATAAAACATTCAAATACAAGGGGGTTTTTATTATTATAGCTGTAACCAAAATGATTTGAGGAATGCTTTTCAGAGAGAAAATAAACATCCAGAGGAATTTCATCCTGTTTGGAGGGAAGAGTCCATCCAGGTAGATCTGTGCTTCAGTGGTGGATCCCACAGCTGGATCCCACACCAAGGGAGCACCAACTACCAACATAGTGGGGTGAGTAAGGGCTTCAGTGCTCATCCTGGGCACCTGAGCTAGCAAAAAGTAAACTCAGCTGAATCCCTTCACTAAACTACACACCCACCTCTGCTTAATTAACTCTTAAGCCAAATGACTGAGGCAGAAAAAGCACGAGTTAATTAATATATCATGATGCAGTAAATAAAACCCCCTTTGACTGGACAATAAAGGCAAAGCAATTTAAGATTGGTTCAAAAATACCTCAAGCCTCACACACTGTGTTAATTAAGTGTGTTTAAAGCCAGGATATCTCATGTCTATACATGCAAAGGCTTTATTTACAGCTGGAGCTTCAGATACATAGTTAGCATCAACACTTAATCTCAGGGATCACAGCTGAAATAGCTCCTGCTGTGTCATTTTTGGAGGCAGTATCTTTGAATCCTATTAAAAATAAACCAGGCTTTCATTAAAGCTGCAGCCTTCATCTGAGATGGTTGCAAGCACTAGTAGTTAATTATAGATTAAACATTTTTGCAAGACTTTGAAACTCTACTTGAAACTAACCCCAATAAACTGAGCTCCACACTCAGTAGTTCTGAAATTCAAAGATCACAGAGCTTCAGACTCATTTTAATTGCTTGCACATATTTAACATTACATCCATTTTCTCTTGCAAAAAGGCTCTTGGTGCACATCACCCTATAGTAATGCTCAGCTTACAACTGCTCCTACTACAGCTACTCACACTCTGTCACACACAATCCTCTCATCCAGTTGATAGATTTTTTTTCTTTTATAACAATTAATAACAAGTAGATAACTGTTAATTGATTATTTCTACAGTAACAGTGTCTCAAACACACCCTCTTAACATTTTTATTCAGCTCAAAGTTAAGAGTTATTTGCATTCCAAGAGATATCTACATTCTTGAAGTAATAAGATAAACACAAATTAAACTCCTACAAGGTTAAGGGATTGTATAGCCATAAAAACTGATATTATTAAAGACTTGGAGAACTTCTTTATGACTGCTACAAAACATCAGCACATTTTTGTACTTTTATGAACCACCACATAAGAGCTGCTTAGAATTTTGTGTTAGAGAAACAGGACTAATACCAAGAATGGAACAGAGGAAAACTTTCCTACCTGGTACCATGAGGATTTGTAATCTCAGGGGCTGGTATCACACAACCTGCTCAGAGAGCTCTGCCAGGGGACAGCTCAAGTAGGGCTGGGGGCAGTTGGGATGCTTTATAGACCGTGCGTTACTGCTGATAACCAACACACGAGCGAGGGTGTGACCCCACCCCTCAGCAGATGGGTCCAAACTGCATTTAACAGGGGATGGGGGGAAGGGGAGAGTCCTGAGCAGCTCCTGGTGTTCTTGTTAGCTCATCAAGGAGGAAGAGAGCCAGGTAAATGTGTTGGGTGATGTGAAATTTTGGTTAGAAAGAGTTGTATCTCAGTATCTTTAAGGTATAAGTAGAACAGGATGCTGATCCATCTTCATTCAGAGGAAAGAAAATAGCATAGTGCTTGGGTTGCTTGAGTTTAGGAGGTGATGGTACCCAGGGTTCCTTCATATTTGTGGGAGAGAGAAAAGTTCTTGGGGATCCTGAGTAACTGAGGGGTAGAGCAGGGGATCTCAAGTAATCGTTCAAGGCTGAACAATGGTGGGATTTATCCTTCTTGTTTGGTTTTATTGCACTACTGCTTAAACCTCCCCTCTAAGTGGCTTTTTGTACAAGCTGTGACTCTACATGGGGTAACGTTTACCAGGAGTAGTAAAAGATATGGTTAAAAACCAGAATTCTTCTTTTCTCTCACATTCTCATTTGCACACTTTCATTATCTCCTTCACATGCTTTCTCCTCTATTCTTCCCACACCAATCCTTCTAAAAAGCCTCTGTCACTATAAAAATACAGTCATTCCATCTCCAGGAAGCAGCAAATCAGCTGAAATGTTGTTATCTGAAAGCTGGTAAATTCCACAGAATTGCTTTTCTAAGGAAAAAAAAATACATTGTAATGAAATGGTGGTAATTGCTGCAGTTTGTCTTCAATGTGGATTTTTTCCCCCAGACGCATCCTGCTTGGATTAGATTCTTTGTCTACAAAATGTGGCTCTTATAAAGGCTGCACTACACTTAAAAAAAATTAAAATAATAATAAAAAAAATCCAGCCCTCACTGTTGAACTCCCTCAAAGAATGATGTATAACGTTCCTGGGCGGGGGGGGGAAATAAATTGCTTAGATATTTCATCTGGAAATGGAAATGGCTGAGTTCTTATCCTGTTCTCTCAATGACACAATGAGAACTCTGCGTTAAGGACTCGCGCGTCTTTCAACGTGTTTTTATGCCTCTTGTTCCATTTCACTAAGTATCAGGCAATTTGTTTTGCCTGCTGTAAGTATAGAAACTATCCCCTTAAAATCACAGTGTAAAGAGGAGTGCATGGAACAGCAGCAGCAGGTTAACAGCGTGTGCTTCTGAAACCTGCCCAGCGCTTTGCAAACACCACACTGGGCCCTGCTCTCAGCTCTCCGACCCACTGCGCTTCCACCAGCAAACTCAGGCTCCCACTCCCCATCCCTGCTCCTGATCGTCCCCACAGCGGTATTGTCACAGCTGCTATTACCACCCTACGTGTTTTACCTCACCAGAGAGCCAAAACAACACTTAGCTGTGGTAAAGTTGATATTCTTCTGAAAGAACATCCCCTTCTGCTTAAACAGTATTGAAAGTGAGTTTTATATCAGCTAAGCCCAGTCAAGTTTGTAGTCTAAAATAGATAATGGGGAGAATTGAGACACCAGGTCATTGCAGTAGGGTGGATAAGGTTGTGATGCTGCAACAAAGCAGTTTTGTGGAGACAGAAGTGTAAACAGGCCAAAAGATGAACTAAGCTGTTGTAGATCACTAAGAGATATTGTACAATCAGAGGCTTTTAGCAGAAGCAGCGAGGGTATTGAAATGGCTCAGGCAGCAGCTTAGGCCCTTGACATAAGTCAGGGTGAATTATAAACAACTTTAACTGAGCTGGGGAAAAGAAGGGAGCTGGCAATCGCAAAGTAAGGAGTATCCTGTTGATGTCCTTGGGATGTGAACAGAGCAAAGCCACCTGTTATACCAAAGAGAAAGTTCCCAGGAGAATTAATGAGCCAGTCAGTGTGGGTCTTTGGAATATGCATGGGCTTGATTAACCACTGTATATAAGGAGCACGTGTGTAATCAATAAACTGGAACTCTGATGATCACTCATATTGAGCGTCTGGGTCTTCCCTCTGTCGCAACACTAAGCGTGTGCAAAAGAAAAGTTCAACTAAAAGGCACAGTGAGAAAAGTTTCAACCACCACCAGAGGATCCCCAAAGAGCACCAAGAGACTCCAGTGTGCGTGCGAAAAGGACATCTGCATCTCTTAATGGATTCCTGGAAATGTAAGGAATATGTTAATAATTTGTTAGAAAGTTAATGAATATGCATGTTTTGATAGTATAAAGCTTTTGGAGAGAAACAAGTGGGTATTCACGATAGGCAGAGCGACCCCCTGTGCATCCAGCATCACCATAAAGAACTCCAGCTTCTTCAGACTACACTGGTGTTAAGAAATTAATTCCCCATTTCAGTGACAAAGTCATAAGCGTAGGGGCCAAAGACAAGTCCTGCAGGGTCCACTGTTGTGTCTGGTTTGGGATGTGGGCCGGGTATGTGGGGTGTTTTGGACACGGGCTACTGGATTTTCCTCCACTGGAAGCTCAAAGGGCGCTGTCTGTGTTGGGCTGGCACGCCAAGCCCTGCCCAGGCTCCAGGTCTGGGGTCCCACAATGCTTCCAAGAGGAAGAACAGCCCGTTTACTGCATCATCCTCCCCAACCAAGTGGAAGATGTATCTGTAAATGTATATGTATTTGTATTCCTTAATGACCAATACAAAAAGCTTATATATATTGTCACCAGCAGTCTCCACATCCTATTCCCTTCCATTTTAAAATCACTTTCTATTTGAATTTAAGGGCAAGTTAACTCAGCTGCACTAAACATCAGGAGATCAATATTAATTACTTCCAATTAGCTTTATTCCCATGTCTAGAACAAGCAAAACAAAGACCTACAGCAGAGTGCACACCTCTTCTTCTGTTTATTAACACACAGTGAAAAATAATCCAGAGGGACAGGCATAACTTCGATGTTTTAAATGAACTCTATTAATCTTTATTTATTTCACCTTATGCTACTAGTAGCAGACACCAACATCAACTAATTGTAAAGGGGAAGCAGAAAATAACTTTACTTTTTCCATTATTCTCCCTCATGTGTTTTGCAGAACTTTGTACATGAAGAGTTACACTGATGCTCACTTAGAGCTAAGCTGGGTTGGTATTTGTACAGGTAGGCACTAAGTATTTGGTATTCTCTAATGAGAATAAAGGAAAGAAAAACACTGAAAGATAAGGAAATCTCATTGTAAAGCCATGAAACTGTCTGTAAGAAAAAATTTAGTGAGAAAACACAACAGCAAATTTAGTGAAAACCACGAATTTAGTGAAAACCACAAATGTAGTGACCTGAAGGTAGTCTCCAATCATTTTAAAACTGCTTGTACTTCCAGTTGATTGCAACTCTTCACAGCTGTGTAGTGATAAATATACAGAACACCTGCCTCTGTGTAGGCATTTTCTCTAAGCAGGGAAAGCTAAAAGCAAGAGGAGTCTTGCAATTGAATAGCAAAAGCAGAAAGAACTCCAGTTTTTGTTTCTTAGTAAATGAATTTCAACACTCGAGGCTACAACACTGTAACACCGCCCACGCTGGCATGGAGAGGATGGACTGTAATGTTTCCCAGACTATTGTAATTATCATTTTTGCTGTGTTTGCCAGACATGTCCCTAAAACCTCTTTATTTCATCTAAGATATGAAGTTTTACGAAAGATATTAAATCATCTCTAGGCAGTAGGTTGACTGCAAACACATCAAGCGTTATATATTTTTAAATGACCTGAGAGAGGGAAGTAATCCATAGTGAAACAGTTGTAGTCATCACTTTCTGCTGGTTTCACTCATGGAGATTTCCCTGAGATAATCAGTAAATTGATTTATACTCTGGAACAGGTTTGGAGCCAGGGACATTGGAAAAATCAATATCACTTTCCACCTTGGCAGCCACTCATCAGGCAATTCTGTTAGAAAGGAGAAGGGGAGGTGAGTTGTTGAAATATGTAAGTGATGAAGAGCATCTCTAAAGTTCTTGAATCTCGTGAGAGGATCCACATCTTTCTGCTTCTGATCAGATGCAAAATGTAAGTAAAATGGCACAGTTTCCCAGAATTTTGAGTTGTCTGCTCTATTGCTTACATCCACTTGTTATGCTGATGTGTTTTCACGCAGCAGTGATGTTTTTATCCCTTCTTATAAAAGTGTCTGAGGTATTTGTGTGTTTTTATTAACTATAAAAGAAGTTTAAGTGTTGAGCTCAAAATTTCTGAGGAGTGGATGGCTACATTGAGATGAGATAAAACACTCCTGGGGTATTTATAGCTCCCAGGTTACAAGTGTACTCGGTCTACAGGCCCCAAGAGAACACTTTAAACTAAACAAAAAAATAATAATTTTTAAAACCTGCAAAAGCTATGCTATTGCAATCAAAGAATCATACAATTGTCTTGGTTGGAAAAGAGCTTTAAGACCACTGAGTCCAACCATGAACCCAACACTGACCAGTCCCCACTGACCCCTGTCCCTCAGCACTGTGTCTACACGACTCTTCAATCCCTCCAGGGATGGGGACTCCACCCCTGCCCTGGGCAACCCCTTCCAATGCCTCAGAACCCTTTCAGCAAAGAAATTCTTCCTCACATCCCATCTCAACTGCCCTGGCCACAACTGGAGCCCATTTCCTCTTGTCCTGTCCCTTGCTCCTTGGTTGAACAGACCCACCCCCACCTCTCTGCACCCTCCTGTCAGGGAGTTGGACAGAGCCAGAAGGTCTCCTCAAACAATGTGTGTTAGGTTGTTTGTTGTGGTTGGCTTGTGTTGTGGCTTGGTTTGGGGTATTTTTTTGGAGGGGTGGTCTCTAGTGTATCTGTAGGATGGGACAGAGTAGCTGAAAGAATGTGCTTTCCTCTGAAAGCAGTTAGTGTACATGTTCAAGCAGTTCACAGAATCCCAGCATGGTGGGGTTGGAAGGGACCTCAGGAGATCATCCAGTCCAACCCCCCTGCCAAACCAGGTTCCCTACACCAGGCTGCACAGGAAAGTGTCCAGGTGGGTTTGAACATCTCCAGAGATGGAGACTCCACACCCTCTCTGGGCAGCCTGGCCCAGGGCTCCGGCACCCTCACAGGAAACAAGTTTTTCCTCATGTTTAAGTGGAACCTCCTGTGCTCCAGTTTGTGCCCCTTGTCCTATCACTGGCCACCACTGAGAAGAGTCTGGCCCCTTCCTCTTGACACCCACCCTTTAGATATTGATAAACATAGATAAGGTCCCCTCTTCTCCAGGCTGAACAGACCCAGGAAGATGCTCCAGCCTCCAGTTGTGTGTAAGCCATGTGCTACCCTCACAGGACCTAAGCCATGTGTAAGCCACACCTGCCTCTTGGAGTGTTGTCTGTGAAAACGCCCTGAAAACCGAGTTGTTGTGTAACATGAGTTGGCTTTTTTCTCTCCTTTTAACAAAGAACCAAGGTCAGTTTCTGAGAAGACACCAGCTTTACAGCCCCTGCTCAGGACAGACCTGTGGCTCTTGTAGCTGTTTGTACACGGCTTGTCCCACACTGATCCAAGGCAGCTCTCTTGGCCCTCATGCAGGGGCACAGCCGTGGCCCGAGCAGCTCCTGTGCCACCGGGCAGGGCCAAACTGAGCGGTGTGAGGTGGCCTGGCTGTCTGAGGGACAGCTGAGCTCAGCGGTGAGTGACACCGAGAGAACAGCCCCTTCTGCTTAAACACTGTCACGTTGAGAGTTAGTGACATATCAGCTTGGTCAAGTTTATTGTCTGAAATAGAGAGCAGGAGACTTGAGGTGTCAAATCTTTGATAAGTGGTGTTGGAATGAACCAGTTTTGTGAAGACAGAAGTGTTGTGAACAGGCCAAGAGACAGACTGAGCCTGAGCAGAAGGAAAATCCAACTAAAGGGCACAGTGACCAAGTTTCTATGATCATCAGGTGACCCTGAGGATGATCAATACCTGGGCAAAAAGAACATTTAAATGTATTAATGAGTGCTTGGAAATGTGATAAATATGTTAATAATTTATGGGAAAATAAATGAATATGCATGTGTTGATAGGATAAAGCTTTTGTAGAGGGACAAGGCGGGATGCACGATGGGTGGAGCGATCCCCCGTGCACCCGGCGCTGCCATAAAGAACGCTGCTTTCTACAGCAACTCCAAATCCAGCCTTCCGACCGGCTTTTTCGGTATCAACCGCTCGCCTGGAGCGGCTGCCGGGTCGCACTGACCGCCGGGGTCACAATGACCGCCGTGTCCGGAGCGCAGAGCCCCTCGCTCCCCATCCCGCTCCTGCCCTCAGGCACCACCTCTCCCCCGGACCCGTCCCCTCAGGGCGCCGCCACCGCCCGCCCCAGCGCTGACGTCACGCCAGGCGGCACGTGCGCGCCCGGCTCGCCCAATCCGCTCCCGCGCAGCGAATTCAAACCGCGGGGCGGTGGCGACCGTTGGGCTGCGCGCGGGCGGGGCGGGCGCGCGGGCGGAGCTGACAGGGGATGGCGGGGCCGCTGCGCGGGCGCCATGGAGAGCCGGGCGGCCGCCCCCGGGCCCTACCGAGCCACCAAGCTGGTGAGGATGGCGGGCGGGCGGGCTGGCCGGGGCTGCGGGGCGGGAGGAGGGGAGTCGCTGCTACCGCGGTGCCCAGGCTCCATGTCAGGCCGAGCCGCTGCCTCACGGGTAGAGCACGAGTTAATATTGGGCCCCTCAGGTACATCCCGCCGTGGCCGTTGGGCTTTGTGGGTGAGGGCAGCGCGTGGCGGGTGCTGTGGGGCAGGGGGTGGCTCTACCCCGTCCCCCCACCACCCTGTGAGCGCTGTCGCGACATGTCGGGAGCTCTGCGACCCTCCCTGGGCCGGGCCTGGGGTAGTGGCAGCGTCTTGGTGCTTGAAAAGTGGGTGACAGCAGCTCAGTAAGAGGAGCCTGTTAGTTACAGCGTGTCATTGAATTTTGTGTGAGTAAATAGGAAAGAAGTAAAATAATTTACAATTTAGAACTGATGTTTCTGTCCTCTGACAGCTGCATTCATCTCAGGTGAGACACTGGCCCAGGTTGGCCAGAGAAGCTGTGGCTGCTCCTCCCTGGAAGTGTTCTCGGCCAGGTTGGATGAGGCTTTGAGCAACCTGGTCTAGTGGAAGGTGTCCCTGCTGCTGGCAGGGGGGTTGGGACTGGATGAGCTTTAAGGTCCCTTCCAGCCCAAACCAGTCCATGATTCTGTGTCTGAGAGCTGCTCCAAGTTTGAAGGCAGTGGTCTGAGAGTGCCTCAGGAAACTGAGTTGATGTAAATGCTGGGCGTGTGTGGACTGGGTCAGTAAAATTCATTGTGTTTGTGAAACTTCAGCCTTATTTAGAGTTATGGAAAAATGAGATAAAAACCTAAATTAAATGTTTATTTTTTTTTATTATTCTGAATGTTCATGTTTCTATATTAATGCTACTACATTCTTTAGAATAACTATCAGCATTTGTTAGTATTAATGTTGTGATTTTACAGAATCCCAGAATTGCCTGGGTTGGAAAAACCCTTTAAGCTCATCCAGTCCAACCATGAACCCAGCACTGACCAGTCCCCCACTGACCCATGTCCCTCAGCACTGTGTCTACACGACTCTTCAATCCCTCCAGGGAATTTATATGCTTATTAATATAATATTGCTTCAATTAATACTTACAGTGATCAACTTCAGGCTTTAACCTTACATTCTTTGCTGTTTTGTTTCCCATGCAGTGGAATGAAGTTACCAAATATTTCCGAGCAGGAATGCCATTAAGGAAACACAGGCAACATTTCAAAAAGCATGGAAGCTGTTTTACTGCATCAGAAGCTGTAGACTGGCTCCATGAAGTGTTAAGGAGTAACAGTAACTTTGGTCCTGAAGTTACAAGGCAGCAGACTGTTCAGTTATTAAGGAAGTTTCTCAAGAATCATGTAATTGAAGATATAAAAGGGAGATGGGGATCTGAAAATTTAGAAGACAATGGTGCACTGTACAGGTACTGAAATGAAGACCAGTTAACAGAGCTCTTCAGATTGAGAACTTTCTTTAAAAAACTTAATGCTCAGATTCTCAAAACTATCTTGCTTTGGGTTGAGCAGTTGGGACAAAAATTATTAGCATCATTTTACTCCACTCACCATTTTACTTGAGTCTGACTGGCAGTGTAGACCATGCATCCTGTGTGCTGAGGGCTGTTGCCATGCTTTTGTCTAGATGAGTTTTTCACTGCAGGTGTGCTACACTGAAGTGCTTTGAGGGGCAGCCAAGAAGAATTTGTTGTAGTAGCTTCATGCTGTGCCTCCAGTCCTGTGTTTACTTCTCTTGTACACTTCACAGAAAGTCTAAGTGGGAAACAGTCTCTGCTAAGTGCTTAAATTAAAGGTATTAATGGCCCTCACTTCTCAAATTCTGCTCTCAGTGCTGTTTAAATATCTGAGTGTCTTCAGCTTAACTTTGGAATCGAGTAGCCCAAAGCTAATTTACAGTATGATGATGTTAAACAGTGATCTAAAGAGATAATGTCACCATTTTTCTTGTTAGTTTTCTGAATCTTCAGAATCTTACAGAATCACACTGGTAGGGTATGCTTTTGCTTAAGTGACTTTTTATAGTTTTAATCTATTCTAAACATATTCATTACAGATTTCCTTCAACATCTCCAGTTAAACCTCTACCAAGCTCATGTCCACCAAAAGAAAACTTGGAAAACTTCTCTAGAGACAAAGAAAGACTTCTTAAACTGCCACATTTATCCAGGAGAACTTTTAAAAAACATGAATTTCTACAGTCTCTGGTAATAACTTATGTTTCTGACATCATTACAGTTGCTATGTGTTTTCTTTATTCTAAAAAAAAAAAAAAAAATCTAGAAGCAATCATCTTTTCATGATGCTGTGCTGTTGTGTCATCTTCCCTTCTAGCTTAAGAAATAAATGGATAAGTTCTTATGGACAGTGAAATAGAACATTGATATAGGTATAACAGAAAGATACATCTGTATTTTATAATTAAATATTTTGGTGATGTGTTTTATTAAATAATCTGTAAGTATTCAAATCAAATACATTTAAAACCATCTGTAAGTGTAACATGGCATTTTTTAAATGCTGGCAGCAAGTGAAGGATTGTGTATTTGACAGAAAACATTAAGTTCACTCTTAAACTGATGTGAAACTGTTTCTGGTAAACTTATTGGCAATAATTTTTGAAGATAAGCGGAGAGGGGGGAGTGTGATTAATGCAGCCATGTTACTTAGAAAGGTCATTTGACACACACACACCACAGCCACCCCTGTGGCAGTACAGGGCTCGTTTTGCATCAGTATGATCTGAGATGATAGAATTTTAATTGTGTGTGTATATGTAAGGATGTTCTATGTTGTTTTTGTCTCATTCAGTGCACAATTCTCCCTGCTGGAGTATTTTAGAGTTTTGGGAGGGCTGGAAGGTGGAGTTCTAGAAATGATCTGGACAATATGTTCTTGTTGACAATGTATTTTTTTCATTTAGGACAAGTAAAAGGCACAAATTATTTAAGTGTTGTGCTTACTTTTTGAAAAAGATTGAATGTGAGCATTTGGCCTTTTATTCTTTTCAGATTCATGCACATGTGATTCACATTGTGATCCTAAAGGGAGAATACTTCACCTACTAATACCTTGGGGTTTGATGTCTTTCTGTCTTAAATTGCTGACTTCTGAGTTGGTCAGGTCTTTATTCATAGTGGTCTTTTGGTTTTTAGTTGGGTGTGGTTACATTTCAGCACTGAGACTTAAGGTTACTCCCTGCATCATGTTTTGGAAATTAAAAGTTCTGCAGAATGCTCTACTCTTTTGAGAACAATCTTTACTTAATTTTGAATTATCTTCAGAGCATTGTTTATCTTACAGTATCAACCACTCATTTTCAGGAAAACTTGGAAAAACCAAACCCACAGGAAAACAAGGAAGACACACTGCATAGGAAGGAAATAAGCCAGGAATATGTGCAAGAAACTTGGAGAAATATCATTCTAATCCAGTAAGTAAGACATTGTAGAAAGTGCCTTCTTGTACACGTGCTTTGGGTATGTCATGGCCCAATCACGTGGTTGGCTTGCCAATTTTTTTGAGTTTTTTTAAAATTATGTTTTAAGTTGAATGTTTTTTACTGTTGTTTACATATGCTTTTGAATGTATTTATTAGCACTGGATTGTTGCATTAAAGAAATTTCTTGAAATGTATTGTTGCTGGTGTTGAAATATATTTTAAATACCATAGGTGCTCTTTTTTACTGATTTTTGGTATTTATCCCAGGAAAAAGTGTGTTCTCAAATTGTCCATCTGGAAGGGAGAATTTATTCAACAGTTATCAAGTCACTGATGTTTGAATAGATATGGAAAGAACTTTTCATTCATTACTAGCAAACCTTTTAGACAACACCTGCTCTTTTCCTCCCCACAGTTTGCAAACCATTTTAGGCCTCCCATCTTTGGAGGAAGTTCTGCAGCCAGCACAGATCGTTCCTGAGTATGTCATGTACAACATGACTCACACGAGCAAGCATGGTGTTGTCATTTTGCAGAACAAATCAGGTAAGGTTTTGGTTTTTTTCTGGTTTTGCTTAAAGATTTTTGCTTAAAGATTTTTGTGATTGCAACAGACAATAAATAGTAATTAAAATAATACGTTTCCTGGTCTTTAACACTTTTTTCCCCCAAAATAATGTGCTATTATTTGTATTAGTTATGAAGTCTTTGGAGTTATGTATAAATAATGTGCTTGTTTGTTTGTTTTAGAGGATCTCCCTCACTGGGTGTTGTCAGCTATGAAATGCCTCGCGTACTGTAAGTCACTGAATAGTTTTTAAGTTCCAGAAACCTATTTTGAGTTGAAAGTGAAATATACTTGCGTGTCAAGATCAACTGTGATGCATCATTTTGGAAATTCAAATAATCTTAAGTGCCTTGATATGTGGAGAAGCAAAGAAAGCAATAGATATCAAGTTATGGCACAGAAACATAACCTAAAAGAGTTCAGATCTGTTAAAGATGTTATATTTTAGGTAATCAAGATATCAGTCCTTTAGCAGTCTAGCTAGTTATCCTGCTTTTAGGCTGCATCATCTCATTCTGCACACAAATTTTTGGCAATGTGAACAGATTAAATTAGTGGAAGAAGAGGGGCTTCAGTGTTCCTTAATCTGTGAAATACACAGGAGGCTTAAATAAACTCTGAGCTTTCTGTGGAAGCATTTTGTCTGAGGCCATGAAAAAGTTAAGGACTGGTTTTTAGAAAAATAATTCCTATTAATGTAAGAGTCAGGCAGGGAGAAAACGTGAGCACTTGGGCAAAGCCTGTGTGTGGTTTCCTCTAATGCAGTTTTTCAGAAGTAAAGGGACTTTCCCATTCTAGTTACTGGCTTTGAGTTGGACAAAACCAGTTCCTACATTTCATATTAAACTGGGGAAGCCAATTCGAAGAAAACCAGTTAGGTTTTTATTTGTCTTAGAAGAAATCAAACAAAATTTTGCAAAGGGTTTGGGGAAAAAAGCAGCAGACTTGTATTGTCAGCTTTAGAGTCTACTCAGTTTGACATGAGAACAGGAGAAGGAGTTCAACTCATTTCCTCCTGGACCCTGGACTTGGAGTGTAGCTCCTCTGGTACCTCCTTATCTCCTTCCCCACCTTTTTCTTCAAACAGTCTGTAGAAAAATCTTGTGCTTAAAACCCAGTGAGACACCACTTACAGTTACAGTTCAGCTGTGGAAAATGGAAACCTTCAATCCCTGACCAATCTCTGCGTAGGAGATGAGCTGGATTCCTAAAGTTGGATATTTTAGCTGTTAAACAGGTTTTGTGGCAGAACAGAACTTTGTCTGCAGAGTGAGAGTCAGCCTGCACTCATCCCTTCTTTCGGTATTAATGTATGAAATATCAAGCAGCAAAACTGAAAGCGGTTACAACTTCAGTAAAACTTTGTGCTTTTTTGTTTTCTTTGTGTATCTGCTTAATATAAAATTCAGAAAGGCATGATGATCTTCAACTTCAGAAAAGAGGAATCAGTTACCTAAGGCATGAGTGTTAGGTGTACTGGAGCAGCTGCCTTGGGACTACCAGGAAAGTATTTACTGTGGAGTAATGCAATTAGCACAGATTTTCACACAGTTTAGTGGGGGAGGCACTTTCACAGTGCCTGATGAAGTTCAGTTCCTATTGGCTCAGGCTGATGTGGATTCCCTTGCTAATAAAGGAGTGGTTTTGTTCTTCAGCATGTGCTGTAGCAGACCTGTGTGGTAGATAAGTCTTTCTCCCTTACAGTGCCATTGATTTTCATGAAGCTTCACAGAATCTGTCTTTGAGGCTTCCTTATAGAATCCCAGACTGGTTTGGTTTGGAAGGGACCTCAAAGCTCATCCAGTCCCAACCCCCTGCCAGCAGCAGGGACACCTTCCACTAGACCAGGTTGCTCAAAGCCTCATCCAACCTGGCCCAGAACACTTCCAGGGAGGAGCAGCCACAGCTTCTCTGGCCAACCTGGGCCAGGGTCTCACCACCCTCACGCCAAAGAATTTCTTCCTCACATCCCATCTCCATCTCCCCTCTGCCAGTTTAGAGCCACTTCCCCTTGTTCTATCATTAACTGCCCTTATAAAAAGTCCCTCCCTTTGCCAGATGTGTTTGAAGTGGAGCTACATAGATCATAATTACATAAGCTTTGCATCCCTGTGAAGCAGGCTTTGAAAAGATTCTGGAGAAGCAGTGGACAATTACTGACTTTTTTATTTTTCTTTTTTTTTTCTTCTTTTTTAATAAAACTACTTCTTGAAATGGCTTAACAGGGCATGTTAGAGTGAGATGAGTGCCTCTCAAATGAAATCTGAGATTATGAGCTCTTTATGTGTGTGCTTGCCCTGCTATTTTTCTTCACCAGCATTCCCAAAGACACAGAGCCTCTTAGGTGAAGAGCACTGTTAGAAAAAGCAGGACAGGGAAGAGCCTGGTGAGTGGATTGAAATCAAAGTGGACAATAGAGTGAGCACTGGTCTGTGAGTGTTTCAGTACCTTAATTCCCATGTCAGTCCTGTATTTAGAACTAAATGTCTTTGTATTCAGGGGACAAAAACTGGAAGCTTTCTGGCTTTTTGAATTCTCAAATTCAATTTGAGTGAATTAGTTCAAGTGGAGGCTTTATCAAGCTGTACTGTAGCCAAATGATGAAGGCAATGGTTACTTTGCACAGTGCAAACTAAGAATGCTTACACTGGCAGGAGGAATGCTGCTCTGCTGTATTTTTAGTGTAGCGTGTGATAATGTGATTATGATTATAAATTTTGATCATATCAAAAGTTAAATTTTCCCTGGTTCTATGTGCAATTAAAACTGCAAATTCCTAATTCCTTAGAATTGGCTTTGTAAGGTAGATTTATAGGAGTTCAGTGGAGTATAACACCAGGGTTAAAGATCTACACAATGACAAATTTTATTTGTTCCAGGCCCCCTTTCATTCATTCTTTTTTTTCTTGCTTGTAGCAACATGGTCAAGGTTTATTAATTAGTTCTCTTGGATTATTGGATTGTTCACTTCTGAAAAAAAGATCCACTGTGGAAATAGTGATGAACAAAACTTTCTGTTGTTGACCTATTTGAATAGAGGAGTTGAAAAGAGGAGACCCCACAGAGGGAAGACACTGACCAGCTCTGTCTGGCCTACACCTAAAGCAAAACCTGTGTGCTGTGGCTTCTCGGCACGTGCTTGAGTCGGTCACAGCATGAGCTTCTTGATCTGGAAGCCTGAGCTCCCCGTGGCAGAGCTGGGATTACTGGAGTTTGGAAGTGAAGGAAGATGCTGCAAGTCTGGGATTATTTTGCTGAGGAACCTATAAAGGGAATAACTGAGTTTTTATTTATTCTCCTGGTGTGGAACAGCTTGTTGAAGCTGAGCACAACTCCTCAGTGGCTGTGTAGAATATTTTATATGGGTTTTGCCTAGAAGCAGTACAGTGCTGAGCTAAACAAAATATTTCTATGTTGCTGACATGATCCTTTTCTTGTGAAACTGCCATTCCTACAAGAACAAACTTAAGTTGATTTTTTTTTTCTTAATAATGGAATTGTGAGAGTAAATACTTGTGTGAATTTTCTTTCTTCACCTCTTTTTAGGGCCTAGAAATAACGACATGAGCCAGCCAACTTACAGTGGGTTTGAACGGGATGTGTTCAGAACGGTTGCTGATTACTTTCTCAATCTCCCTGAACCATTGCTTACTTTTGAATACTATGAACTTTTTGTTAATATTCTAGGTATGTATGAATTTGGAAATAAGCAGTGCAAGTCTAAGTTTATATCAACTGGAAGACAAATCTGTAATTCAAAGCAGACTTTGACTCCCTAATCTGTACGACAGCTTGAATCTGAGGAAGATCATCAATGCTATCATTCTGTATTAATTGAGATGTAGTTCTGTCTCTTAATATCCTCTAAAAATTGCTGTCTCAGCTAACATTCTAAATATGCAGTAACCATCATTTAAAAATAGGTGCTGGTTCCTGTCTGTTCCTCACTATGGCAGTGTGTTAACTTTCTTTATTCTTGCATGTTGGTTGCAATTATCTTGTTAGATTGCTTTTGGACTGAGCTAATTTTTTCTTAGGTTTTACTAACAGTGTCAACTGTAAATTAGTGTCTTTGATTTGTTGTCTTCTCTGTTCAGTTAGCAACTTACTTTCTGAACTTGTTAATTTTCATACCACTTGCATCTTAACTTATATTTCATTTTCTGATAGTTATGTGTGGCTGCATCACAATTCCAGATATATGCAGTGGAAAACATTCTGTCCAAGATGAGAAATGTGACTCTCAACCTTCAAAAATTCTTCACTTGAACTCTTTCAAGTCAACTGAGTGTCTTCTTCTAAGCCTACTTAGCAAAGAGCCTGACAAAAAGAAGAAAGAATATGAAGTTTCCAGGAAGCCTTCTTCAAAAGAGATAACTATTCAAAAACAATGTGCAAAGAAACTGCAGCAACATAAACTGACATGTAAACCAGGTAGTGCTCATCATCTAATAGGTGGAAGCTGTCAAAATCTTTCAGGTTTCAGGAATGAACAAGATCCACCTCAAACATTTAGGACAAGATGTTACTCTTTGGAAAGAATTGGAGGTACTGCTTCAAGTGTATGTAATAAAGGAGAACCTGGTTCCCTCAGGCAGAGTGGTGTGAACACCATTCTGGGCACAAGAAATGGAAAACAATCACTACCATGTAAGCACAAAGCTAGTTCTGTACTGGAGCTTGGTTTTGATAGCACACACCAAAACCAAACCCCAGGTGTCATGAGAGTGTCTGCCCCAACTCTTCAGGAGAAAGAGCTGTTTGATGAGAACCACGGGTCGAAGCAAGTATGCAGGTCTCTGAGCTTACTTGGCAAGAAGAACTCCAGAAGTTGTGCTAGCATTAATACACCAGCTGCTGAAATCACAGTAAAGCCAAGCTCTCCATTTTGTGGGCAAGCAAAACCAAATACCTCTGGTGTGGCTTCTTCAGTGGACACCAGGACTGAGGTTTCTGCTATCACCATCAATAAAAGACTCTGCAAAAGCACCATAGAACTCTCAGAATACTCTTTCCCTCCCTCTTCTTGTATGTTGACTGGCACGCAAAGTAAGATGGCTTTCCAAAGCATGTTGTATTGGCTCAGTGTGTTATCTGACTAATCCCTGCTTCCTCAAGCTTTGGCACTGTTGCTCAGGTTTTTGGTATGCATATAACATGATTTGTGGGTTTTAAGAAACAATAATAATAATCCTGGTTGCTACATTGCGCTGCCTAAAGGTTGCCTCTGCTAACAAATAATAGTGTGTGGTATCTTGGGAGTCTTAAACTTGCTGTGTCAGTAATTCACACTTCTGTTCAGGTAAGTGCTAAGTAGTTCTGACCTAGACACTGTCTGAGAGTGAGGCAGGGAATTTGCCTGTTGGAGGAGATGTATTTTTCTGGTCTTTGAAACATTTCCTGGAATAACATTAATGTCATTTCTTAATTGTATTGTAGTCATGATTGTACCAGCAGTTTATCATAATGAAGCAAGTTGAAGATGACCACACACAAAAAAAAAAAAGCCACATAATATTATCTACCATGTTACAGCTGGTTTCTATGAAATATAGATTGTCATTACTGAAAAAAACAAAGCAAAACCGAATATTTCTTGTACCAAGATAAAAATATCCTAAAAGCCGGTTCAAACCTTAACGACAGTCGTCTCTACAATTAACTTGTAGATCTCCTGCAGCCTCATTTAGAAAGGATTGCTGTTGAAGCACTACAGATATGTTGCTTGTTGCTGCCACCACCGAACCGCAGGAAGATGCAGCTCCTGATGCGCATGATCGCCCGGATGAGTGAAAACGTTGACATGCCACGGCTGCACGGCGCCATGGGGACGCGCTCGCTGGTAAGGGACAAGTGCAGCGTGTCTGGCGTTTCCAGGACGTGGCTGAGGTGATGCTGATGTGCTTGAGGTTCTTGTCTCATTGCAGTTAAATAGTGATTAACAGGCAGATGTTTCATCTCTAGAATATTTACAAAAATCTGACTTGAAGCAAGTGCTTTCTTGTCTCTATCCTAATATATTTCAAATATTGGTCTTGGTTTTGTTTACTTTGGGAGGAGAAGGGAAGTGATTTCTTCAAAGAACACAAATGATTGTTTAGTCTGACTTCTTACCCAACTGCCATTTAACTGTAAAGGTGTCTTTAGAAAGCCTTTCTTGGGGTAAACATTTGTGTATGTGAATTTACAACAAAAACAGTTCCAAGGAAGTACATTTTCTGCTTGTGTGTTTAAAAACTAGCTTTGAGGTCTGAATTTAAGCTTTCATTGGAATGACTAAAGGTTTTTGTTAAGTGAGATTAGATAAAACAACAAAGCACCTGCAGGTGCTAATTTAAAATAAACCTACTAAAAGCTGGGAATATGAAAGCTATAAAAATGATTTTAAAGCTATTTAAATCTGGATCTTGGTGTGCCTTCAATCTTTGTTGGGTTGGCTGTGCAGGTTTTTTTATCATCTTTTATCAGTCTCAGGATGGCTGATAGATGATGTACACTTTACATCACTCATCTATGATGAGTACACTTTACACTTTACATCCCTCATCTGAAGGGGGAGACTTTATCTTCTTAGTACCTCTTTAAGACACGTGGTTTTTAACTGAAAGTACTGCTCACATCCAAAAAGTACAAGTCCAACCTTACAAGAAATTACTTTATTTCACATGAGGATAAAGTTATAATTGGTTTTCCTCCTCTCTTGACCAGTGGTGCAGGCAAGAGAGATTGCAATGAGAGTTGCTGTAGGAGAATTCATGGTGCCACTGTGTAGACTGGAAGGAAGGCAGATCCCTGAAGTGCAGGTACTAACGATCTGCTCAACACTTGCAGCTGATCCAGACGTTCTCTCGGTGCGTGCTGTGCTGTGCACAAGAAGTGGATCTTGACGAGCTGCTTTCTACTCGGTTAGTCTCATTCCTAATGGACCACCACCAGGAAATATTTAAAGTGCCAACTTACCTGCAGGTTGCAGTGCGGGATCACCTAGAGCACGTCAAGATGGCTCAGGTTGGTGGCATGATGGAAGTTTAAGTTTGCTAATTGCAGGGTGTTTGTTATTTCTGGAGGTGGAATGGAAAACTGCAAATAAAACCTGCTATATTTTATTTTGAATGCAAACTTTTATTAAACTTGTGGTGCAATCATAGATTTTAGCTATGTTATAATGTAGTGCAACATGTGTTCGCACTGTAAGTTAGTATGCTTGGGTGTTTGTTAGGTAGCTGCTCCCTGAAATAGTACATCATTATTTGAGTATATCCAGACCTCTGCTTCAACTTTTGTTTCAGTGCAAATATCCACAGGAAGAAATCTGTGCCATATTGCCAACGTATTCCTACTGCAAACAAATAACTCCTCAAGAGTTTGAAGAACAGAAAGTTTCTACCTCCCAAGCTGCAGTGGCAGAGCTCTTGGAGAACATTATCAAAGATAAAAACCTGTCTGTGAAAGATAAAAAGAAAAAGTTAAAACAGGTAAGAAATTTGGTGGGTGTTTCATCTCCTTCTGAAAATGCTGTTGTGAGGGAAGGATCTCAAGAGCAGACTGCATGGAAATGCTTGTTTTATGGAAGGGAGTTGTTCAGTGTGTTTGCCTGATTTGATTAGGAGTTTAAAGCTATGTCTAATACAGCATTTGATGCTATCTGGCAGCAGTGGTGGGCAGTCAGTGATTTAAAACCAGTAGAAAATTATTCAAAGCCACTGCTCTCCATTACATCATGTGCAGGAGAATTACAGCGTGGTTCCTTGTGATGCACTGGCTCTATAAGTTTACTATTAAAATGCTGTAGATGGGCTTAAAATCAATAGCTGCTAAAAGCAGGGATTTTTTTTCCTTTAGGAGACTAATCTCTGTTCACAATTCTGCAACATTCTCCGTGGACTTAGCTTTGTGTTTTGTAATATGTATATTGCTCAAGATTATCTGGCACTTCCATGGCCTACTCACATATTGCCTAATACTAAAGCTAAACTACAGCAATTCTGGCAGGATTTAATGCTGAAGGGTTTTTTCTGTTTTCAGGAAACCTTTGGCAAGTGTTTCTGACCAATTGAATAGTATTGTACTTGTCCTAGAATCTCCTAAGCAAGTCTTGTGACTCAAATTTGAAAAAGCAGCTTTTCAGAGCAAGCACATTTCTTTCTCTTTGGTGCCCCTCCTCCAGCTCCTGCAACACTGACTTTCATGTGTGTTCTGAAAACTTTCTGGTGCTGTAAAAGCAAAGGCTGGACTTTTGTTCAAGTTCATTACAACTTCCTGCATGTAAAGAAGAATAGTTAATTACAGGCAATTAAAACTTGGAGTAAGTAAGCAGTAAGGAGTGATACACAGCAGCATTTGAAGCAGGTGAAGTGGGGAGGGAGGAAATAAATTAAAATCAGTAAAATAAACAAACTAAAGCAGTAGAACTTGAAGTATATACTTAAATTTTTGATGACTTCCCACCAAAGTCCAGAAGCAGCTTGTACTGAAAGGTTCACATGTTTGCAAAGTTCACTTTTAAAATCCATAGAGCTGTATCATTGTAGTCTTGCACTTGTGCTGGGATAGCCAGTGGTGTGCTGGATCATCACTCTTTGGAGCAATTAGTCAGTTTTGATACTGTCAGCTGGGGAAAGCCAAAGGCATGGCACTTAAGTTGTACCTAACTCTAGTACCAACACCAGAAGTTGTCATTTTCCATAGGTTGAATCAATCAGCAGAAAGCTTTGGCTGATGTATAGATGTATTTACTGTTATTCATTCCTGCCTGAAGCCTTAGAAGGAAACAGGGAAAAAATCTCTCAAATGTGTCTCTGAAGCCAGATATTTTGTTTAGTTGTGTGTATCTGTGGGAACTGAAAAATAACTCCTGTGGTTAAGTAGTGAACTTTCCTGAGAGAATACAGAGCCCCAGATTGCCTGGATTGGAAAAGACCTCCAAGATCGAGTCCAGCCATGAACCCAACACTGAGCAGTCCCCACTGACCCATGTCCCTCAGCACTGTGTCTACACGACTCTTCAATCCCTCCAGGGATGGGGACTCCACCACTGCCCTGGGCAACCCCTTCCAGTGCCTCAGAACCCTTTCAGCAAAGAAATTCTTCCTCACATCCCATCTCAACTGCCCTGGCCACAACTGGAGCCCATTTCCTCTTGTCCTGTCCCTTGCTCCTTGGTTGAACAGACCCACCCCCACCTCTCTGCACCCTCCTGTCAGGGACTTGGACAGAGCCAGAAGGTCTCCCCTCAGCCTCCTTTTCTCCAGGCTCAGCACCCCCAGTTCCCTCAGCCAGGAACTCAGCACACTTGTGCTCCAGACCCTTCCCCAGCTCCGTTGCCCATCGGTTTTGGGATAGAGAGAGGGTTTTGCTTTAATCCTACACGTGCAGCCCTGGCTCCTGCCTCTCCCACTCTGGTTTCTGGGAGGGAGCTGAGCAAGGGGTGCTCGTACCTGAGCCTGGTCACGCTGTTCAGATGGTGAGCAGCGTTGCTGTTACTCACCTGATGAACAACAGTGAGCAACTGCAGAGTGGTGTTGCAAATGGAGAAGGACAGTGAGGACAGTACAGTTTGCTCATAGCACTATTCTGGTGAAAACAGCTAAAAAATCCTTGGGAATAAAATGAGATTTGAAGCTTTTCTTATTTCAACAGAAGATCAAGTGCCTGACAGAATTTGTTTGACTCATTCTTTGTCAGTTGTGAACTTGTAAGCACAAGGGGCTACAGCTTTGGTCAGTTGTCCCAGCAGAGCTCCTTCACGTGCTGATAGCCTTGCTGGTACACATCCTGTCAAGGTGATCATGCTCCTGTGCTGCACAGCTGGAGGTTTTTGTGGAGTCTGATATTTTATTGTATTTTTTTAATGTTTTCCAGTTTCAGAAGGAATACCCTCTAATCTACCAGAACAGATTTCCCACTACAGAAAATGAAGCAATGCTACTTGAGAACAAACCTACCATCAAACAACCCATGCTTAGCCTGAGAAAACCAAGATTTCGCAGCCTAAGATATTAATTTCACCACACTTCAGCTGCTTATTTATTTAGTGGAGGTCTGGATGAATGATTTGCCAAAGGACACTTGCTACAGAAATTTGATGGTGGCTGTGTGTGTAGAAGGAAGAAATGTTTACATGGACACTATGTTGAAAGGTGCCAAAATAACTTTATTTTTTTTGTGCAGATAACTTTTGAATGACTGCTAAGAGAGAAATAAATATTTATCTGTTTACAAATTATTACAATATATTGTACTCAGTAAAATAAATGTGAAAATAAGCATGAAGCTATTAGTAACCAAAAACTTATATATGGTTTTCATATGGGAAGCTAATGATATGCATATTGTTGTAACTTTTTAATGTCTGTTCAGGACTTTGTGCCATTTATTATAGTTTTTGTGGGTTTTTAAATGTCTGTATGTTGTCAAATAAGTGCCTTCTTTGTATTCTCACAATATCTGTTTTTAAATGACAGGGTGTTCTTTAACATCTTTAATTTAAAGTTGGTTCTCTTGTTTCCGAGGGAGCCAGAAATTCACCACAAATAAATGATTATCTGACTCCATAAAATACTTCTGTTCATCTCATCTCTAAAATTTGCATAAGCTTTTTTATATTTATTTATATTAAAAGTCTTGGATATATTTCTGACATTTTAATGGAAAATTAATTTTGGATCTATTATCAGAATAACAGAAGTGCTGGATGATAGGTCAAGTGACAACAAGAAGAATCTGAATACACTAAATTTCCCTATTTTGTTTCCAGAGTTAGGTGTTTGCTTTCTAATTCAGATGGGACCAAGGTTCCCCCCAAGAATATAAATCTTCGTGAGTATTCCTGAGAGGAAAATTCCAAGTGTTCAGTGTTTTCATAAAGGAGACCCAGCTTGATATTTAGACAGGTATGCTCCAGGTAAAATCTAAAAGGTCCCAAGTGGTGAATGATTTCAGTGTTCAGCATGGGGCTTGGGGAGCAACTGCTGCTTTTCTCCCCCATATTTGTATCCATCAAACAAAGAAGCCTGAAATCCTTTAGTTTGCTTTCCCAAACAGACCTTGGTAGCATGGAGGGGTGAAGCCTGGGCACACAGGGGAATTTTAAACAAGGTTTACTGGAGGGGGAAAAAAAAAAAGCCCTTTCTTCTTAACAGAGTGAAAATAGTGTGGTGGAGGGAGAAGATAGATGAACCCCTGAAGGATTCACTGAAACATGGTTTATACTACAAGTATTGTTTTGGAAAGATGTGATTTGTAACTGAGGTCAGCTGAGAGGGCGAGCACAAGCTCTGCCGTGAGACCTGTGGATACTGCAGCTTGCAGTGTGTGAACGCTGCTGTCCTTGAGCTGCTCAGATTTGTTGGATGACTTGGTTGTCAGGCCCAAAGCCCAAGCTGTCACCTGTACCTCCATAACCTAGAGCTGATAGATGATGTGAGGGCTGGAGCAGCTCTGCTGTGAGGACAGGCTGAGAGAGTTGGGGCTGTTCAGCCTGGAGAAGAGAAGGCTCCAGAGAGACCTTCCAGTGGCCTCCCAGTACCTGAAGGGGCTCCAGGAAGGCTGGGGAGGGACTTTGGCCAAGGGCAGGGAGTGACAGAACAAGGGGTGATGGCTTGAAAGTGGCACAGGGGAGATGGAGCTGAGATGTGAGGAAGAAATTCTTTAGTGTGAGGGTGGTGAGACCCTGGCCCAGGTTGGCCAGAGAAGCTGTGGCTGCTCCTCCCTGGAAGTGTTCTTGGCCAGGTTGGATGAGGCTTTGAGCAACCTGGTCTAGTGGAAGGTGTCCCTGCTGCTGGCAGGGGGGTTGGGACTGGATGAGCTTTGAGGTCCCTTCCCACCCAAACCAGTCTGGGATTCTGTGATACTCAGGTGTGCTTCTCAGTGCACAATACTTCCACGCTGCTCTTCAGTTCAGGGTTTCTTTAAGCTCATGATGTCAGAATCAATAATGTGCCATTCGCTGAAACCATTCTGTGTGTGGAGCCGTGTTGAGACTGGTTGTTGTGGGAATCTGAGTGTGTTAGATTTGTTCTAGATAAATCTTAAACTATCTGCTTATGTTGGCTGTGTTTGCAGAAGAATAGAAGGGATGCACTGCAAGCACTGCACTGCAGAAGAGGCTGTGTTTGGAGTCCAGCTTTGTTTTCATTTTAAGATTTATTTTTTTTATTAAGCAGTCTTGTGCTTTATGGAATCAGACATTTTGGAGAGATGAGTGCTTTGCCTTTGTGTGAGCTGTTCGGTTGTCTCTCATCTTGTTCAGTTATTTACACAGTACTGAGCTGTGCAGTGTAGACACAGTGCTGAGGGACATGGGTTAGTGCTGGACTAGTCAGTGTTGGGTTCATGGTTGGACTCGGTGAGCTTAGAGGTCTTTTCCCATCCAGGCCATTCTGTGTAGGTACATCCATCATGTGTTCTCGTGTCTTGCTCATTCCTGGGACAAGAAACTGAATTGTTGTTGTACCTGCATGGTCTTAAAGTCATTGTCATAAAACCAGTCATCAAAATGAAAAGTAAAGCAAATCTCAACTACTCTTCTAAAAAGAAGAGGAGACTGAGAGGAGATCTCCTGGTGGTCTGGAACTTCCTCCCCAGGGGCAGAGGAGGGGCAGGCGCTGAGCTCTTCTCTCTGGCCACCAACGCCAGGAGCAGAGGCCATGGCAGGAAGATGTGGCAGGGGAGGCTGAGGTTGGCCATGAGGAAAAGGTTCTTGAGGCAGAGGGTGGTGGAGCACTGGCACAGGTTCCCCAGGGAGGTGCTGATGGCCCCAAGGCTGACAAGATTCCAGCAGCATTTGGCCAAGGCCCTCAGGGACATGGTGTGAGTGTTGGGATTGTCCTGTGCAGGGACAGGAGTTGGGCTCCATCATCCTTGTGGGTCCCTTCCCACTCACAATTTGCTATGATCTCTTTACCTGCTTTGGGAGGTTTTTGGCATCTCATGGGGAGGCTCCTTCCCGGTCTGCACAAGTTCATACGCTGTGTCAGGTGTTTGGTGTTACAAACCGGGGTCTTGGCTGAGGATTGGCACTTTATATTTGACATCTTGGTACGTAACTGCTGGACTGAGTTCTCTCAGGTTCTCTCCTCCCTGGAAAAATGACCCCAAACCACCTTTCCCTTCTGCATCTGATATTTAATTGTGCATATAGATACACAATTATATATATATATATCTACCAAATTAGTCTTAAGTTAGCGTTGCAGGGGTTGGGGCAGAAATGTCCTTCCTGATAACTGGGGTGTAACTGGCACAATTTTATTTTACAATACCTCATTTTCCTGTTTTCCTTATGAGGAGGAAAAATTGTAAAGGAGAAGCCAAGATTCACCCTGTTTTAGCCAGTATTAATGATGTTTTAATATCCTGTAGCTAACTTCACACTTGCATAGCAGGTGACAGCTGTTCATCTGTCAGGTGAAGCTTTGAGAAATCCGGTACCTGCCTAAAAATCGCTTCCAGTTTTTCTCACCCTGTGCAGTGTTGCGTAAATGCTTTATTTATTTATTTACGTGTTCCAGTTAAGCAACTTATCAGGCGAGAAACTCACATTTCTTGGGATTTAGCTTTCAAAGGACTGCCCTCATTATTCCCAGGGCTTGAGCCGTGTTCTTTAGCGTTCCTCTCTAAGGTTTTGACAGAACCTAACAAAAATGTGAATAAATAGATAAATTGGCTGGCTGTGGGATCATGAAAACATTCCAACTCAATGACAGATACAAATTTAAATTTAATTTAAACCTTTCTTTGAGCTCTCACTTTCTTTTGAGTCAAATATTTTTTACTGGAAGCTTTTTATCAGTTTTTCATATTGCAGAATTACCAGTCTGTTTGGGGAGCAGTTCATCCCAAGTGAATTTACACTGCTCTCATCTCTCACTTGTGTAGAATGTGCTGTAGCAGAGCTGCTTATTCCCCAAAATACGTTTTTTGTTCTGAAAGCTGGTGCTGGCAGGAGGATTTATGGTTGTTTTACACTGATTATTTACATAATAAAACTATTAGACTTTGTTTTTACACCTAGTTGAAATGGGCTATGTTTATTTAACACCATGATCAGCAGAGATGTAATTTCCAGCACTAATTAGCTCTTTGAAATATTGCCTTGGGCAGATGAGGAGCTGTTTGCTCAGCCTGGGCCTGACTCAGGTGTGGTGACATTAAGCTCTCTGGGGTTTGAATCTCTACTTAGTGTTGCATCCCCAGATCCAAAACTCTTCTCTTTTGCTGACGTTGTTTTAGAGCTGTTCTTTGTGGTTGCCATCTGCAATACCACCTGCTCTGCTGGCAATCAGAGGGAAATTAATTTGCTTGCAGGATGAGATGCTTCTACTTGTGCTTAGCAGCACCTTGTTTGCTAATTAGTGCCTGTAACTCATTTGTAGTTGCATTCACATTCAGTTTCATCGTGGGTTGGTAGGTTATATGTTGGTTTACACTGTTCTTGGTGTTAGTGTCACAGCAGAAGTTGCCTGGTCTAGTGTTGGCTGGTGTGTGGTGGCACCTGGGAGGAAACAGCCGGGAGGTGACGTGGATCAGACGTGGATGGTTGATCCCAGCGCTGAGTCGTGATGCGACTGCGCGCTCCGAATTCAACCGCGTGTGGGTGGCAGCAGAGAAAAGTGGCAACATTGATCCTTTAAGGGGAAGGGGGGAAAGACTGAAAATCACAGGATCATCATTTTGGTGGGAAGTGACCTTCAGAAGCCATTTAGTCCAAACCTTCTTTCAAATGGATCTAATTGAGGGCTGTTAACACCTCACGTAGAAGTACCACTTTGTGTGTGTTAGTCTTAAGAAATCTGGCTTATGTAGCAACTCAGTTGGTCTCCTCTCCCCACATGACAAGAGGAAATGGCCCAAAGTTGCCCCAGAGGAGGTCCAGATTGGATCTGAGGAGTAATTCCTTCCCCCAAAGGGCAGTCAGGCATTGGCACAGGCTGCCCAGGGAGGTGGTGGAGTCACCTTCCCTGGAAGAATTTAAGAGTTGTGTAGATGTGGCTCTCAGGGACATGTTTAGTGGCCATGGTGGTGTTGGGTTGATGGTTGGACTTGATGATCTTAGAGGTCTTTTCCAACCTTAATGATCCTATGGTTTTATCATTCTAACTGGAGCTGCTGGCACACGGCACCAGCTGAACCGGACTGAAGTGAAGCGAGGGGGGAACGGAGGAAGCGATGGTCATAAGCAGACAGCGATCACGGACATTGCTGCTCCCTGGTGCCCTCCCGGCTGGTGGGTCACAGCTCAGTCATGCTCTGCTCACACTGGTTTGCAAGGAGTGTCTTCTACAGAGACCTGGGCTGGAGGGCAGAGCTGGTGGCTGATGTGTACGGGAGCTGGGAGCACTGGTGTTTAACACCAACATCTGATCTCTCGGTGTCTTTAACGTCCCGTCAGTTCTAGGTGGATCCTCAGCTTCAGAGAAGCTCTTTGCTCCATGAATCAAGGTGCTTTTGCAGGAGAGAGCCTTTTCTTGCTGCCCTCGGGCTGTGTCAGAGCTGGAAGGTGTCCCTGCGGCTCAGGCTGGGGGTGACGAGCCGAGTGGCCGTGCCAAGCGCCCGGCACATCACCCGGCACGGCTCCAGCGCGCTCCACTTCACTCCTCGTTTGTTTTTCCCTTCTTTGTAATCACTTCTGCTTGGGAAGAATTTAAGTCTCAGAAAAACATTCAAAGCCCTTTTTTGTGTGAACAACAAGACCAAACCTCTCGAAGCCGGGGAGGATTTTGGTGGTGAAAGCCGGCTCTGTTCCCGGGGTGCGCTCATGGGTGGGGGCGGGTTCGGTGCGGGGCTCCCCTCGGCGCGGCTCAGCGCCCCATAAATACCCAGCGCACGGCTCTCGCCAGCACTCGGCTGCCGGCAGCTCAGACCCTTCCTCGGGGAGAAAATGTACAGCCAGTGAGTATCCCAGGGCAGGGGTGAGTCCCCATCCCTGGAGGGATGGAAGAGTCGTGTAGACACAGTGCTGAGGGACAGGGGTCAGTGGGGACTGGTCAGTGTTGGGTTCATGGTTGGACTCGATGAGCTTCAAGGGCTTTTCCAATCCAGGCAGTGCTGGGATTCTCTTCCTGTTGGTTTTCCTCTGCTGGTGATCAGCTGCTGTCTCGGTGCAGTGTTGGTAGGGGGGCTGCTGTGAGGCTGGGGGTCCTCATGTTCTGGGGTGGGAGTGTCTCTGTGAGGGGTTGTCCCATGCCAAGGTGTGATTCTGGTCTGGGGGGCCGGGTCACCTCTGGGTACAGTGATGGAGGGGAAGGAGAGTGCACAGCACAGCCCCTGGCTGGTCTGTCCCTGCAGATGTGTGTCCACACTGCATTAAATCAGAGTGTATCAAATACTTCTTGGTGTCTCCACACTGCATTAAATCAGAGTGTATCAAATACTTCTTGGTGTCTCTATGCTGGATTAAACCAGAGTGTATCAAATAGTTCTTGGTGTCTCCACGCTGGATTAAATCAGAGTGTATCAAATAATTCTCAGCTGTGCACTCAAGTACACTTGATTAAATTAAAAAAAAAGGGGGGGAGGAGGAGAAATGCTTCTCCAGGACCTGGGAGACACCAGTTGGATTTTTCTTCCTGATGTTTGCCCACGGGGCTGGGGACAGGTTGTCCCGTTGGTGTTCCCTGTTCCTCCTCGTGCTCAGGATGGTTTGCTGGTGGCTGGGGTAGCTGGTCAGAGCCCTCAGAGCCTTTCCCCAGGCAAAGGCTGATGTTTCACTTCCTGATCTCTCAAGTGTTTTTGCAAGTTGCAGATCAGTCCACCCAGAAGCAAAACCCTTTCCCTCGGGGTGGGGGGATCCAGAGCTACCCCAAAACCGGGCTAACCCCAGCTCTGCTGGCCCTTTCAGAGTCGAGCATCCTGCTGGAGGCTACAAGAAGCTCTTTGAGACCGTGGAGGAGCTGTCCTCTCCGGTGACCGCCCACGTCACAGGTTAGTGTGGGTGTCCTGCTCCCCTCCTGCCCTGCTCTTGTTCTTGGGAGCTCGTGGGCCACCTGAGCTCGGAGGCTTGGCAAGGGCTGGAGCGCAGGTCGGAGCCAAAGGACCTGCCAGGGCTGGTGTATCTTGGGGTGGAGGAAGGACAGATTGGATGGGGGATCTCTGGACATTTCAGTACTGAAGGTCTTGGTCTACAGTAGATGTGCAGGTGAAGAAAAGAGCACAAAGAGCTCATGCATGATTACAAACCAAGTTTAAGAAATATTTTTTTTTTAAATAGTTTGAAGTTTTGTTCTCTTTGTTGACACATGGTCTGATTTGCCATGGGCTGGGCACGTACCAACCTGCATCTTCCGCAGGCAGGATTCCCACCTGGCTGCGTGGAAGCCTCCTGAGATGTGGTCCCGGCTTGTTCGAGGTGGGTGCAGAGCCCTTCTACCACCTCTTTGATGGCCAGGCGCTGCTCCACAAGTTTGACTTCAAGGAGGGGCACGTCACCTATCACCGGAGGTACGTGGCCATTTCCAAGCAAAAAAAATACAAATCACAGAATCACAGAGTCACAGAGTGTCAGGGATTGGAAGGGACCTCGAAAGCTCATCCAGTCCAATCCCCCTGCCAGAGCAGGAACACCCAGATGAGATCACACAGGAAGGTGTCCAGGTGGGTCTTGAATGTCTCCAGAGAAGGAGACTCCACACCCTCCCTGGGCAGCCTGGCCCAGGGCTCTGGCACCCTCACAGGAAAGAAGTTCCTTCTCAAATCCAAGCAGAACCTCCTGTGTTCCAGCTCACACCCACTGCCTCTTGTCCTATCACTGGACACCACTGAGAAGAGCCTGGCCCCATCCTCCTGACACTCACCCTTCAGATATTGATAAACATTAATGAGGTCCCCCCTCAGCCTCCTCTTCTCCAAGCTCCAGAGCCCCAGCTCCCTCAGCCTTTCCTCACCAGGGAGATGCTCCACTCCCTTCATCACCTTGGTGGCTCTGTGCTGGACTCTCTCCAGCAATAATAACGAATCATTTGCTCGGCTGTGAGCGCTGGGGCTGAGCTCTGCTGCTCAGCGGGGTGAGACATCAGTTATTGCGAGTCCATGGGGTTATTGGAAGAGCTGTGATCACTAAAACCAGCTGAAAATAACTGAAACTTACTCATAATGAGCAGAAAGGCAGCTTAGGGTACAGATTACAAAACATCAGGAAGGGAGGGAGGGCTGGAGTAGCTGCAGCCACTGACAGAACTACGATGTCTCTGAAAAATGAAATGTGTTTTCAGTTGAAAGGGGCTGAGCTGTCGGCTTCAGGTGCTCAGAGAGTGCAGAAGGTTTGGACAAAGCTCTGGATTTCACAGAATCCCAGACTGGTTTGGGTTGGAAGGGACCTTAAAGCTCATCCAGTCCCAACCCCCCTGCCAGCAGCAGGGACACCTTCCACTAGACCAGGTTGCTCAAAGCCTCATCCAACCTGGCCCAGAACACTTCCAGGGAGGAGCAGCCACAGCTTCTCTGGCCAACCTGGGCCAGGGTCTCACCACCCTCACACCAAAGAATTTCTTCCTGATATCTCATCTAAACCTCTTCCAGTTTAAAGCCATCACCCCTTGTTCTGTCATTAACTGCCCTTATAAAAAGTCCCTCCCCAGCTTTCTTGTAGGCCCCTTCAGGTACTGGGAGGCCACTGGAAGGTCTCCCTGGAGCCTTCTCTTCTCCAGGCTGAACAGCCCCAACTCTCTCAGCCTGTCCTCACAGCAGAGCTGCTCCAGCCCTGGCATCATCCTCGTGGCCTCCTCTGCACTGGCTCCAGTGGGTCCATGTCCTTGTGCTGTTGGTGGCCCCAGCACTGGAGGCAGCACTGCAGGGGGGGTCTCAGGAGAGCGGAGCAGAGGGGCAGAATCCCCTCCCTGGCCCTGCTGCCCACGCTGCTCTGGGTGCAGCCCAGGACACGGTTATGGGCTCTGTGCTGCCAGCGCACGGTGCCGGCTGATTTCCCACCAGGCTCAGCTCTCCTCACCCATCCCTCCCTGGGGCCGTGCTGGGGGGTGTTTGCTGGAGCCACTCTCTGCAGAGGTGACTGAGGCTGCAGAGACCTGCAGCTTTCAGAGGTCCCTGAGTCTCCCCACAAGCAGATCTGTATGTGACTTGCCCCCTGCTGGGGTTTTACGGCTCCAACGCCCCTTCCCGCCCCGCCCAGGTTTGTCCGGACGGACGCCTACGTGAGAGCGATGACGGAGAAGAGGATCGTGATCACGGAATTCGGCACCTATGCGTACCCAGACCCCTGCAAGAACATCTTCTCCAGGTACCTGGGGGTTGTAGATGTTCCAGCAACCTCCTACAGTGCTTCTGCTTCCCAGAAGCCCCTGACCTGTCCGTTCTCTCTGCTCAGGTTTTTCTCGTACTTCAAAGGTGTGGAGGTGACTGACAACGCCCTCGTTAACATCTACCCGGTCGGTGAAGATTACTACGCCTGTACTGAGACCAACTTCATAACCAAAATTAACCCAGACACACTGGAGACAATTAAGCAGGTGGGGCTTTGTGCTCTGCTTCTAACTAGCTGGGCAGTGCTGGGTTTATGGTTGGACCAGGTGATCGTAACGGGCTTTTCCAACCTGTGAGAAATACGTGGAGGAGCAAAACTGAAGTGAAAATGTTTGGTAACAGCCTCTGACAACACAGCAGAGGCTGGGGCTCGGCAGGGAGGTGATGCCCAAGTGAAGCCTCCTGTGAGGATTAATGAGAGCAGAGTTGGAACGAGCTTGTAAATTAACTTGCTGCTGCTCCTCTGAGTAAATACTGAATTCAGAGACAACAGGGGAGCACGGTCTGGATCCTCACACCTGGGTTGGGGTTTGCAAACCAGAGCTACGTTGCAGCTTGGCCAAAAGGGACTGTGACTAGAGGGCTCCCACCAGAGCTTTACAGCTGCCTTCATTTGTATGGGGGCTGAGCAGCATTTGCCCCACACGACCGCAGGTGACACAGAACGCGTGGTTTGATGTTTTTCTCTGCTGTGTTACCAATGTCTGCCCAGTGGAACCTTTCCTTTTGGATCCCAAGATCCCAAACCCCTCCCTGTAACCGTGCCAGCTCACCTGACCACCTCAAACTGCTTGGCTTTGCTCCTTTTCACAAAAAGGATGGTGGCCTGGGCTTAGAGAAGAACTTTCCACGTCTGAAGCGAGGTCACGTTGACCTGCGGTGCCATCGCGTTGACCCGCACGAGGTTGCTTTGACCCGCCACACCCCATCTTCTGCCAAGAAAACTCCTGATGTTCTGCACCTTCTCCTCCAGGTGGATCTCTGTAAATACGTGTCTGTGAACGGGGCAACAGCTCATCCCCACGTGGAGAACGACGGGACGGTTTATAACATCGGCAACTGCTTTGGGAAGAACTTTTCACTCGCTTACAACATCATCCGGATTCCTCCGCTCCAGGCAGGTCAGTTCACGCCAGCCCCGAGTGGGGTGTGCACATCCTGCCCCCCAGATCATTTATTTATCCTGCAAGTGAGCCTCACAGAATGGTAGGGGTTGGGAGGGACCTCTGAAGCTCATGCAGTCCAACCCTCCTGGTGGAGCAGGATGACCTCGATGAGATCACACATTTTGTCATAAGTTACTTTTTTTCTAATCTTCTTTAGATTCTATTTGTTTTTTAACTAACAGAAATGTTACATTTAAAACACTTTAAAGTGATTTCTAAATCCTTAACTGCCTTTGTGTTAAAGACAGAAAGTTGGTGGGTAAACACTACAAATATTGACTCAGTCTGGGTGAAACCCTTCATAACCCAACTTCAACCATCCTGTTCCAGACAAGGAAGACCCAATAAATAAGTCGGAGGTGGTGGTGCAGTTCCCTTGCAGCGACAGGTTTAAGCCTTCCTACGTTCACAGGTAAGGTTTCCTGGGGCTGGCAGAGTGCCAGCCAGGTCTGCTGAAGAGAGGAGAGGTGCTCACACGTGCCACACAGCGTGTCATAGGATCCCAGACTGGTTTGGGTTGGAAGGGACCTCAAAGCTCATCCAGTCCCAACCCCCCTGCCAGCAGCAGGGACACCTTCCACTAGACCAGGTTGCTCAAAGCCTCATCCAGCCTGGCCGAGAACACTTCCAGGGAGGAGCAGCCACAGCTTCTCTGGCCAACCTGGGCCAGGGTCTCACCACCCTCACACCAAAGAATTTCTTCCTCACATCTCAGCTCCATCTCCCCTCTGCCACTTTCAAGCCATCACCCCTTGTTCTGTCACTCCCTGACCTGATGTACTCTCCGTGTTTCCAAACAGCTTTGGCCTGACCTCAAACTACATCGTGTTTGTGGAGACACCAGTGAAAATCAACCTCCTCAAGTTCCTCTCCTCCTGGAGCCTTTGGGGAGCCAACTACATGGACTGCTTCGAGTCCAACGAAACCATGGGGGTAAGCAGCCAGTTGCACCAAACTGGGCTGGACTGGGCAGCCAGCCCTGGACCGGGAGCTCCATCACATCGGTTTCACCCTCCTTTCTCCAACCCACACCAAGCTGCTGCTGCTGCTTTTCAGGTCTGGCTCCACGTGGCAGAGAAGAAGAAAGGGCGGCTGCTCAACCTCAAGTACCGCACCTCGGCCTTCAACCTCTTCCATCACATCAACACCTACGAGGATAACGGATTCCTGATCGTCGACCTCTGCACCTGGAAGGGGTGAGGATGGCGGGGCCGAGCCGGACCGGGACTCATCTTGTTCCCTTGAATTTTAGGGATAAAAAGCTGCATTTGGATGCCCTCACTTGCAAACGGCCTCTTTGTTTGTGTCTCTGCTCCTGGTTTTGTGCAGGTTCGAGTTTGTGTACAATTACCTCTACTTGGCCAACCTCCGAGCGAACTGGGACGAAGTGAAGCGCCAGGCGGAGAAGGCCCCGCAGCCCGAAGCCCGCAGATACGTGCTGCCCCTCAACATCGACAAGGTACCGTGTGGTTCCTCACCACCACGGCTGCCACAGGGCTTGGAGATGGGATGTGAGGAAGAGTTTATTTGCTGAAAGGGTTCTGAGGCATTGGCAGGGGTTGCCCAGGGCAGTGGTGGAGTCCCCATCCCTGGAGGGATTGAAGAGTCGTGTAGACACAGTGCTGAGGGACATGGGTCAGTGGGGACTGGTCAGTGTTGGGTTCATGGTTGGACTCGAGGAGCTTCAAGGGCTTTTCCAATCCAGGCCATTCTTCTGTGTGAGATGCTGCTGTCTGCCCCTCTGCAGGGCTAACGGCCGAGCACCACTCATGCTCTGCCTGACCCAGTTAATTCAAATTAAACCTTTTAATGGGGGAGTGGAGCTTAAAAGTTTGGGTCTTCACAGAAAGCTTTTATTTTCTTTAGCCAGTCAGCTGCACATCACTGCCTAGTACAGTTTGCAAGAGATCTCTTGGGTGAAAGGGTGGTGAGACCCTGGCCCAGGTTGGCCAGAGAAGCTGTGCCTGCTCCTCCCTGGAAGTGTTCTGGGCCAGGTTGGATGAGGCTTTGAGCAACCTGATCTAGTGGAAGGTGTCCCTGCTGCTGGCAGGGGGGTTGGGACTGGGGGAGCTTTAAGGTCCCTCCCAACCCAAACCAGTCTGGGATTCTATGAAATAGGCTAAAAGAAATCTGTGTCTCCAATTCTCTCGGGCGTTTTCCTTTGTCCCAGGCTGACACGGGGAAGAACTTGGTCACCCTGCCCTACACCACGGCTACGGCGACGCTGCGCAGCGATGAGACCATCTGGCTGGAGCCAGAAGTGATCTTCTCAGGGCCACGCCACGGTAAGATGATGACCCCAAAGCACAACCAGGAACAACATGAGCACCCCCTGCACTCTGCATCCCCCTAATCCTCACTTATACTTATTTTCTTTTATTGTAGCCTTTGAATTTCCCCAGATCAATTACAAGAAATACGGTGGGAAGCCGTACACGTACACCTACGGGCTGGGGCTCAATCACTTTGTCCCAGACAGGGTAACTATCAGCCAGCGGGTGAGGCACATCTTCTCCCTGAGCTTTCAGTTGCAGGACAAGAGTATTTCTGAGATGTGGGGGTTTTGGGTTTTGTTTTTCCCCCACCTTTAGCTTTGCAAGCTGAACGTTAAAACCAAGGAGACGTGGGTGTGGCAGGAGCAGGATTCGTACCCGTCGGAGCCCATCTTCGTGTCCCACCCGGATGCTCTGGAGGAAGATGATGGTAATACTGATCTTATTTTGGTCAGTGGCATCCTGATTTGAAAAGCTCGTGTCTGCTGGTGTGGGACCTGGCTGCAAGGCTGGGCCAGAGCTGGGCAGCTCCCAGCCGAGATCTGCCTGTTCTGGTGCTGCTGGGAAGCTGCTGGGGAGAATATGGGACAATTAGGAGTGGATGAAAACAGAGGAGTAAGACCTCTGGGTTTAGGTGATCACAGAGTGGTGGGGTTGGAAGGGAGCTCAGGAGATCATCCAGTCCAACCCCCCTGCCAAAGCAGGTTCCCTACACCAGGTTGCACAGGAAAGTGTCCAGGTGGGTTTGAACATCTCCAGAGATGGAGACTCCACACCCTCTCTGGGCAGCCTGGCCCAGGGCTCTGTTGTCCTTGTTTCCTGGCCTTTTTCCATCAGCAATAGCAATACTTAAAGAATTCCAGGTGGGTCTCTTATCACATTAAACCTCAGAAGCAGAATTATAAAGTAATTCATAATGTTGAAAAAATTAATGGCCAAATTTGATGTATAGAATCCTACAACTGTAGAATCACAGTGGTTGGAAAAGCCCTTTAAGATCACTGAGTCCAGCCATGGACCCAGCACTGCCAATCCCACCTCTAACCCATGTCCCTGAGCACCTTGTTTACCCAGTACACATCTACTCCAGCACATGATGTTTGTTCCCAGCTCCTGCAATCGCTTTTCATAGTTCCTTTTCAGGATAAAAACAGTTTTCAGAGTTTTAAAAAGAAACCCTGTGGGAGCTGCCCTGCCCTAACACCCCAGGCTGGCCAGCTGGTGCCAACGAGAACCCAAAATCATATGAGAAAGAATGAAATCATTTCAGCCCCCTTCAGCACTGCCAAGCCTACAGCACTGAGGGGAGTGCCGGGTGTGCTGGGTGTGAGGTGCCAGGGGCAGGGCACAGCACTCACCCCTTGTTTTCCTCTCCTGCTAGGGGTGGTGCTGAGCATCGTGATCAGCCCGGGCGCGGGGCCGAAGCCCGCCTACCTCCTGGTCCTCAACGCCAAAGACATGAGCGAGGTGGCCAGGGCTGAGGTGGAGGTGAACATTCCCGTGACCTTCCATGGACTCTTCAAGAGAGCGTGACCTCCCAGCTCCAGGAAAGGTGCCACCTCCCTTTACAAGCACTGAAACGACCTAAATCCCTTCAGCATCACTTTTTCTTTCTATGGCTACTTCGTTAAGGTTGAGCATCTCAGGTTTGTTAATGATGCTTCACAATACTTAACGAGGTATTTTTTCACATACAGCCTTGGGCATCATTTCCAGTTTGGGGAGGGGAAGTTTGTTGTTGTTACAAAATTAAACTCTGCAGCTGTGGCAGAGTGAAAGCTGCACGAAGCAGCACAGTGTGAACTCAGTACCTGTACACATGGTAATGTTATGTAGAACAGTTCTGTGCTTTTTTTGTTATATGCCTTGAGAGGAGGCAATTTTTAACCTACAACTGAAGTATCATGGATTTAAATTCCCCCCTGGTCACTCCTGTGACCTCCTCTGAGCAATCTGAGCGGTGCTTTTCCACAGCTGCTCTGGAGATCCGACCTGGCAGGCCCCGAGGCTGTGGGGCAGCACCATTCTGCCCTTTACTAAGGCTGAAAACTGCACACACCAGCTGCTGTGTTTTCTCTTTCCAATTTGTGTTGTCAAAGTGCAGTTTCTTGAGTTTTGGATTTCATCCTAAAACATGAATATGACAAAAATCAAGTCACTCTTGGGGCTTGGGATGAATTTGTTTCCTCAGAGTGCTCTAGATGCTCTGCTTGATCTTTTCAACTAATGGTATAAGAGGTTACAGTTCAAAGTACCAACTGACTGCTGATAGACTTAAAATCCAGGGTTCTTGTTTAGTTTAACATTTTTATTGATGGTATCAAAGAGTTAGAAAACCATTGCCATTAAAGATGTCTGGTGCACGGTGCTCACTTCACAGGGCTGATTGAGGCGGCTGCAGTCACATTCTGATGACGGGGTACTGACACGGAGATAGGAGCTGGTACTTCTGCTGTTCTATAATCTCTAAGCACTGGGCAATTACCTAATTAAAACAACAACAACAGCAAAGCAATGAGCCTCTGAAACAAAACAATCAGTAAACTTAGTTACACACTCATTCAGGAATGCACTGGCTCTTACTTTCTGCAAAACCATGAGCATTTAAAATGAACAGTTTGGGGAAACAGATGGCAGTGAAATGTCCCCCTGGGGCAGGGGAATGTACAGGAAGAAGTGTCCTCGGGATCCCAAAGTCTGTGCTGCACACAGAGACCACTCAACCATTCTAAAGTCACTGTGGTGCCAAGAGAGTTACTTGTGGAACACTGGGAAGCTGTTTTTGCTGTACAGCTCCAATGAAAACGTATTCCACAATAATCCAATTCTGTTATTACGTAGCTATTCACCCAAGATCCCCAGTCACAGATCAAGAATTATCAGAACACCCTGCTCTTCCACATCCAGCTCTTCCTAAGAAGTCAGCCTGCTTGATGTCAGGAACACAGAACTGGTTTTGGTCTTTAAAGACAGGATAATTCTGCATTAAGACTTCGTTAACTGTTGTTGTACAGTGCGTCCAGTAACCTCCTTTGCCAAAACCTTTTGTGTTCTGGCTGGAAATCAAAAGTCATGACAAGCTTTTTTCTGATTTCAAAGCATTTTTCTAATTTCACTGTGCAGATTCCACTGCCACTGGAGCAAACACTGGCTTTTAAAAGAAGTCTGTTTTAAAAAAAGCACATTAAGGATGGGGATGAGCACATACTGTCAGTTCAGGCACACATAAATTCCATCTGTTAGCAAGAACCAGGATAAAGTAGCAAAATAACATGGTAAAAACCAGCTAAACATGCAAAGATGAACAGTGGTGTGCTGGTGAAAATTGCTTGAGAGAACAAACATTTATTGCAACTCTCACATATTTTCTTTTCACATGTAGTTCCTGGAGAGAGGTCGTTTCTGGGTCTAGTACTAGAAAATGCATCACAGTGCTCTCCCATTACCAAAGTCCCCACAAACCTCACAGAAAATATTTAACATCTACACAGCACCATGTTTAGAGGATTCATTGGTAGCAGCTCTGTTTGTGATCTTTAAAGAAGCTTCAGAAGTGCAAAGAACATTTTAAGCACTGCTAATAAACAATATAACAAGGAAAAAGAGAACAAAGCAGCTTTCAGAAGGAATCTAGAGCAGTGGATGTTTGTTTGTTAAGTTAACAAGTGGATGTTAACTTAAATAAAGAAATAAAAGTGGGAGGGGGGGGATTCCAAATGTAAGCAGCAAATTAAAATCACAAAGAGATTATCAAAAAGAAACATCCTAGGACAAGAGAATGGAAACAACATGAAGAGCCTGAGCTGAAAAAGAGTGAAGAGAGGGGTGATTATGCAAGACTGAAAAAGAAAGGATTTGGACACAGAATCAAATGGTAAAGTCAGTTAAGAGCTTGAGTGAGGAAATGCTGTACTCAAGTAACCAGAATTCAACAGAAACTCTCTGGATAGACTGATGGGGAGAGGATGAGAACTGCAAAGCTGAATGTCACAGAAACAGAGTAAGAACTGGGAGACCTGGTTCTAGGAATCAGCACATCCCTGACCCTGGGTGAGCCACAGGTTTGTGCATTCACCACAAGATCCTTTTGAGATCTGAGGTTAAAGTGTCCTGTAAAGAACATATAAGGAAAAAAACCCCTACCTTTCTAGTATTTTGAGGTAGAATTATGCCATCATCCCAGAGCCTGGCAGAGGAGTAAAACGCACTGCTTTCCTCCTCTAGCCTGGAAGAGACAGAGCATTAAATGAGCTTGAGAGCACAAAAATGTAACAAAAAGCCACCAGGCCAGTAAAACAAAATCACAGATGACAAATGCACATACTCCAGGCTCAAGTGAATGTGCAGCACAACTGTTAAAATTAATTAGAATCCAGCAAAAACATCACTGCATCTCAGTCATTCTGCAGCACAGACCCCCCTCTGCATTCAGACGAGCCCCAGTGCTTAACATGCAGCAGAATATCCTGATTTTGAGTTGTATAATTTCAAGGTGGTTTGGATTTTTTTGGTGTTTTCTTTTTGTTGGGTTTTTCTTTTTTTGGGGGGGAGGGTGGTGGTTTTTTTCATTTTGTTTTGGTTTTTTTTAAGTCAAACATTGTGTTTCCTTAAGAAGATCCTAAGAGCAGACATGGAATTACATGAATATGTAAAATATTTTTCAGTAGATTCAGCTTTGCTTTATTTATTTGTTTGGGATGTGTTGATCTGTAAGAAGAACAAAAGTAGGTAATTTAACTAATTAAATCCCACAGTAACTGCAAGGGTTTATACTTAATGTCCTTACTTTTCTTTCAGCTGTCTTAGCTCTGCTTCATCTCCTGTCCAGTCACTGTCCCCAGCTCGTGGGACTGTGGAGAAATGTCTGGAATCCACGAGAGCAACTCTTGCATTAGGCCACAAGAACAGAAAGTTGGGACTGAATGATCTCCCACACTGCAAAAAATGGGCAGTGCAAACACACTGAAATCAGTCACAAAAGATGGATGGCTGTAGGGTGACACAATCAGGTTCAAGGCAGAATGTAGCACAGTTTAATCTGTAAAGCACTAATGAGGCAGCTCCTGGGTTGGTACAGACACCTGTGGCACCAACCATCACAATCCCCACCGCGTCCATACGGCTATTTCAGCATTTCATTTTTCCTCCAAGCACTTACACATTGAATTCTGAGCAAAGAGCCCCATCACCCTCACTAGTGTGAGCAGCACAGCTGAAGGAGCTGTGCTCCCCCATCACTGAGAACACAGAGCACGTGCTGAGCAGAACACGGGGCTGGCTCCTGAGTGGGGACACTCTCAGATCACCTGGTGTTGCAGAGCTGGCTCTGGGTTCTTAGATGCAGAACAGATTTTCAGCCATCACATCTTGTGATGCATTTCTTGCTTTAAAAGTAACTAAAATACCAACAGCTGACTGTGTTTTACAAATGAAACCCTGGTGGAACACCAGCAGTCCACTACCAACGCCCCCAGCCTCGCGGCACCCGTACCATAACGTAACTGTCGCTGCCGTAGCTGCCGCCGATCACCACGGTTATCTTGGGAACAGCAGCACAAGCAACAGCAGCCATCATGGAGGCCTGGGCCTTCAGTCTGTTAGAGTGAGCCTCTGCCTGGGATGAAAATAAAGATTTCTAGATCCTTTAAGTCTTTTTTCTACATTCCTCCACTCCCACCAAACTTGTCTTTCTACAGCATTTATTTCTTTACAATTCTGTGTGATTTTTCCTTCCACAACAGCATCACTGACACTCCCAGCCCATTATCCACTTCTTTTACAGCATAAATCAGCAAAACAATTATAACCAGTGTGCAAAACCCTACAATACTGAGCACCCCCAGCTCTCCCAGGCACTAGCACAGCTCAGAAAGAAAGCAATTACACCAGGCTTTGACTTAAGTGCTGGTGACAGTTGGGAGGAACAGGGCTGCACAAACAGCCTCTGCTCAGGGAATCTAAGGTAGGCTTTACTGTGAGGTTCTCTGTAGCCCAGGACAAAACATCTAAACCAGAGAAATATCTAGTTTTCTGTGGAGCTCAGTGGTATCAGAAGAACCAACAGGCTGTATTTCTATGTTAAAAGGACCATATATTCCAAGTTTTCCAGCTTGCATGCCAACTGGACAGTACCATTTCAGATAAGCATAGAGGCCTGCTTAAAATTCAAGTGAGAATGCTAATGGCAAGATTTAAGAACAAAGTAATTATGAAGCTTCATGGTTTAAACCATCAAGAGTGGTTTAAAAAAAATATATATAAATATATATAAAAAAATATAATATATAATATATACAAATATATATTCAAAGTGTAATGTTAAACAGAACAAGAACTAGGCAGGATTTGAGCATGTTGAAGTGAGAGCACCGTACCTGTGAGGTGCTGGTTGGCTGTGCTGTGTGGGGAGCAGTGTTTTGGAGAAAGAGGATGGGCAGGCTCCGCTGAGCACAGAGCTGGACGAAGTGGCTGCCCTTGAGAGCAGCGTCCTGAGTCAGCTCCCCGTTGCTGGCCACCACCCCCAGCAAGTGCCTGTGAAACAGACACAGCAACAGTGTCCCTTCTGAAACCCAGGAATGACAAACCTGTAGCTCTGAATGTTCTGAAGGATGGAAATGTAAATATCTGTACACACACACACACAGAGATCTGCCCTCACAGAAACCCAGCACGTGGAGGGCTGCAGCTACACACTCACTTCACTCCAGGACCCTCACACACCTAACCAACAAGAAGTCTCACAGCACTCCTGATACCTCAAGTGTGGAACTCTTACCAGGGGTTAACACCAGAGAGCAGCTGAAGCTACAGATGACCTGCCAAGAGTTTATACTGCAAGAGAAATGCACAGAGTGCCAGGACTCTGGGCTCTCTCTAATTCTCTAGCATAACAGTCAATCTGAAAACTTTGTATTTTCAACCTAAAGAGGCTCTAAAAATATATTTTACTACCTTTTTTTTTAAAAAAAATAGTAATTATTTAACTGGAATGCTGTATGCTTCATGAATGTGTTAATAATACAGTCTGATCTGAATTAGGCAAGGTTTTATTGTGTGGGTATTGACATGGGAGAAGGGACGATACCTTTCCACTCACTTTGGGAAGGAACACTTTTAAAGATGCTGTTTCTTAGTACTTAAGGAATAAGAAAGGAGAAGTCTACTTTCTTAAGGAGACTTCACTATTCCAACTGCTTGGCTAGTAATTTTAGTGAACAAGCAAATCCTTTCACAAAGTCATGAAAACCATTTATTTGTAATCACACTCTGCTGCTATTGGCCTGAGAGATGATGAATTCAGAGCTCAGACACAGATCAGGCTTTCCAGAAGTGTTTTGTTACCAATTCTTGACTGATTCACAACTTCATCAGCATTGTTATTGGAACACCATAAAACCTGGTGATGAATCACAGCTCTTTAGATAAATGTTGATAGTGACACGTTACAGCCTTACCCTTCCACATGGCCAAATCCCGTTACTAACGTCGTTCCATAATTAGCCTTGAACTCCTGGAACCTGCTTCCGTCCATCAGGCGGCTCAGAATCTACAAAGGAACACACACTGTGCTGCAGAAATGTCAGTGGAAACAGGAGAGTTCTGCTAAAAGATGTGCTCTGTTCAAACAGTGAGGAGACCTGTATCAAGCAAGAACTCGACCTAAACGAGCTCAGAAAGCCCTTTTCTGTCTGACACCCCCCACAAAATAGCAAATTTAGTTTTACATTTTATTGCCAACCATGTGTTTTGACCCAAAGCTCAACTCCCAAATGATTTCAGTGTTACAGAGCACAACCACTGTGCATAAACCAGTGTTAAACACCCAGGGTGTGCAGTTACAGCTGGTGTGCATAAGGAACAGCTGTGTGCTGCTCAGGCTTTTCTCACACACAGTTTAAAAGCTGCCTTCTACAGTCAGTCCCCTTAACTGGAGGAATTTACCCCTGGAAAAGACACTGGATTCACGTCCTTGGAGACCAAATTTCTTCTAGAACACAGTGAAAATAGTGTGGGCAGTTCTGTGTGTCTCTGCTTATGTATTAGTATCTGTCCCAGCCTCAAACAAGTTTAATTTGAGCTTTGTTGTTTTTTCAATCAGTATTTGCAGTAGGTATTTTAAGTTACAAGATAGTAACTTAACTATTTGGTTAGTCTTGACTATTTGGGAGGGAAAAGAATGGCAGTGGGAGAGGAAAACAGGACACTAAAGGGGTGCACATTCTGCAGGTGGCCAACAACACAAGACACTGCTAGAACAGCATCTCAAGCAGTGCAGGGAACAGATGGGGATCAGCTGGCATGGTCTGTAATTATCTTTCTCTCTAGCAGGTTTTCATCTGAAATATTTTCTACAGTTCCACAGAACTGTTGCCATTCTGCTTTGTTGCAGACTCCAGACACATTTGGCAACTGCTTGGGTAATAATACAGAATGATCTCAGGTAATTCAGGACTCTCCAAGCCAGGACAGCCTGTTGCCTGTTAATCTGGAGCTACCAGACAGAGCAAACTGGAAGGACACAGGGACACAGTATCTGCCACCTCACCAGCTTTACAGGCAGAGTAAACCTATAATCCCGTGGTGCCAGCCCCAAGAGCTCGTCAGAGCCGTGCAGGGGACTCTCGTGCTCCGTCACCTCCGCCGGCAGCGGCTCGTAATTCAGCGTGGAGATGACATTGCGAAGGCACTCATAGGCTTCCTCTTCTGCGGATGCAAAGTGGTCACTGCAGCCACTGACTCTAGCAGAGAGAGCAACTTTAATTAGTACTGAATTAATGAAAGCTGAATTCTGACAGGAAAACCAAACTAAAGGCAAACCCTTAATCTGCACTGTGACTCTCTAAACTCAACGAAAACCTTGGGTGATTTTGTTCTTGCAAGCAGGAATTTCTGTACAATCCCAGCCCAAAACAAACTCACAGTAAGGAGAATCCCTGTGATTTTTGTGTTTACCTCTGTTAAAGAAAGACCTCTACATTTATTTTCATGATGATGTTGTTGCAAATATTATAATAAAGGGAACACAAATTTTAAATATTATTGCAAAATAAGCACTTCCAGCCTGGACATAAAGCCAGAAACTGGTCATGTGTAACACACTTAGCTGACTGGCACACTCACACTTGTTTTTGTGAGAAAGGTATGAGATCTGGTTACCAAACACACAGCACAGCACGCCAAGGACAAAGAAGCAAAGCCACCCTTTTCCCCTGTCTGCAAGGGAACAACTATTCTGACAACTACAGAAGTCTTTGACACAGAAAAATAGCATTAAAGAAAGGGTTAGACAGCTACTGCCAGGTTTATTTCCTGCTTGCCCATCTCCTGCTATGAAGCCCTCATTAGCAGCAGAGGCAGGCAGGCTTCCCACTTTCCTTCTTGGCTGCAGGTACTTTTACAAGCATTCAGATTCTTCTCTGTATTAGTGTAGTGTCTGCAGAAGCAGACAAATGGAAAGAAGCCACACCACCTCTCCACTCACAGTTTAAGCAAGAAAAGAGAATTTCTTGTGTGTTTTCCCCATTATCACAGTATTCACTCACAATTTTTAATATTTTTTAGTATTTGTATCCTGACAACGTTTACATTAGGAAAATAAATGGTACCATCCCTCTTCTACAGCTGGTCTCTCTGAGGTGCAGAGGAACTGACTCACCTGAAGTTGTTCAGAAAGTATGTGGGAGAATGAGGAACCAAATCCAGCTTTGTCCAGTCCCTGCCTCACCCCACAACATCACTTAATTTGACTTCTATTTGGCTGATCTAACAAAAAACCTCATACCTGAGAAGGAAAGCAAACAGTGTAATGAGAGGTTCCACTTCTGGCCCTGATCCTGCCTGCTGGACTCTGTCAGATTTCTATCAGAGTGGTAGTGTGTGTGTGTGTGTGTGTATATATATGTGTATATATATATATATATATATTTACACACAGAGTGGAAGTGGAAAGTTCCTGTGGAACACAGTGAGGATGAAATGACAATGCCTTGTTCCTGTTCTCATTTCAGAGTTCTATCTAGCACCAGGACACTCCCACGTGTGTAACTGACCGCCACCACCCTGTGCAATAATTCCTGTATCATTTCTATGGCTTTTTTCACTGCATGCTTTTCAGTCCTCAAGGACCATATTGGATCCTGTCACTGGAGCAGCTTCAGTCACATCATTTTAAGAGAAAATGACAGTTTTTTAAAGCTAAGCTATTCTGAAGTAAGCTATGCTGAATTCTCTATTATTTTGAGAATGGTTTCACATACTCAGAGTGAAGTCTGGCTCCTCCCAAGTCCTCGGGAGAGACATTTTCTCCTGTGGCAGCTTTTACCAGAGGGGGGCCAGCAAGGAACAGCGTTCCAATCTTATCTATAATCACAGACTCTTCTGCCATGGTTGGAACATAGGCACCACCGGCCACGCAGGAGCCACACACCACTGCCACCTGAAGGACACACAAACCAGAGCACATCAAGGTGCTGCAGAGGGGAGAAGGGAAAGGCAAAACCATCACGTTTATTTCAAGGGACCAAATCCCAGCTTGGGGAACAATGAACTAGAGATACAAACACCAGTATGAACAACAAGGCTGGTTCTGAGAGAGCTCAGTGCTTGCTCTGAAATAACCTGGTGACTGGGTGCTTTTCCATGGTGATCAGTTGGTAAACACCTAGAGGATCCTTAAGGGTGAAGTATTTTGTCATGTGAGGTACTACTCGAATCTCCCTTCCCCCCAAACACAAAAGGTGAGCTTTAGGGGGTTTTTTTCCACACTTAAAAGTTGTTCCTAGGTCTGTATGAGAACAAAACTTTTCTCAGAACTCTATTAATCACATATCCTACGCTTCCCTGCCCTCCCAATGCCACCATACCTGAGGGATCCCCATGGCAGACATTATGGCTTCATTGTAGAAGGCTCTGCCGCCGTGCAGCTTGTCAGGGAACAGCTCTGACTGTGGCAGAGAACAGACAGAGTGAGCTTCAACACTAACAAAAGCCAGCGCCTCCCTCTTCACTCCATTCACTCACACACGCAGTGTAACCAACTCTGGGAAGGTCACCACTCACAATCACACCTGAAACTTTAATATCTAGCATTTGCCAGAGTCTTTATCCCCCTTACACACTATGCCATTCCAGACAAACACCATGTGCATCAAAAGCAGAGGTAAGTTTTGTAAGTTTTTGTGAAGCTGATTTATTCTACACAAACTGAGACTGTCAACATGGAGAAGCTCACGTTCATACTTTATCTGTGAAACAATTTCAGCACAGTTTCCCTATTTACCGAGTTTTTGATCCTCAAGTCAGATAAAAACTTTTTCCATGCTTGCTTTCAGCCTGGAGAGGGAACAACTACAGTGTCTGTGGTAACACAACCTCTGCACATCAGCAAGTAACCTGGGGGAACTCTCCTTTTACAGCAAGAATTTCCAAACCTGTATTTTAAAGGCTGTGGAGGTTACAGCATGATATCACAAACATGACAATACAACACAGAGTCACTTCCTACATTCTCAAGTTGAAAACAGAAACCTCAAAGCACATACTGATTTATTAGGGACACCAAAGGATTCCAGCACACTGAGGAGTACCCAGCTTGCTCAGCACTTTGTCCCCTTACTGATATCCAAGTTTCTGAACTCTGATCAGATGTCAGATGCAAGATGAGCCAACGTGCTCACTACTGCTACAGACCTTCAGCTCACCTCCTGGACAACCATTTGTGGATAGAACTCAATTTGAGTATAACAGACAATGAAAGTGGCCAGCCAAGAAAACACAACACAAAACTGAGTTTATTGCTAAGAATTAGCATGATTAATGAAGGTAAAGGTAGGTGTTTTCTTCCATGAAGTGGTTCTGGTGTTACCTGCAGAGGTAGGAATGCTCCCCCGCTGTCAACAAGGTAGACAGCCAGCAGCCTGTTCTGCAGGGCTATTTCTTGAGCTCTTAATTGTTTCTTCACCCCAATGGGGTAAATGGTTCCTCCCTTCACAGTGGCATCATTGGCCATGAAGACACACCAGACCCCACAGATTTTGCCAATTCCTGCAAGTGGTACCACAGATATTTATCAGGACTCTCTACAGATGAAACAAAGGGGGACATTATAGCTAGGATGTTCTTTGGCAATGTTACATGAGGAAACTGCAAATTAAGCTGCAAATACCATACAGAGAAGAAATCTACAGCTCTGCTCTGGAAGAACAAGATGAAAGGTAACAATATTTTGTAAAAATTTAATGATGGAAGACAAAAATTGAAATAAACTTACTCCTGGTGACAACAGAAGAGAAAAAAAACCCAACACAGTTTGACCTCCAGCTCTTGAGACAACAGGGAAGGCAATTAAAAATTACCCATATAGAACTGAAAAATGCAACAATCTGTGACAAAAGATAAGATTTCAAGCTCTGTTCTTCTAGTGACTTTTTGAACTGGAATGGCTCTTTAAAATGCAATGAAAGGACTTGTCTATAATTTGAAAAATATTACACAGCTCCTGTGCCTCAGAGTAAGTTGGGCCCCTTCTTTTAACAGACAACAGCTTATTTGACACATCATCCTAATTTTTTGAGACACAAATCAGTAACTGGTAAGTAGAATAAGTTACTAAATCTAGAAGAAATGGAAGATCTTTTTTCTTTAAAGGTTTTTCTGAGATCTCCCAGCAAAAACTGTGGAAGAATAATACAGCAGTGGCTGAACTTTTTCATGCTGCTGCTGGATAGGACTGATGTTCATTTTTCCTAGGAAAGCACACTCTTAAGATACTAAAATAATCCATCAACCTGATTACAGGTATCCTTTTTCCTTCCCCAAAAAGAAAAAACACTTTACCCTCAGTGAGAAAGGCTGGTTACTCTGGGAAGTTGGTTACTCTGGGAAGTTGTCCAGTAGATATGGGCTACAACTAATGTACACTAACAACAACCACCTACTCCTCACTGCACCCAAACAGCATCTCTCAAATTATATCAAGGACCATGCTGGTTCCAAACCCTTCTTCCTTCAGGGCTGCATCTCCAGCATGGGCTGCTCAAAACAACACCCTCAACCCACACCCACCTTTGATCTAATATGGATCATATTTAAAGATAACTTATAGGAAGGAAAGGCATTAACTTCACCCATTTCCCATGGCATGCAGAGCCAGCTGTGCTCTGATTACCAGTGAGGCAGCCAGCAGCAGGGACATCCCCGTAGGGCAGGCTGAGCCCAGCCAGCGGGGACAGCTCCAGGAAAGTCTCATCATCAAGCAGCAGCTTCAGGCGCTCCCGCACAAAGAGCTTCTTGTTTCTCTGGGTGTGACGCAGGATGGCATGTTCTCCCCCTCCTTTCCTGACAGTCTCTAGCAATTCTGAATATCTGGTGTAAAAAACAAAGTTGGAATTAATGAAAACCAGCTTTACTCACAAGTGACCCTCCAGTAGACTGCACACAGGACTTCCATGTACTGCACAGTTTTCATGTAAATGACATGAGAATGCAAATGAATTCACAATTTTGGATTATTGTTTCTTGCAAAGTGTAATAAAAAGCAAAGGTATGCTATTTAAAGCAAGCATTTTCATTTCATTATTCAAAAACTGTCTAATAAAGACAAAAAAGGAGTGAAATAAGATAAATATTCTATCTGTAGTTTATGTTCACAGCCAGTAGATGTTATTAAATCCACATCCTCGCCTGGGTGTTGCCCATATACACCCAACAGAGAGGATTCCACAATATATGATCACACCTAATCTCTGTCAGCAACCCCATGAGTGGAGGACTGAGAAGGGACTGATCATCAGCGACTTTGAGAGGTAGTGCCCTACAACAACGTTAGCCTAGAAACCTGCAGCTCTTAACGAGGCTGTCATCATTTGCCAGTCGTAATTCAGCATGGACATTACAGAATCACAGAATCACAGAGTGTCAGGGGTTGGAAGGGACCTCGAAAGCTCATCCAGTCCAACCCCCCTGCCAGAGCAGGAACACCCAGATGAGATCACACAGGAAGGTGTCCAGGGGGGTCTTGAATGTCTCCAGAGAAGGAGACTCCACACCCTCCCTGGGCAGTCTGGCCCAGGGCTCTGGCACCCTCACAGGAAAGAAGTTCCCCCTCAAATCCAAGTGGAACCTCCTGTGTTCCAGCTCACACCCATTGCCCCTTGTCCTATCATTGGACATCACTGAGAAGAGCCTGGCTCCATCCTCCTGACACTCACCCTTCAGATATTGATCAACATTAATGAGGTCCCCCCTCAGCCTCCTCCAAGCTCAAGAGCCCCAGCTCCCTCAGTCTTTCCTCACAGGGAGATGCTCCACTCCATCATCTTGGTGGCTCTGTGCTGGACTCTTCTCTCATGGAGGACATTGACCTCCATGTTCCAACTGCTCTAGGGAAGAACCCAGTCAGGGGCTTCCTGCTTCAGCTGCCCTCCACAAGTTTATCTGACAAAAATCAGTGACTGGAAAGCAGAATAAATCACTGAGTCTAGAAGAAATGCACACTTGACAGCAGGGGAGATACACTTTAAAAGCAGTGAACACTGCAGTGTCACTACAGCCATCAAGAGAGGAAGTGATTACCAGATGTTATTGTTGGGCAGCATCAAGTAGAGATAAATAGTTGAACAAACTGTAAACAAATGTGTGTTATCTCACATAATGTTGGTCTTCAATAAACCAGGTTTCTTCATTTATTGCAAATAAAACACTTTTCACCAAGCTGGGTCATCTTAAATGAAAAATACTGTCTGACAGAACCATTTCCCAACGCTCTGTACGTGACTCCATTATCTCACTGTGTCTTCCTGCAGACTAGAGATTGGAAACCTCAGGAGAAAAAAAAGCTAAGGATTGTAATAATGTCACAAATGCCACCACAGGAGGGCACAGTGTGTTTGCCATAGCTTCCCTTCCAGCTCATCTATCATTCCTCTGAACAAAGGCATTTGAATTTTTGCCATCTGATCTTTAAGGACCAACACATAAAATACATTTTCCTGCTTTTATCAGTGAATCACAAGTAATTGCAATAACTGTCACCTACTCTACTCTTTCAGGAGGGATCTGTAAATGCCTGAGTCACCATTTATGTCTCTGCATTCAAAAATCAAACACCAAACATTTTTTGAAGAACCAGAAAAAATACTTCTTGGCAATATGTGCAAAACAATGTCACAGGACACTATTTTAAACACAGCCTGCACCCAGATGTAGGCTTTTCTGTCAACATTTAGGCACCTCTTTTGGCGAGGATGAAATTCTTAAGTGCTGATCCTTGTACAATTCACCCTGCAGAGAAGCTGCCTGAGAAATGGGCAGCCAGGAAACTAGTTTAAGCTTCCAAATAATTAGGTAAAAAAGCCAACTTTTTTTAAATTTATTTTTTAATCTCTGGACTTTTTTAACTCTTCTGATGTTAAAAAACTCCTAGAAGTGCCCATAAGTAACTCTCACACCATCTCACAAGCAGCAACATTTTGAAAAACACCACAAAACCAGTTTATTACCTTTTAATAACAGCCTCACTGTTCCTTAAATTTTCTTCAAACACATGTCGGTACACAGACAGGATTCGTCCATCTAAAACAGGGTAAGTTTGTGCAAACCGTCTATATTTTGCTTGGTTACTTACTAAACGGCAGGGTGTCCTTGTCAAGCCCTGACTCTGCAGTGTGTGTGCGGGGTGTTTACCACGACACACCTCCTCATATTTTCCTTCAAACACACGATTTAGGGTTTGTAACCTTGGGAGCAGCGGGGATGTAGCGTTGGAAGCCAATCTGCCAAGGGAGCACACGGTGTTCCACATGACCCTGAGGGCTGAAGGGAGAAGAAACAGCGTTTATTGATAAAAATTAAACTTCACATTCCCGCGGCTGAGGAGGCAAAGAAGGCTGCGCGCCTCAGGCTGGGGTCGTGAGGGAACCAGGCCGGTTCCCGCCTCGCAGCCTGCCGGGGGAAGGAGCCCTGTGAGGCGGCGGCGGCTTCCCGAGGCCCCGCGGGGCCGAGCTGAGGAGGAGAAGCCGCCGGGAACGGGCCCGAGGCCTGACGGGCAGGGCGGGCGGAGGCGGGACCGGGCGGCCCCTCAGCGCCCGTTCCCGGGGCAGGCAGCGCGGGGCCGCGGGCCCTCCGGCGGGGTTCCCCGGCCTGCGCCTCGGCCTCCCCTCCTCTCCCCTCCTTCCCCGCGCCCCCGCCGACCCTTACTCGGGCAGCCGCCGCTGAGCCGTCCGCTCCGGGCCCGCCTCTCGGGGCGGCTCCGCAGCCCACACGGCGGCCCGCCCCCGGGTGTCCTCTGCCCCGGGTGTCCTCTGCCCCGGGGGCCGGGGGCGGGCTGGGCCTGCCGGCGGGGCCTTGCTGTGCCCCGGTGCTGCGCTGGGCTGGGCTGGGCTGGGCCGGGCTGCAGCTTCCCGCCCGCAGCCTCAGGCAGCCGGGTCCGTCCTTCCTTCCCCTGGGTGCCGGGTGTCCCTCGGGGATGCCCCGGCCCCGGTGACCACCCTGGGTCCCCTCTGGCACCATCTCCCGCCGCCTCAGTCCCGTCAGGGTGCCGCGGCCTGGGTCACGCTGTGCAAATAACTGCACCTTTGAAGGGCAAACCTGGCAAAAATTAACCCCGGGAGCAAAGTGGGTTGCTGCTGTAGGAAATAAATGCCATGATTTGCACAGCAGGTGTGTTTGATTGCAAATTACGCGGTTTTGGGCAATATAGCATGTTACAGGCCTGGCTGTAGCCTCAAAAGTCAGGCGCTGGTGCTTCACTCGCCGTTAAATGCAGGACGGCCCCAAAATGTCTCATTCTCCAGGTTGTCCTTGTGTGCAGCGTGTTACAAACGCTGCCCGGCGCTTGCAGGTGACATTCTGAGTGGTGCCATTCCTCCCCAGAATTGCTGCAAGCCTTTCAAAGCTGTGACTGCTCAGTCAAAACTTTCTAATTAAGCTTATCATTAAAATATTAAAATGAAATTGATTTTTATTTTTTTTCCTTCCATACCTCATCCAGTCCCTGAGCTGCTTCAGTCAGTTTGCTATTGTTAGTCATGGCATAACCTCCTGGAAATTACTGCTTGTTGCCTTGCAGCCACTTCATTAAAATGCATTCCTGCCAGAGAGTTCTTTTTCGATACATGCATATTAATAAGGCTTGGTAGTGATAATTAAGCAATGACTGGTGTGTTGGTGAATGTAAGTACCCAGCATAGGCAGGAGAAAGCATTTGTAGGTAAATAAGTTGTGTATGTTATTAAAAAATCTTGACAATGATAATTAAGATTTGCTGAGCTATGCTAATTTACAATAATCTTATTTTTTCCCTTTTACACTTAAAGCAGATATGACTGGCTTTGATACACATATCAAGAAACTCGACATAGGTGGAGCTGCTGGAAGTGGTGCTGCTGTCCTGGGTGGCTTCAGCTGTCTGGAGATGTCACCTGCTGTCCCCAACCCTGGGGCAAGGAGAGGAAGGTCTGTGCTGAGCCCAGGTACGAGGGGGCAGGGCTGCTCTTTCAGGGCAAGCATCACACTCAAAGGCAACACAGACACTCCAGGGGTAGAAGAGGGTCGTGCTAAATCTGAGATGAGGTGTTTGCACTTGTAAAGAATCCCTTTGGGAAAAAAAATGGTAAAAAAGGATCCCAGATCTGATTTGCACTCTCTTAAAATGCTCATTAATCCTGGACCAGCCAGGATGAGGTGAGTGGAGCCAGAATGAGGTGAGTGGAGCCAGAATGAGGTGAGTGGAGCCAGAATGAGGCGAGTGGTGGGCATTTGGTACTGATAAAGAAACTCTTGAACAAAAACCCCCCATGCAGATGCGTGTTGCAGCCGCTGATGCAGCCACACTGGTTCCTGATGTAGCCCCTGTATGAAGTTATACCATTCAGGTTGGTTTGGGGCATCCGTGGTGGTGGTTGTGGATTATTTCAATTCACATCTTCCCTCCTTCCATGATGTAACCAGAGCTCTCTTCTCCCAATGGTTTGAGAAACTTGTGAAGAGCTGAGGATGAGAGACAGAAGCTTTGCAGCTTTATATAGATCTTTAGCATTTCCTGTGGGATTTTGTGTGAAATTTTGTGCTCTCTGTGGTGTGGGTGATAATGGGGAAGGGAAGAGTGGTGACAGGAATTCATGTAAAGCAGGAGAATACACTTGAGGAGGTCTGAACTTCAAAGATGTGTTGATGGTAGTGAAAATGCTGGGTACTCAGCTTGCTGAAGAAGGAATTGCTGATGCAAATGCTTGAATATGTATTTAAAGTGAGATTTAAGCTTCCTGTTGTTGCTGGGGTTTTTTTCAGTTGACCTACATATCATTTCCCTGGATTCATAAGATTTTTTATTACTCTGTTCTGTGAATGTATCAGAGGGACTACTGTTCAATTATAATTTTCATGCTTCTTATTTCATTTTCCTTAATTAAATGTTAGACTTTCATAAGATTCATTATCTCTAACATGCTAGTGTTGCATAGCAATTTCATTTTATGTGGTCTTATGGGGTTTTTTTAAATACCTTTTGCAGTTAATGCATTGCCTTATATTATTTTACAGCTTTTTCCAGTAGATAGAATCTGTGTTCACAATCAGAATATGCTCTGTGTCATACAGGTTGCTTTTACTCAGGCTGAAAAGGGGATTAAACATTCTCCTGAAAGCTGAACACTGCTTGCACAGGGTGAAGGGAAGAGAAACACTTAATCTTCATGGCATTTCAGCCTCCACATGTATCTAAGTGAATGTTTATCAGGAGGAGAAGGCATCAGTCACCGGTTTTTTGTACTGGGAGGCAGCCTGGGATAAATAACAAATCCTGTAATTAGGAGCCAATAGCTTCTAATTGACTTATGTTAGTCCTCAAGCTGAAGTCTAGCCTTTCTCTCTTGTCATGGCACGGAGCATCCTTTGTTTAATGAACACTGAGGGGAAATGGAGCGAGATCAGGGCAAAAAAAGCTCTTCTGAATGGGTGCAGCCTCGTGCCAGTGCTTGGAGTCGTTATTTTAAGCGCTGATTTTAGCAACTTTTGAGCTGGGCGTTTAGAATGTATCGAGTAGCATTTAGGAAAAATGTTAATGTGCTTGCTTACTTCAACATGAGCTGCAGCTCTGCCAGCCAAGCCGGGCTGTGCCATTTAGGGAACTCTAAAGCTTTGAGGGAAGTTTTTTTTTACTCAACTTTATTTAGAAACTTGTTGGAGTGCACCGGATGCTGGGGGAAACCAGAACACACTTTTTGGATTGTCAGACCAAAGGCAGGAAGGTTCCCACAGAGCCCTCCTCCTTATGTAGCTTCTGTTTCTTATTTAGATTTTGTTTTTTAATACCCAAGAGTTTCTAGTGGTGTTCTGACAATTGTGGCCTGGAAATTTGTCTAAATTAAAGCAGGTTTTGTTTGTTTATTTAAAAGTGCTAACAGAGTCAGACAGACCCACAGCATTTTTCAGGGCTTACATCATTCTAAAATAGATTCAATTGATTCAAAACAAATTTGACAAAAAAAAAAAGTAATTTTCTTTGCCCACTTGATGTATTTGCATCTATACAAAAGGAGCAGCTGAGCCTTGGCAAGCATGCTGAGCATGGTGTCTGGCATTGATGTGAAATGTTAAGGAGCTTATTTTAGTTGCTGGAAGACACAAGAGAGCAGAAGGAGTTAAATGAACGAGTCTGAAGATGTGAGATTACATTCAGAAGTCAGGAGCCTGATCCTCAGCTAAGCGAAGCAAATGGGAATTCCACTGGGGAGGTGTCAGATAAAGAACTGCTCCCATACTATTTATCTTCTTATTTTGGATGATTTGAAGTTTAATGAATCCCCACATAAAGATGTGAAGAACCAGGTGTGCCTTCACAAACTCTGTGAGAAGCTGAGGGGGATCAGTTGAGTCATGGGAGTTTTCTTCACATGTGTTCATTACAGCTGCATGAGACAGTGGCTGTGTTAGAACACCTATAAGAAATACATACCAACAGCAACCCCTTATCCATGTTTATTTATCACATAATTAATCACAGGATCACAGTGCTTTTTAACTCTAGTTTAGCCTTTCTAGAGTCAGTCAGTCTCCAGGAAAAGCACCTGAAAACTGCTGTGAGAGGAGGAAGCTCCTTCACAGTCCAGGGCCGCTGGCTGTCCTGCTCCTGTCACTGCACTGCTGCTGGTTTGAGGATGGGTGCATCAGCTCAAGTCCTGCCAGATACCAGCCATGCAGAAAGCACAGATGGGTAAGCAGAGGGTCTTGGTGCTCCAGAGGGTTAATTCCTGGGGTGCTCTGACAGCAGTAGGACTAACCTCCATAGTCCCAGGAGAGAGGAGAGTAGAAGGTAGCCAGCTCCAGCCAGATGGAAGTGTCCATCTCTCCACTGGCTGCAGAGGGAGCGTTGGGAGATTGTTTTCCTGGAGCTGATATTAGCTTTCCAAGGTAGCCACCTCTCTGTTTCTTATTCCAGAAATGCCATCTGCTGTTGGTAGCATGTCCTGTAGAAAAGTGAGAGACTGAAGGAGGAAGGTGTGTGGTTTGGGCTCTGAATTTCAGCAGCTGAGAGTTTTTAGGACTTCATCACTTACCTTTCAAGCAAAAAGGCTATTATGTGAGCCTGCACGTGTGTTGGGAACACTTTAAAAAAGAAATCCCCAAAAGAGTGAAGTCCTGTGTGACTCCATCCACACATGGAAGCTCTTCTGCCTCAGACTGTGCCTCTCTGCTAAAAACGCTGTGAGACCAAACTCCTGGGAGAGATTAAAGGGGATGAGGGAGAGATATGAGAATGACAGTCTGGTCCATGACAGTTGGATTTGGCATTTGTCTCTTGCCACAGAGAGCTTACAAAACCATGAGTAATTACATAATAATTACAAGTGTGAAAACACAGCTCATTTGGAGAAGACAAGGAGTGTGTACACTTGCTTACCTTGCTGAAAAATGTGAGTTTCTGATTTGTCTTATTCCTGTAAAATGCACAGAACTAAAGGAGCAGAATTATATTCTAGTTAAGGCATAATCTACTAGTGTGTGCAATTCCTCATTGCAGGACCAGAGTCTGTCCTAAATTGTACTGATATGAGCTGAAGAGAAGAGAAGAGAAACAGATTCTGAGAATCACAGAGTCACAGATTGTTGGGGATTGGAAGGGACCTCGAAAGCTCATCCAGTCCAACCCCCTGCTGGAGCAGGAACACCCAGATGAGTTCACACAGGAAGGCGTCCAGGTGGGTCTTGAATGTCTCCAGAGAAGGAGACTCCACACCCTCCCTGGGCAGCCTGTTCCAGGTAAGTGGTGGTGACACCCAAATCAGGAGAAAAATGAATTTGCCTTTCATGGGTTGAAATGGCAGAGCTGGCAAATCACTTGTTAATTTGACCTGTACAGGTATCTGCAATCACCAAACAGCTGCTGGAAAACTGTTTTACAGTCTTAGGGTGCAACAAGTATATGAAGATCTCTTGCTTCTTCCCTTTTAAAGGCCAGTAGAGAGTCTCTGAAGCAATCAGAAAGCTTTTAATTGGTTAGAGGAGATGCAGATTCAGTTGCAGGTAGTTAGATCGCTCGCTGGTGCATCACTCTAGGAAAGTGGCGATTGATTTATTCTCCTGTGCACATGTTTGGTGACACCAAAGCCTCAGTCTGTGTTTGACTGTTTAGAGTCCCTTGAACATGGTTTTGTAAGGCCATTTCTAGCTAGTAATTGGTAACTGGATGTGGTTAGGGTAGTTAGATAAACACAGGGAGGAAGGGGATGAATCACTGAGTAAATAGAATGGTGATGCTGTAGGAGCTGCTGTTACGTACAGCGCGTTGTGGCAGATGTGACGTGTTTGTTTGCTGTTGTCAGGAAAATGTTACTTGAAAGAAGAATTGAGTCTAAATGTCTAGTTCCAAATCTGCTTATCCACACCTTCTTGATGCATATGTTGTCTCTGTTTAGACTCTTAACCAGTTGTCAGCTTTGAACACACCCCACTTCTTTTTACCTATCCCCTTAGAATTTGATCCCCTAATCCAAGGTCATATCAGAGAAGTTTTCTGTTGCTGTAAATGTCAAGGTAGTTGCATCATTAAAAGCCCCTAAAGTAAATGGTCTGTGTTAATGTAGAAAGACATTTATGCCAGTGAAACAGCATTATAGTTATTAGTGGAACATGTTGGCAGTTTCTGTCAGCAATTTTTGCAACCATGTAACATAGAAAGGGATAAAAATACCATTTACTGTGATTTGCATGCCACATAAAGAAAACAGAGTGATATAATACCCAAATCACAAAGAAAAGCCCTGCAAGTAGTTTTCTGTCCTCTCTTTTGCACTTTTTCAGGGTCTTTGTGAGCTTGAAGAGCCTTATCCTCCTCGTGGGTGCTTGGGCTGGGGCACCCCATGAGCCAGCAGCAGCCAGGGCACCCTGGTCCCTCCTTCAGCCAATGGAGCCATCAGGCTTTTTGGGATGGAAGAGGAATGGTCAAGGCCAGCATTTGTGTGCATCCAGGTAAAGGCTTTGTTCATTCCTGTTTACAGTGTTGAGGATTTAACCATTAAAAAGGCCTAATTAGAAGAAAAATGAGATGTTCAATCGCCCTGTTGCAACTGAGATAAAAATTGTGCATATATAGGTATAATTGATGTGCATATGTGCTGAAAGGAGCTCTCCAGTCCCCCAATTTTTATTGTGTTTGTAATGAAAAATTTTTGTTCAGAAGAAAAAAAGATACACATTTATTTCAGAAGTGTGGCTAGTACATCCCTAAATGTATGTGCCTGCATATATGTGCCCCTAATTCACAATTTCCAGCCCCTAGTTCCCAAATGTTTGGTCCCACTCTGTCACAGCAGAGTCCTCAGCAAAACTGGATTGTTTTGAAATCATGGAAGACATTTTTCAAAGACAAAAATCTCATGTCTGAGGTTTGAACTCTGTGAAATTTGCCATCATGTGTAGACTCTCTCTACGTTGAGTTTTGGTGCAGTTTCAGGAAGAAACTTGAGTGTTAAGCAACCATACATAGAAAATGACATAAGCTATTGCCAGACAGTGATACCATAAAATCCTTCTCCAGTTACTGCGTTCCTGATCCACTTGGCATGAGATGTTATCTTGACTTCTACTTACTGTTATCATAAAAACCACAGGGGTTTCTTCTTGCTGCTACTTGTTTTGTCAAAAATCCACTAATTGGTAACATGTGAATTAACATTTGCTGTAGCAGAAGAACAGAGTGCACAAACAACGACGTTCTGGAAAGTCACTTTAGCATCTAAATCTATGGCAAGCCTCAGGGCTAGAAAACCACAATCTTACCCATCAAGTAGCTTACATTTCTCCTGCTGGTAGCCACCTATGTGAATATTTACAACTAAAATGGAAAGATGATAAAAAATTAATAGTCATTGCAGATCCTTTTATGTGATGCTTATATTTTTGTAAGTCTTGGCAGGAAATTCTGTTGTATCTTCATACTGGGATTGGTTTATACTTGCTTTGAAGGTGCTTTCTTGCAATATTATAAGGTGGTACTCTGCTTTTTAATGATGTTAGTTATTGGTAACATGTTTTAGCTCAGTTTGGTGCACTACAAATGATGTGTGGTTCCTGGTGTTAATTGTGAGACACAGCGAACGACCAAGAACACCAGAAAAAGAACTAAAAAGAAAACTCAGAGTCCAAACACCCTGGAAAGTCTTAAGGTACATTTTAAAAGACTGATGGAAGGGTTTTGAATTCTCCAGCCTCCTGTGGGTTACCCCAGCTGTACAAACCAGTGAATTACTTGGATCATCTTCCCCCTGATATCCTTGACTTAATTGAGCTGTAGTGTGAGAAACATTTATTCAACAACTGCAGGCGCCGGCGCCGCGGGGGAGCTCTTCAGCCGGGCTGGAAGGGGAGGGCTGTGAGATTCTCAGAGCTTGTTCAATGCAGCCTTAAAACACAGCCATGGATAAAGCCTCCTTGAAACCTCTAAGTCACTGGATAGATCTTTTGAGTCGAAATCTTTTTGAACTAGGGTCACCCATGGTTCCTTTGCAGCTCTCAGCCTCGCTGTTGCATAAAAGAGGCCTTCGCGTTTCACCTGTTTTGTCTGACCAGATCCTTTTTTTCAGCCTTCATCCTTCATGACCACAATTTAATCATTTAAGATGACAAAAAGCACCTAACAGTGGGTTCTCGATTCTAACAGAGTCTTTTTTTTAGCTGGTATTGTTAATAATAAAGTGAAAAAGGAACACAGGCTTTCAGACTGGAAGCAACCTGGTACTTTTAAGGAGCTATTCTGGATAACTGAATGAACAGTGCTAAAGAAATAGGAGGAAATGTAAAGCAAGATACTTTAATCCAATATCTGTAGCAACACTGTAAAATTAGGACTGTCAGAGAAAGAACTCTGTGACTAGAAGTGGAAACTTGCTGGTTCCAGACCTGACCCTGCTTTGTGGCAGTAAGCACATCCCTTTATTACATTTCTTGGTTTCTCCTGGTGTTGATGCTGGAATGAGAAGTACCTCTGAGTAAGGCTGAGCATACCCATGATGTGGAGGAGAGGAGATGGAGCAACAGGTTTTCTGCTGGCAGGTGGCTCTGAGCACTGCCTGCAGCAAATGGAGCTGAGGGACTGAGTGTGTTGTCCTCTTTGCCCCTTCAGTAAATCCAGTCCCCACTGGTGACTCGAGAATCGCTGTAAGCAAAGAACTCTGAAATATTCATAGGGAGGATGTTACAGAGAGCCAGGAAACCGTGGCTGGGATGTGCAGTTAGCAAAGTGAATTTTTCCACAAAAACCTCAAAGAGAGTTCCAGTTGTTATGTTTTTAGCTTTGAAAATGTAATCCAACTTTTTCATTTGTAGATCTCTGACCATTATCCTCTGATCTCAGTGGAACAGCAGCAGTGTATTTAACACCTTCATTAATACCAGAGTAATAATTATCTACTGCAAGAGTGGCTATCACATCAGGAATTTTCCTACCAGAACTGCAGCAGCAGCATTCTGCTTCTTCAGAACTCAGGAGCAACGTTTGTAAAGGTACAAAATGAATGAAAATGATTGTGTAGTCTGAATGTAAAACAATACCAGTAGATTTCAGAAGAGGAAGGGAGAGCCCGCGAGCTGGCTGCACCGCAGAGCAGGTACCTGACGCAGAGTGGGGTCAGTTACAGCGGCTCAGAGTAACAGTTTCACCCTCCACCTCTTGCAGAAAAGACTGAGGCAAGAGTGCAAGCTGTTGGCTGAGTCATTAATCCACAGGGACTGGCTTACCCAGTGAGTCCACTTTCTCTGTACATAGATTTGAGTTATAACACTATCTGAAATGATATATTTTCATTTCTTTCCTTGCTACAACATGATCAGAAGTTACCTGCTGTGAATTTTTAGAGTGCAGTATTCAGAACTATGTCTCTCATAATTGGCCAGATAATCCAGATGCCAGTTTCTCTTTTGTGATTATTTATTAGTTGTGTTTATTACATTTCTAAATATCTAAATATCCTCAGAGTTATCAGACTAGATTTCAAAACACACACAAAACAATAACAAAACTAAAGTTAAAAACAAAATTTACAAAATCTTGCAGTATTTGCTGATTTATAAATGGCAGAGATTACTAGCTAGGTGTGAATCACACAGGTGGGGAAAATCTGTCATGTTTCCTTCCTCTGAATCTTGAAAATAGAAACTGGAGCTGGCTCATGGGTGCACTGCAAGAAAACATTTCTCTTTTAGAGAAACTTACTTGGGGAAACAGAGAGATGGGAAGCTTTGTGCATACTTACAAACTCCTTTCATCTTAATTATGAGCATCTGAGACCTGACAGTTTTTCAAGCACCAGGATGGTACAGTGATGTTATTTTATAGCAAGGCCTGTATAATTATAATTAGAACCCAAAAGCACGTTGTCACATAGTCCCTTGGTACCTGGTTGATGAGTTGGATCCCTTAGTGACTCCCTGCTAAGATTCAGGTTACACTTCCAGAGCCTTCCCACCATTCTGCCTATGTTAGGTCTCATTTTTCAAATGACACTTTGCTTTGATATCTCATGATTGTCCAGCCTGGAAGGAAGAAGGAGGTGAGAGCAGAGGGTTTGGGGCGGCTGCTGAGGGCTGAGGCTGGACCCACCACAGGGTCTTGCACCCTGGTGCTTAGGCCAGGTTGGATGAGGCTTTGAGCAACTTGGTCTAGTGCAAGGTGTCCCTGCTTGTGGCAGGGGAGTTGGACCAGATGGCTTTTGAAGGTCCCTTCCAACCCAATACATTTTATGATTCTATGAACTAGATGAGCTTTAAGGTCCCTTCCAACTCAAACCATTCCAGGAGTCTATGGTCTATTGCATTTTTATTAGGGAGACAGAAACTCTTTGGTGTAATGACTCCTCCCCAGCACCCTGCTAGAAGACCCATCCTTGGAAACACTCAAGGCCAGGTTGGATGAGGCTTTGAGCAACCTGGTCTAGTGGAAGGTGTCCCTGCTGCTGGCAGATGGGGTTGGGACTGGGAGCTTTGAGGTCCCTCCCAACCCAAACCAGTCTGGGATTCTATGAGTCACCCACATCAGGCTGTAACCAAGATGTCTTTGTGCTCCCAAGCTCTTGGCTTAAACATCATGTATGTCTTTTCTCATAACTTGGCTGGTCTGCTAGGGAAGTTGGGGTGTGCTTCATAAATCCCCTGTAAAGCTACAGCACGTGGCAGTGGTGGTGAGTTCTCCAGTGCACCCACTCGCTGTCGCATACAGAGAGAAGCCCGGTGACCGCGGGTAGAGCCGAGGCGAGGGGCTTTCATGCCCTGGCCCGTTACGTCACGGCGGCACTCCTCGCTGGTTATTTGCTCTCTATATCACTGCCCCTCAGGGGGCTCAAGGGAATCAGCAAACCTCCCCCAGCAGAGCTAGGAATCCTTAGCCCAGTTCACTCGGGCGCAGCGGGACAGCCAGGGATTAACCAGAGGGGGATGCTGTGAATTCCTGCGCGCTCTTTCTTCCCCGGCGCAGCTGGTGGCGGGGACACTGCCAGATGAAAGCGGGGCTGTCAGCATCCATCAGCCTGGCTCCGGTGGCTGCATTCCAGGGGATGGGTTGGCCTCAGCTGGTAGCTCTGGTGTCGTTTCTCTCTGCCAGGTTAGTTGCAGGAGGAATCCAAATCCAAGCACACCTCGCTCTTCCAGCTTATGATCTGGTTTTTGGAGTTACCAAATTCTCTAAGGCAAAATTAGAATGGAAATAGTTTGTTAATATTAGGCCACAGCATCACATCATCCTTTTCCTGGAGAAAAGGAGGCTGAGGGGAGACCTTCTGGCTCTGTCCAAGTCCCTGCAAGGAGGGTGCAGAGAGGTGGGGGTGGGTCTGTTCAACCAAGGAGCAAGGGACAGGACAAGGGGAAATGGGCTCCAGCTGTGGCCAGGGCAGTTGAGATGGGATGTGAGGAAGAATTTCTTTGCTGAAAGGGTTCTGAGGCACTGGAAGGGGTTGCCCAGGGCAGTGGTGGAGTCCCCATCCCTGGAGGGATTGAAGAGTCGTGTAGACACAGTGCTGAGGGACAGGGGTCAGTGGGGACTGCTCAGTGCTGGGTTCATGGTTGGACTCGAGGAGCTTCAAGGGCTTTTCCAATCCAAGCCATTCTGGGATACTGTGATCTGATGGGAGGATGTATTGTTGGCCCATCTTCTTGCCACTTTGGAGTTGTCCTCTTTCTCATTTTAAATGTCCTAAATCATGTTTCTGTGATGTTAACAGGGAAACTATTCTGAGGGAGCTTTTTGAACGAGGAATTCTGCTTTCCCTGAGCGTTGTCCGCGTGTGTTGCATTACGGAGCTGTGCTGTGGTCATGTCCAGGAGTCCCTGGGTGGGAGCCTGTGTTTATCCTAGTGGATGTATCCTGAGAGTGCTCCTGTGCATTGCAAACAGTGAACAAGTGTCAGGAACACTGTGATAAATGAATGTCAGACTGCATGCAGCGGTGGCCCAGCAGCCTCACTGCTAGGGCTTACCATAAAATTTGGCACTTATTAGGTCTGCGGTGTTATTGGAAACGTGTCCCTTCAGGTTTCCTCCCATGAAGACAGTGATTCCCAGTTATCCCCTGCTGTGCTGACTGCCAGTGATCTGCCACAACACCATCAGCAGCCTGCAGCTGGGAGCACAATTATTTTCTATACAATAAGGATGGTCTGTGAAAAATGTTACAGAAGGGAAAAAAATTGGAAACCATTTCTTTTAAGACAAGTTCAAGGGCCAGCCTTTGCCAAGACTAATCACAAATGTGGTGAAAACTAGTATGCAATCTTTTATGAATATAAGAATAAATCTATTTGTAATATAATTTATAACATTATTATTTAAATTTGTGAGTACATAGGATTTTAAATAGTAATATACTCATGTTAAAAGTCTTTCTTTAGGAATTTGAGATTTGGGGATTTGTTCACATTTTAGAATATATGATTCCAAAAATTGTAATTCTCTTTCATGGCTATTTGCCGTTCTGCAACTACTTTTTCTTTCTTGCTTTGATTTGAAAGGCCATTTCAGGTCCACTCCAGCACCTGACTTTGCAGAACAGAGCACTGACCACTTGGCCATGCAAACAGTTGTGCCAGGGTGGCACAAGGCTGGGGCTGAGCAGCCAGAGATGGGAAAGGGATTGTAATTAAAAACTGATTCATGAAACACAACCAGGGGAGAGGAGGGAGGTGGGAAAATGAGTGTACAGCCAAAGATGAATGACATGGGGGGAGAAATTCTTAAATCATCATTGCCACTGGAAAAATCCTATCTTTCTGCATTTTTACTGTGTCCTCAGTGTCCTCAGACTCCTGAACTTTGGCTGTGAAGAGCTGAGCAGGGCTATTTGCTATTCAGTACCTTTTTCTGCTTTTTGGATATATTTATCTTGTACATGCATATGTAAAAATCTGTTATTTTAGGTACTGCTTTCCTTTCCCACCTGAAGATTGTATTCCTACTAGTCAAGACTTGCTGGAGACTAAGTAGGCATTGTTTAAACACTTCCCATCCAGCTCCACTGGGATCTTGCAATCTGTCTTGCTAAAGAGAAAAAAAAGATTAATCATTTTTGGGGGTTGTTTTTTTTTAGAATACTTGATTCTGACACTGAAAGCAATTTGTGTGGCTTAACTGTGATGCAGACACTTTCCTCCTGTTGTTTGAGTCATACTACCTTATTTTATCCGAGTTCTTAGAAATAACTCTCGGAAAGGTCAATCTTAGTTTAGTAATTGGGATTTTGGGGTTTTGGTAGGAACAATCTAGTTCCAAATAATTAACCTGGACAGCAAGTCATTCAAGGAACAAAAAAAACTCCTGCATTCCTCTGCTTTCCTCTTAGATCACTGCACAGGTTACCAAGCCCTGGGGTCTCACCTATTGACCCCTCCCGAGAGGCGAGGGAGGAGCAGAACGTGGCTGAATTCCTTCTGCGCAGGAGAGCTGAGCTGGGGGTAATAATTTACTGCAGATACAGACCAACAATAAATTAGTACTCCCCCAAGAGTCTGGAAGGAACAGAGGAGGAGCAGTGACTCATTTGTGAGTCATAGAGCCTCCCCGGATTTATCCTGGGATGATGTACCATGCGCACCACTCCTTGATCTGGTCTGTCTCGAAAGGACAACCGAGCCCTCAACAGCCCTGAATATCATTGTGGAAAAATAAATGGTAGCTAGCAGCAATCATTCTTTGGCAGCAATAGCAGACTTTGTTATGTTTTGTGAGATCTTCCCTGTATCAGGTCAGTATTTTGATAAGAAATGGAGAAGAAAATTGCAGGGCAGATTGGTTCGGCTGCTCAGTCAGTCTGCAGTCAGTTGCTGTCGAATCACCCCTCTGCAAGCCTTGGCACGAGTCACAGGAGCTGCTTTGGGGCTGTATTAGGGTTCAGTGGGGGTGTATTAGGTGGTTCAAAACCACCATTTGAGATCCCTCCATTGTCAAAGTGGTGGGCAGCCATGCAGCAGCAGAGCCAAGGCTTATTGTGCTTTTTCTTTCTCCTTGGTTTCTTCTAAAGGTTCTTTCTGCTGGGAGTGTTTTCACTGTCAGCACTGTTTGCTGCCTGAGGCTGCCCTGATCCCCCACCCAGCCCTGATCCCCCACCCAGCCCTGATCCCCCACCCAGCCCTGATCCCTGTGGCCGCCTGCCATGGGTGTGCTCAGGGCCCTGCCTTTCTTCTCAGCACGGATTCCCAATGCCAGGGGAGGATGGAGGCTTCAGACCTCTGGCACAAACAAGGCATCCTGTAATCAGAACCATCTGGGTTTATATGGTTTATATCCTTTTGAATTGGGTGGAAACCACCATTTGAGAATACCAATTGTACCAGAAGCTTTCTCAGTCAAATAACACCCATGTAAGGGGTTTGTAGCAGTCCTGCACTCAGTCCTGAGGTGTACAGGACGACAGGAGCAGAGGCATCTGGAAAGCCCTGCAGTATTATTCTGTAGCTGGGGCTCCAGTGTCATTACAGCCACCTCAGACCTTTGTATGCACAGCACATAGGAATCATAAAGCTGCTTTAAAGTCATGGTCCTCATTCTTTGCCAAAGCACAAAAATAGAGCAGCTGAAAATCTGGAACTTAGACTTTGACAAAATCTGTTCTAGGATGGGAGCAGTTCCAGTTCCTCATAACCTTGTCAGGACTGCTTACACCATGCTGCTGTCCTCGAGCTGTGGCTGCATGTGTCTTACCAGGCACCAAAACCAAGATCTGAACCCCTGTTTATAGAGTATTTTAGTTGAAGGCACTTTAATCTCTTTGTTGTTAATTTTCACTGATTTTTTTTCTTCTTATGGATCACAAGGATACAAAGACTGTGTGATTTGATGAGCAATTTAAAAGGAGGAGGTTATATTCCCTCTTTTTTCTACATTTCCTTTAGTCCAAGCCTTACAGTTCTGTTTCCACTCCATTATTCAAAGTATAGCACTCATTAGACCTTTTGGTGAGCTGATTTTCATCCCTGTCTGGCCAGAAGCTGTTAGCTTTGCAAGACAAAAAGTGTGCTTTCTGCTTGGTTAGCAGTTGGAGGGGCCCAACCAGCATCAGAGGCAGCACGTGATAAGCTTGAGGAATGCAGGGCTGTGAGGAGGAGGAGGAATGGTTCCTCCCCCTTGGAGGATCAGAGAGCTATCAGATCAGCTCGCTCCATCTCCTGTAACTTCACCCTGAACCTCCCACCATGTTCCAAATTTGAACAGTCAGCCAGGTTAGGAAAAAGTGATCAGGCTTTCAGACTCAGACACTGGTGCAGGATGAGGGGACCAGCAAGCTAAAAACAACCACAGAAACTCAACTGACAGTGCCAATGGGCCAGGAGAATTCTTATTTCTCCTTGTCTAACAGACCTCTTCTGGCTTGTTCTATCTATTTCCTTGTGCAAGTTTCAAAGATAATGTCTCTTAAGTACATTAAATGTCAGATATTTTGGCAGGGGTCTGTCTTAATGACAGTTCCATTTTAAAGACAGTGAATATCCACTGTAAAAAATTCATTTTCCTTCTTCCTGTTGACTGAGATACTGATAACAGCCTCAGAAGATGAAGCCTTCAGTCACTAAATGGTCATAAGCATTAAAAACATCTGTAAAGAAATAAATTTCCCTTATTCCTATTTCTTTTGTGCACATCAAAGATGGCATACAACGAGAGGTTTGGGTGAAAGATTAGTGCTGTGTTTGATTGGAGAAGATCTAATGAACTAACTGTAGTAGACACCATGCTGAGCCATGCAGCCTCACCAGCAGTGAATATACCTGGACAGAACTGCTGAAGTCATTAGCAACATCATTACACAAGAAGGAATATTTATTTCTGTGACTTCTTTGACTTTCTATCAGATGGAGTTCAGTTTCATGAGCAATTCTTGCTTCCTGCTGCATGAGCAGAGGTCCTCACTGCACGTTTGTAGGTGTTTCTAATCAACCAAACACTATGAGGCACTAATGAGCTCTAGGAAACAATACAAGGATGTAATTTGACATTACATAGATGTATTTAAAATAATTTTATTAAGCACAGTTTAGGAAGCTTGGCTGCTATTTTTTAAAATAACTGAATCCAAACTAAGTTGCTACACCTGTAAAAACAGCAGTTCCAGCCAGACCTCCAGATCACAGTGTTATTCACAACACCAGACTGGTGATCCATATCCATGAGAGAGAGTTGCTACAAATAGTCATGCCATGGCCAACCTGTGTGACCTTTGCTTCCTGCCAGCCCAGAGCAGATCATACCTGAGTCATTCTGCAAAGTTCTTACTGGATTTTATCTCCAAGTACGTACAGAAGGAGCTAAGACAACTCAGTGAAGAACAACAAAATCCCCCATGTTCTTAGATTGCATAGCAGTGTCGTGTGCTCACCGAAAGGAAATGACCACTAGCTCAGCCGTTGCCTCATGAGGTTCTATTTTCATTCCAAGAAGCCTTGTATTTATGCAACTATAAATTAGCAGATTAGAAACAGGAGGAAAGGTTTGTCTGTGTACGTGTTCCACAGCACGCGAGGGGTTTATTGGCAATCAACAAACTGCTCCTCCAGACACAAATCTCTTCTTTTTTTTGAGATCAACTGTGCAGTTTGGATCTGGATCTGATGCTGCCACCTGGTGTCTTGATGCTTTAGGCTGGTCCAAATCAGCAGGTGAGGGCCCCATCCCTGGCCACAGGGCTCTTGCCATCCTATGCCATAGAGTGGTCATGAAGTGATGGAGTTTTTGATTCTTGGAGATGTAAGGAGGGGGCTCAGCAGAACTGCCACCTTGGGTTTCTGGAGAGCAGACTTTGGCCTGTTTAGGAGACTGGTTGATGAGAGTCCCTTGAGAGGCCACACCTTGAGTGTTGGGTTGAGCTTTGGGCCCCTGACTCCAAGAAGGACCTGGAGGTGCTGGAGCGTGTCCAGAGAAGGGAACGGAGCTGGGGAAGGGTCTGGAGCACAAGTGTGCTGAGTTCCCGGCTGAGGAACTGGGGGTGTTGAGCCTGGAGAAAAGGAGGCTGAGGGGAGACCTTCTGGCTCTGTCCAAGTCCCTGCAAGGAGGGTGCAGAGAGGTGGGGGTGGGTCTGTTCAACCAAGGAGCAAGGGACAGGACAAGAGGAAATGGGCTCCAGTTGTGCCCAGGGCAGCTGAGATGGGATGTGAGGAAGAATTTCTTTGCTGAAAGGGTTCTGAGGCATTGGAAGGGGTTGCCCAGGGCAGTGGTGGAGTCCCCATCCCTGGAGGGATTGAAGAGTCGTGTAGACACAGTGCTGAGGGACAGGGGTCAGTGGGGACTGGTCAGTGTTGGGTTCATGGTTGGACTCCATGAGCTTAAAGGGCTTTTCCAACCAAAATGATTCTCTGATTCTAAGGGCCTCGGGTGAGAGGACCAGGGATAGAACGGGCTTGTGCTCCCAAGGAGCAGCTGGGTTATCCCCAAATCCACAAAAAACTGATTCCATCTACCATGCTGTCTGCAGCAGCCAGTGAGGAGGAACCTGGGTTGTGAAAGTTCTCAGCAAAGTTCTCTGGTGGGGAGAGCTGGGATTCTTCTGTCTGGAGGAATCTGGCAAACTCTCATTTCATCTTCCCAGCAGCCGCAGCAGCAGCAGGGAGGAGAGTGGCAGTGGAGGCAGGACGATCCCCACAGAGGTGGCCAGGGCTTTGAGATGGGTAAGCACCAGACTCAAAAGACATCCTTTAAGAAGAAGAACCAGAAGACTTCACAGTAGCTTTCCCTTTACAAAACCAGCAGCACAAAGTAAGTAGGACAAGAGAGACCCAGGCTCTGAAGGGCGGGACAGTGGCTGAGCTGACGTGTGGGGTGGCTCCACTGCCACCAGGCTCAGCTGATGGCAGGGTGGCTGTGTTGGAGGGACATTGCCTTTGATAACAGCGATTGATTACAGCCCTCCTGCTTCTTCTTGTCTCACAATGTGCTATCAGTGAAACTGTTTGCATAGCCATGCTGTGAATTAGATTCGAAGCACTAAAATAACAAACACCCACCACCCCCCATCTTTATTTTTAACATGGATTAATTCCTCATCCAGTTCACCCCGCAAAAAAACACTTTAACAAGAATTTGCCCAGCCTCCAGTCCAGCTGGGAAAACAAAAATCTACATCCCCCTTCCAAGAAAAAAATCATCCCCCAGCCAGATCAGTTCCTCGGTCTGTGCCGTGCTGTGCAGAGACACGACAGTGTCTGTCTGAGTTATGCTTTGAGCAACCCAGCCTTCCAACATGAGATCTAAAGCTACACCTGGAAACAATTTGCTCTCCACCTCTTTTTCTTTCTCTCTTTTTCTTTCTCTGCAGCATGGTTTTTATTTTTGCTTGGTTTCCCTATATGGTACCACAAACAGCTTCGTGAGCATGGAGCAGGGATAATTCATGTGCCGAGGGCTGGGGAGAGGAGAGGCTGCCCGAGCTGATGCTGCTGCGAAAAGAAATGTCTTTGGAACTGGGGCCAAGCCATCAGGTAAAATGCTTTCAGTCTGCCTGTGCCAAGCAGTGTCTCCTGCTATTCTCCAGATATTTATGTCTTTGCAAAATACCTAAACATTTTAACAGTGGTCTCTTTAGCACTTATTTCCAGCACTTAATGTAAAGTTGCTGTTTTTATGCTCCTGAACCTCCTTTGATATGAACTCACACTGGGTGAGCTCCTGCCTTGCCTCACCAGGGGCACACAGCCCCATCATACAAGGAACCAACGGAGAGCAGTGACAGGAAGTGGTGACGGGGACGGCTGCGCTGCTGCGTGTTTGCATACCTGCAACTGAAATCCATGTCTCCTTATTTCTCTATTTTCTTTCTCTTTTCCTCCTTTCTCCTTTTCCACAGTGATCAACATCAGAATTTGAGGTTTAAAAGGTGCCTGTCACTGAACTTTCCAAAAATAACAAAGATGCACAAGTTTGGAAGGTGAATGTGAAATCTAAATTCAGCTAGTGTGTTATAGGTCAGTGTTTCCTCATCTATTTAATAATAATTTACACATTTAGTATATCTTCTTATCTTAAAATTCTGGACTCCTTGCTGATCTACACAACACCCTGTCACATAAGAATTTTCCCAGTTAGGATGAGTTAACGAGGAGCTGAATTAATCAACATGGCGTGGTCTGTGGCAGCCAGGAGATAAAATTCCCGAGTCCCTGTTACTTCATTTACTTTCTGCAAAAAGCTTTCCTTTTATATTTTTAGAGCTTAGAGGATGACATGTACATAGCAAGTTACATCTAAATAGCACACTCTCCAAAAAGTTTGCTATTTTCTTAATGTTCATGAATATTTCAGGCACTCGTGCTAAGAGGTTTCTGTGCATTCCAGGGCAATGATTTCAGTTTTCTGTTTTGCCTTAAGAGGAAACGTGGCTTACTGTGACACATTATACATCCTGCATTATTGTTTTAGACAAGGTTTATGACTGTTACAGATTCAAATGTCCTGAAAATATACTATATATATATATATTTTATTTTTTTTTTTATCAGAAGAACTTTCTGTAGTTTTCTGTTCTTGTCATCAGTCCTTGACATGAGATAGGCATCATTTTTGGCTGTTATGAGAGTAAAGTTCTCTCTAGAAATTCATTCATTCATTCTCTTAAGTCATGTGCAACACTGGAGCTCAGGAATTGAGTTTCCTTTTCTCACCCTTTCAGCTCACTGCTTTCCATTGCTTGAACTGGTAAATATACGTGGATAAAAATTGGCAGTGACAGCAACGCACAAGGTAACCAAAGTAGTCTTTTCCAGCTGAAATCATGGAATCCCAGACTGGTTTGGGTTGGGAGTGACCTTAAAGCTCATCCAGTCCCAACCCCCTGCCAGCAGCAGGGACACCTTCCACTAGACCAGGTTGCTCAAAGCCTCATCCAACCTGGCCGAGAACACTTCCAGGGAGGAGCAGCCACAGCTTCTCTGGGCAACCTGGGCCAGGGTCTCACCACCCTCACACCAAACAATTTCTTCCTCACATCTCAGCTCCATCTCCCCTCTGCCACTTTCAAGCCATCACCCCTTGTTCTGTCACTCCCTGTCCTTGGCCAAAGTCCCTCCCCAGCCTTCCTGGAGCCCCTTCAGGTACTGGGAGGCTGCTTAGAAGGTTTTCCTGGAGACCTTATGTCTGTGTCACAAATGTCTGTGATTGTGTTGTAAAATAGCTACAGTGACTTTCATCAGCATCTATTATAGCATTTGGGAAGCATTAGTTCAATTGCAGTACAATATTTAAATGTATCATTTCATTAGTAATCTTTCTTTGCTTATATTGATGCATTTTTAATATACCATAAGACTTCTTAAAAATAATACAAATACAAATTTATATACGTAGAAAATAACAAAAACATTTGCTGCTTACAAGGTGTATGTTCTCAGGAAACTGAATGAGCATTTAAATAACATGTAAAATCCATGTCAGAGTTCAAAATATGTGCCTACACTGATTGCTTTTACTTTAAAGAAAAGCCTGGTAGCAAACTGGAATCACAGAATCACAGTGGTTGGAAAAGAGCTTTAAGATCACCGAGTCCAACCACAAACCCAGCACTGCCAATCCCACCTCTAACCCATGTCCCTGAGCACCTCGTCTGCCCGTCTGTTCAATCCCACCAGGGAAGGTGACTCCACCACCTCCCTGGGCAGCCTGTGCCAGTGCCTGACTGCCCTTTGGGGGAAGAAGTTTTTCCTCACATCCAATCTCAACCTCCCCTGGCACAACTGGAGCCCATTTCCTCTTGTCCTGTCCCTTGGTCCTTGGTTGCACAGAGCCACCCCCACCTCTCTCCACCCTCCTTGCAGGGACTTGGACAGAGCCAGAAGGTCTCCCCTCAGCCTCCTTTTCTCCAGGCTCAACGCCCCCAGTTCCCTCAGCCGGGAACTCAGCACACTTGTGCTCCAGACCCTTCCCCAGCTCCGTTCCCTTCTCTGGACACGCTCCAGCAAACTCAGGAAATTATTCTAATTTTAAAAACCAGAACGTGAGAGAAGCCAATCTTAAAAGTATCTGAGTCATTCCTTGTTGTAGTCAGAGCAGAGAGCTCAAGGAATGCTGAGAGACAAGCTGGAGCTAATCTCTCTATCTAATGTAACTTGAGCTTTCTTTACAGCTGGTTTGGGTGGGTTTGCACAAAACCAGGGAGCTGTTAACTGGGGCAGCTGAGATGCAGTCGTTTTGCCAGCTTTGCACTGGGGAGCAGAAAGGCTGAGGGCTGACTAAGAACCCCAAAGGCTGTATGAGAATGTGAATCACTGCACGGAGATTAGAGACAACAGATTATTTTTCCCTTAAGTTAGTTAGTTAGTTAGTTAGTTAGTTAGCCATCACTTTCATTAACTATTTTAGACTCTGAGTAAAACGAGGCTGGCAAGATTCAGCAACACAAAGTCCTTTGACTACATGAAATGTTTTTGTTATTTAGCTCAGTTCAGTGATGCCAGAATAGCCAGTGACACCGAGACAGCGATTTACTGCTCCAGCACTTCCCTGCCCAGGGACAGAGCTGTAGCTCCTCATTACAGCTGGATTAATCTGTGACAAGTGAGGCAACTATTGCTGCCTTAACAGCCCAATATCGTGGTGTAACTTGAAATCAATGACAGTTACCACAGTGCTGGGTTGTGGACTGGGACAGCGGAGGAGCAGAAGGTTCCTTGACTAAGATGTGTTATCTACGGGGAGGGAAGCCTCCAAGAAACACAGCTCACAACAATAATTGCTTTAGCTGCCCCATCTCTAATTGTCTGCTCTTGGAATAAAAGCCTGCATTTGGGCTTAGATGGAAAATAAGATTACAAGAAAACCATTTTTCTTTCTAAAATTTTTCCCTCTATAATACACACACTTATTTAAGAGGACAATAAAACCTATCTTGCTAACTCTAATTCAGTCCCTAGTCTGTGGGGCAGCTTGCCTTGATTACATTGTACTAAATTACTCATCTTGGATATATGCTTCTCTTTATTTTCTCTGCCAAGAGCAAAAATATGATATTATTTGGCAAGAGGAGTATGTCTCTAAAATGTCAAATTACAGCTCATAACTATTACGGGATAGTTTTGGCGATTGCCCTTTGTGGCTGTTCCAAAACAGATGTCTCTTTCTAGGAGATCCATCTCACAAGGACACTAGCTGGGTACATAGATGGCTTTAGTTGAACTTTACATTTCAAATTTCTCAAGACTTCCAAGTCTTCATATTGCATTAACTGATAATTCTGCGTGTACACACAGTGCAGAGACAATTACCAATATATCACAATAACCAGTATAGCCAACCTATGAAACTGCATGGTATTTAGCATGACAGAAGAATAAAATGATAAAGCTAGTTCATATTTGTCAACTTTCTCATCTGATGTTAAAGGACTGTTACCACTAGGACTTGATTCAATCTCTCGTGCCTCTGCCATCTCAATTAACTAATATCAGCTTTTACTAAAATGGAATTAAAGCTTGTTGCTTGGTGTCACAGTTCTGCAGCAGGTGCTACCATTACAAATGCTCAGCCCACGTGTGTTTGTTCACATCTCATGGGACTAAGAAAAATGCCTTTGGTTTCAATTTAGCTGCATCTGCTAATTTGGTCTCCAGTGCTAAAGTGAAAATGGATTGGATTCATGGGAATATAAAAGCTCAACAGAGAAATGGTAAGAGGCTGTCAAAAAAACCTCTGGAATTAATGACAGGAGAGACTGGACCATGAAGTTTTCACTATAAACAATTGCACAATTCAGCTAGTAGAAGGAATTTACTCTTGCTAATCTTATTGTCCTAAGATAGCATAGTAGTCATCATTTTTAATATTAAAGTATCCAAATCTAGTAGTAAGACAGCTTTCTCTGCTTGCTTTGGAGGTTACAAACCTGGGGAAAGGCAGTCTCCCAGCCTGGATGGACACTTGAAGCCGTTCTGTTTGCTCCTGCATGTGCTGCCCACTTGGACAGACAATTCCTTGGAGGCTCTTAACCCAACTGAGCTCTGTTTGAGCTGGTACCAGTGATGTCCATCGCTGCAGTGGATGAAACATAGAGAGGTAGGTAGAGAAATGCCAGACTGGAATGGTCTTTGTAAAGGAAAGCCATGATGTTACAGTAGAAGCCAGGAGTGGCAAGGTTTGGGTAGGGTCTGATGTGGAGGTTCAACACAAGGCAAGAAGTGCTATGAAAGGTGGAGTAACTGAGGTGAAAGCCGTTGTAGAAGTTTGATGTGAGGTGGGAAATTCAGTCTGAGGGACAGTGGCTGAGGAAAGGCCCAGCTAGAGGAGAGTCCTAAGAGAGAATAAAAGAGCAGAGCTCCCAGCTTGCATTTTCATGAGCACTGAGAAGAGGCAAGAAGTGGCAAAATGGTCCATGGGGAAGTTGTGAGAGGCTGAGCACAACTTTGGCTGACGATGCGAGGTCCACTGCACACTGATCTCACAAACTGACACTTGTCAGAAATGTCAGGGATGCCACTTGAACTGATGGAACAAATTTAGACCAGGCCAGCGTGGTGTATCACCAGCCCTCAACTGTGGATTAGCAAAACCTTCCAAGTGACCTGAGCTATGTGGCTTCTGAACCGTGGCTTCTTTTAAAGGGATTTGTGGGGGGCGTTAGGAGTGGTTTTGATGAGAGAAACCTTTTGGGCCTCTGGATGATTACTCAATCAATCAAATACAAGGATTCAAGTAGAGCTGTACTTACTGCCAGATGATAATTATGTTATGGAAGAGGTTTGGAGAGAAGAACTTGGAAATTTAGTGATAGACTCGTGATTAATCTGCTCTAGACTTGTTCAGATATCCCCTTGCAGAGTCTCTGCCTCTCGATGATTGGATTAATGGTTGAAAGAGGCAGCTTGGCAGACTCCAATAAAAGGCTTTCCACACTTTCACTTTGGAGGGCTTGAGCCTTCTAACCACATGGTAATTGTAAAGGCTATAAATACAGTTTGAAAATCTAGTTTAAAGAGTCTTGAATCAATGATCTGAATGCGCTGTTATTGGCCCCTCCTTCAGGATATCACAACTCTGCACTTTCCCTCTGACAAGCTCAAATGTGCTCTTTGTCAAATTATCAGCTCAGTTTTGTCTCACACACTTATGGAAGCCTTGATGCCCCTGTTGAAGCTTCATCCTAACGTGAGGAAGGCTTTGTCATCTGGTTGACAGCATCTCAGAGAAAAGCCATCCATGTTTCTCAAATGCTGGTCCACACCCAATGAATTACGGCTTCTTTTTTTTTCTTTGCATAGTTCCTTATGGAGACACGCAGGACTTGGTGAGGAAGCACAGGACAGAGGGGACAGCTGAGTAGAGACCTCTGAAGGACCTAAGCTGGACATTGCCACCTAGAAGGAGGAGTCCAGAAGGTACAGAGAGGCTGGGAGAGGGCGTTTGGGGGTGTACTGTGTGGATCTTCTGTTCTCAGCTCTTTGTGGTCGTTGTGTGCTGTAAGATGAAAATCCAGGTGGCTGAGTAACCCCCTTGCTAAGTTTGTGTTGCTTCCTTTCTTGCTATATTGTCATCAAAGAAATTATGTGAGGAGTCCATGACTCCCAGCAGAGATGGAGCTCTGGGTTGCACATGTACAGCCTGAAGAACAGCGTGGGATCTCAGATCTAGCAGGCTGAGGTGCACTTAAATAAAAAGTGTCATGCAGGAAAAAAGAAAATTAAAAAAATTAAGCTTAGCTCCGAGTTCCCAGATGTAGAAACAGTTCTAAAATTCAACTTTCCTGGTTCCTAATAAGGGGATGAATGTTTGACCTTGAACTACAATGGGGCTTGGAAATCACTCCAAATATTTACATTATAGAGTGGGGCTTGCTTCAGATGAACATTGCATACCTGTCGGTTTTCTCCCTAACCCTGACTGCACCGGGCAGCTACAAGCTGTAGATCTCTGTCTACTCACTGATCTCACACACTTTTTTTTTGATGTGTGCCCCACTAAGTTTTACATTTCAGTATCTTTATGAACCATAGAAAAGGCTTTCCTTACAAAGATAAAATCTCCCCCACCATCTGTGCACTCGAAATAACATAAAACACCCTTTTCCTGTTCAGTGAGAAAATTTTCCATGTTATCAGTATTTGTAAGAGGAAAAAAACCCAGAAAGTTACCTATTAAAGCAGTTAGCAGTACTGAGAAGTAAGCAGTGGTTTTGAACTCTTTTAGTTGTCTTTCCCCCCATAGCAGCAAACTACAGATGATTTATGACTAGGGGTAACTTTGAGTTACGTTAGGTTTGGTGTATTCCAAACAAAACAAGAAACTGCAGTCAAAGCATCAACAAGGCCAATACCCACACACTGAAAAATACAGCCTGCAAACTGGAGACCAGAGCCAAAGCTTAATCCCCCCCAGCTCTGATGGAGTTGTGCTGCGTGCTATATTGTGAATAAAGCAAGCAAGTACAAACAAGAGTTCAAATGATTATATCTGGTGGTAGGTGATCCTGATTTAATCAGATTTTTGTCCACTACTATACTTTGTATTTTACCTATGGGGTCAGAGCCCACTGCTGTGCTGCTCTAAACAACAATGCTACTAATATTAAAAAAACCCTTCCCTCTGTAAAGCAAAAATGAAACAGTTCAACACTGGACTTCTATGCAGCGACCTAAGTGCAAATAATTGTGGCAGGGGCGTTGATTTGGGAGTGGTTTGGGTTGGTTTTATTGTTTTTTACCTTTCTAAAGCTAGAAATTATTACTATTTGACTTCCTAATCCAGACTGTAGACGTTCCTCTGTCAAGTCTTCATGTTCTATTTGCAGCATATGTCCTTCTCTTACAGCTGTGTTTGGAAAATACCTCTAAATTCTGGTTTGTTTGGTTTGGTTTGGTTTTTGGTTTTTTTTTCCCAAATGATTTCTATTAACCAAATGAAATGAGACAACAGAGGAGGAAAAATACCAAAACTTTCCGAGAGTTTGATATCTGTGCAGGCTGAGCATCCACAGAAAGTTTTCCCAGAACTTTTGCAGTACCTTGCAGCACAGACACGTAGCACCAAAAATGAGGAGCTTGGGGAAATCCCGCTGAGCCCTTGCCTACATCTTTAGGCAGCTCAACCCCTTTGAAAATCTGGGCTCTAGGCCCAATCCTGCAAAGAGCTCTCTGTGGAAAGACTCCTCCTCCTGCCTGGGGCTGACTGCAGGATAGCTATTTTAATAGCTGAGCCTTTCAAAACAGCCTAAAGCACTCAGGAAAAAAATAATATAATGAGCTGCAAGTAGAAGAGTTGCCGGGTGATTGATTCTGGAGCCCTTACAGAGAGAAACTGTGATCTGTAAACAGCTGAAAGGTGGCTGGAGATGGAGCTGGGAACACATTTTGGGCCCTTTTCTCTCTTGTGAGATGTTGTGTGTGGTCACTTTCTAGCAAAAGGAGGTCATTGCTCTTTATGCCCTTTGGATGTGTGTCAAAAGTCACATGTCATTAATAACTCCAAATGTTGCAGTGTTAAAGATGTAGGAATGCGATAGAGATGGCAAGCGCCTTGTAAATGTGAAGTATTGTTTCCTGTGGTATTGTTAATTTACTTTTTTAACTTAAGAATTATTATTATTATTATTATTATTATTATTATTATTATTATTATTATTATTATTATTATTATTATTATTATTATTATTATTATTATTATTATAGCTCTACTGCTTACAGTTTTGTCCCAGAAATAAACTGATTGGAACGAACGGGACATTTAATGGAAGATTGTCCCATGGAACTTTTGTAGAGTCATTAAGGCAGATTGGATTTAGTGGCACCCGTGGCTCCAAAGATGTTTGGTCATATAGGTCATGGAATAATCACAGTGGTTGGAAAAGACCTTTAAGATCATTGAGTCCAACCATGAACCCAGCACTGCCAATCCCACCTCTAACCCATGTCCCTGAGCACCTCGTCTGCCCGTCTGTTCAATCCCACCAGGGAAGGTGACTCCACCACCTCCCTGGGCAGCCTGTGCCAGTGTTTGACTACCCTTTCTGTGAAGAATTTTTTCCTAATATCCAACCTAAATTTCAGTATAAAGTATTTAGTATTTTAAGTCTTTGATTGTCTTGGCAAAAGGCTGCTAACAAGCTTTGAATTTTGGAAGCAGGTCTGTGTGAATGACCCCAGTGAGTTCATAATGGGTGCAAAGGACTTGTCCATTAAGAGCTATTTTTAACAATGAAGTCACAACTGTAATGTAAAAGTAAAGCTAAAACTAAACTAAAAAAGAATGTTAAACTTGCAGTATTCTAAAAGATTGAACTGTCTTGCAAGTGACAAAATAGCTAAAGTTATCCCTGACACCCATATTCCAACTTCTATTATCAGCCTGATGGTTGGAGGAAGAGAATTTGTTAGCTCTGCAAATCGAGATCACAGAAGTAAAACACAAAAGCAGCACTGAGCTTGACATCACTTTGTTTGACTTCACTTTGTTTTTCAAGACCAACTTTGGAAGCCAAAGACTTAATGCTAGAAAACCAGCAGAAGCCTTTGGGGATCACTTCACCAATCCTTTTCAGATGGATTCTGTTGTGTTCAGGATCTTGATCACAGTATCATGTCTTACTACCTCATCCAGAACACCTCACTGTGTGGTTGGTTGGCCTCCAGCGTTACCTCTTTGCTTGTCTCTGGCACCAAGACGTTGAATGTTCCGTTGAAGGCACTGAACTGGGAGGGCTGGGTCCTAGGCTCTGGAGAGGGATTTGCCCCCCATCTTTGTTGAGGTTCCAGCTGTGGTCCCTTCCCTGGTCAGGGGAAGGACACAAACGCAGCGAGTTGGTGGCAGTGACCAAGGCCTGATCCTGGGCAGATCTCCTGAAGGAGACCTCTTCCTACTCATCTACCAACAGAACACCACGAACGCACAGTCCTCGCGCTCACCTCCTCTTGGTTCTGTGGCCAAGGTCTGGTGTAGCCTTTCCTGACAACTCAAACCCTGTCCCCTCTGCTTCTCTGCTCTCCCTTGACTCTCTAGATTCATTTTTGCTGCTGCTCCCCTGTGCCAGGTAACGCACCGAGCTCCCATTAGGCGAGGCAAGGCAAATCGGCACATAAGTGCTCTCTGTGTCCCCAACAAACCAAACACGTTCCTGGAAGCCTGGTAGGTTCATCTACAGGGCTACCACGCTGCATTGGTGGTAGCAACCCTTCTGCCATCTCACTGTGATTTCTGTTGGGGTTTTTTTGCATTTGTTTCTTCTAAACTTTTTTTTTTTTCTTGTTACTATTTCCTTCAGATTATTGTTAGTTTGGGCTTCTAAATATTTGACCCATCTTTCATTTTGATAGTTCTTGACCATATTTTTGTCACCAGTTGTTTCCTTTCATGTCTTATTTGTCCTCAGGGAGTGTTTTCAACAACTCCCCATCTAGTTTCGGTTGCACACAACGGTATTCCATATCCTTTGCTGCACATCTAACAGGGGAGCATAGGATGGACCCTTGTGGTGTCCCATGAGTAGGTGGCTGGCACTACTACTGAACCCAGAGCTGATGGCAGAGGGTAGGGAACTCATCCTGGGTCAGGTATGGGAATGTGTGGGTAGATAGACGGCCTCTGACCAGGAGGAAAACGTCTTCCAGGGAGCAGGACTGGTACACAGCATCCACACTGCTGAGTGCTCCCAGGATTTGGAGATCCAGCTGGGATTTGGAGACAAATGAAAAGTGGTGAATCTCTGAAAACTGCTTAGATAAATCAGAGCAGCGCTAAGGGGAGGACACAGCATTGCCTGAGAGCCACGGGGACCCGAGGAAAGCGGAGAAAATGCAGGTCTCAGCTGAAATGGAGACCCACGGGGCTGCTGGTGGGTGGGGAGCTGGATTCACCCAGCCTCTTGCTGGGATCGCCTCTTGTGGGGATTGCTTTTTTTTGAGGATCACCCCTTGCCAGGATTTCCTCTTGCCAGGATCACCTTTTGCTGGGGTCATTTCTTTTGAGGATCACCTCTCACCGGGATCGCCCCTTTCTGATGTCAACTCTTGCCAGGATCACCCCTAGCTAGGATCGCTTCTTTTGAGGTTCCCCTCTTGCTGGGATCCCCTCGTGCTGGGATCACCCCTAGCTGGGGTCACTTCTTTTGAGGTTCCCCTCTTGCTGGGATCACCCCTTGCAGAGATCTCCTCTTACTGGGATCACCTCTTGCCAGGATCCCCTCTTACTGGGACGAGGGTCTCCCCTTGCCGGGACGGAGGATCTCCCGTTGCCGGAACCGAGAGTCTCCCCTTGCCGGGACGGTGGATCTCCCCGTGCCGGGACGACGATCTCCCCTTGCCGTGCGGGCACTGCCGGGCTGTCCCTGCGGCGGGTCGGCCTCGGGCGGGGGCTGCCCGGTCCTGGCGGCTCCGGCCCTTCCCGGAGCGGAGCCGGAGGGAGGCGATCGGCGGGGGCCGGCCCGGGGAGGGGCGGTGAAGGCGGCGGCGTCATGTGACCGGTTCCAGCTCCTTTAAAGCAGCCACATGCCCCGAGCAGCGGCCACAATCACGGCTGGTGGTGGCGGCAGCGGGAGGGCCCGGGCTGCCCTGTCCCGTCCCTGCGGAACCTGCCCGGGCCCCCGGCGGGGCAGCGGGGGGTGAAGATGGCCGGGGCCATCATCGAGAACATGAGCACCAGGAAGCTGTGCATCGTCGGGGGGATCTTGCTGGTGGTCCAGGTCATCGCCTTCCTGGTGGGAGGGCTGATCGGTGAGTGCCCGAGGTGCGCGCTGTGCTGCTCTTCCTCCTCCTCCTCCTCCTCTCCTCGCCCGCCTTCTTCAGCTACTTGTTACAGTATCGCTGACTCGCTCCCATGAGCTAATTAGCCCCGTATTGTCGTTAAGAAAACACGGCTCCCTGGGCCCCTTTGTGCGCATTTCACTCTAGTGCCTGCGAGGAAAGACGGGGCAGAGAAAAGTTTTTTTAATTCTTTTTTTAAAATTTATTTTTATATATTTTTTTAGCCTGGTTTCCTTAAAGAGGAAAGGGGGGGAAAAAAAATAATCTTCAGTATGGCGACTGATCGCGCAGGGAAGGTTTGCATTGCAAAGTTGAGTTTAAAATAAATAAATAAATAAGAGTGGAGGAAAAATTCTTAATTATTTTTTTTTTCCCTACCTCTACCCCTCCTCGTTTCTCGGTTTCCGAACCGGCTGAAGGAGGAAACCTCACGGCTTGCCGTAATGGTAGCAAAAAAAAAAAAAAAAAGTAAAAATAAAATAAAATAAAAAAATTTGGAGGGGGAGTAAAACAAAATAAATAAAAGGAAAATTAATGGGCGCTGCTCCGGGCGAGGCCAGGGCTGGTTTCACTGTCTGTGGGGTGCGTTTGGGGGGCTGAGGGTGGCTGTGGGTGTGTCCCCCCCACCCCGCCACACTCGCGCTTTTGTCCGGGGTCCTTTATCCTGGGACGCCCCCCTCGCCCTGCCATGGCCCCGAGCCCCGCTCGGGTTTGTTTCTGCTCACGGAAAACCCGAGTGGGTGGATGGGTGCTGGAGAGGGTGGGGGGTTAACCCTCCCCTGCACCCCCCCGCCCAGCCCTGGGGTGCCCCATGTCCCCCCACCCACCCACCCTCGGAGCTCTCCGGGTGGTCCCCAGCCCCTTCCCCGGATCTTTGCCCCCCCCTTGACCCCCTTGCCTGAAACTTTCCAGCCCAGATGCGGTTGGTGGGTGAGCCCCCCCCACCCCATCCCATCCCTCTGCCCCCGGGGTTTGGGTTTTATCCTGGGGAAGGAGCTGGGGGATGGAAGGGGGAAGATGGGGGAGAGCAGGGGTTTGGGGCAATCCCTGGAATTTGAATTTTTTAATTATTTTATTTTTTTTTTTACTAGAAAGCAGCTGAGTTATGTGCTGGCTCCTTGTAATGCTCATCATATAGATCTGGGCACTACTACATATAATTATCCTATATAATCATCATATATTGATCTACTGTGGGGGTTTCCAGGGTGGGGGTGTTCAGGAAGGGCAGATCCCAACCTTCCCCTTCTCCTTGGGCTCCCCAGGGATTCACTCCCCATCCCCTCCTCTTTGGGACCGTGGGGGTTTTTGGTCGTGGCGATGGATAACGGCTCCCAAAAGGCATCGGGGAAATTGGTTGTGCTTTTGATTTAGGAGAATAAAAGTTGGGCTGTTCTCGTGGGGTCTTTATTGGGGAGGTGCTGGGGGAACATCGCCCGCCATTCCTCAGAAAGCAGGCGCAGCGTTTCCGGTGCACGCTCGCGCCTCGCTCTCTAATTATCTGCTCCTAAGAGCCAGAGGAATTCTCCTAAACCTAATTTTCCAAAAAAAAAAAATCCCATTTCCTTCATTCTCTTGCTTCAATTCCTTGTCTTTGCTTAATCACAAAGGAGCTGGTGGCAAATGGTGGATTAAAAACCAGATTTTTCTAGTCTTTGAGTCTGAACCAATGCTAAATATTGTTAAAATTGTTTTTTTTTCCTTTTTTATTTTTTTTTAATTAAAAAAAGAACTATTTTAAGAGCAAGTTACTGAACTTAATGCTGGTTCATTAGATAAAATGTCTTGGCCTGTGTTGTGCAGAGCAGCCAGGCTCTGTTCATCTCCAAAGTGTTTTTCTAGTAACTTCTTGCTTCTAAGTTTATATTTTTAAAGTAGGTTTTTTGTACAAAAGGAAAGTGTTGATCAGAAAGCCCCGTTCCTGTGGTCATCTGGGGACAGGTGTGATAAAGGGACAAAACTGTTTAGCTTTACAGGAGATAAATGTTTCTGCTCAGGCTTGTAGGGATTGGGAGAGGAAAGAACTTGATGCTGGTGCTTGAGTCTTCCATCTTGCCCTCTCCCTGCCTCACCAGCTGTTGGGGACCCATGGTGGGGTCCCCATCCTGGGTGGGGTGGTCCCTGTCATGGGTGGGGGGCCCAAGCTGAGGCTGGGCAGGGTCTGTTGTGACCAAGCAGTGATTTGGGGTCAAGTCTCATTGTCTTGCACAAACTCAGGGTATCTTTGTACCCCTGGAGTAAGGATTACTTACCGCTACCTGCGGGTGAGGCCTTGGAGGTTCTTGGATATTAGTCCTTGGATGTGAGGAAGAATTTCTTTGCTGAAAGGGTTCTGAGGCATTGGAAGGGGTTGCCCAGGGCAGTGGTGGAGTCCCCATCCCTGGAGGGATTGAAGAGTCGTGTAGACACAGTGCTGAGGGACATGGGTCAGTGGGGACTGGTCAGTGTTGGGTTCATGGTTGGAGTCCTTGATCTCAAAGGGCTTTTCCAATCAAGGCAGTTCTGTGGTTATTGTGGGCAACTTTCTTTAATTGCTGGAAAACCCCCACTTCTGATCTTGGAGCAGATAAAACTGCACTAATCAATCACCCAAACTGGTTTTTCCTCCCGCAGCATTTACCACTTCTGATGCATTCAAGGAGTTCAGAGGCCCATCCCCTTCATCACTTAGTGGTTGTGGGGCAGCTGTGCTGGTGGGCTCCCACAGCTCCCAGTCAGCCCTACTGGGAGCTGGAAGCCTGGGTTTGTATGGTGCCTGTTAATGTTTAACAACTCTAAGTTCTTACCTGTAAATTAGGTGTGGTCTCCAGCATGTGGCACAGGGCATCACAGCCCAGGGGTCTGTGTGGAGCTCTGCCCAGGAACTGGAGCCTTCCTGGCCGTTGAGGTCCCCGTGTCCCTGGAAGCTCTGAGCCTAGTGGCTTCTCTCCAGTAGCTTGGACCACAGTTGTGGCCTGCAGGTTGGCATCCTGGCTCCTTTAGTTGGTCCCTTGCACGTGGCCTTTTCTACAAGGCTTCTGGTGACAAAAGGGTCCGTGGCTGGTGTTGTTCTGCAGCGTGGCTGGAGGTGATGATGGGTGAGGAGCAAAGCAGTGCTAGGAATACCCAAACTGCTGATTGTGATGACATGGGACTGCTGCTCTTCAGAGAGGGGTGACACGAGGTGGGATGGGAGCTGAGGTGTCACTGCAATGATGTGTTCCCAGGCTGGTTTGATCCAGAGCACCACACAGACACCAAGAATCTAGTTATTTTCGTTTATTCAGGTCTAGACAAACCAAAATATGTACGCAACTGGGACAGGGCTACAAAGCTAACCCAACCTTTCCTTTAGCAGTCAGTTAGGTCATGTTTCAAAACAATGACTAAGTGCTCTATTTTAACAGATATTTTAACTTGTGCAAGTCCAAAATACACAAATGCGACGCACTGGTGGTACCTGATGCGGCACCGACGACAAAGCTTCGGGTTTTTCTGAATTGGGGGTTTTCTGCCAGTGGTGCTTCTCTGTCTGGTTTTTGAACACTGAACTGTGTTAATGTCTGAGTTTTAACAGGACTTGTACGTTTTCAACAGCTCTTTTGTTTAGAAGCAGGAATCTTATCAGCTCTCACGTGGATTTTGCTTAGAGGTGTATGTTGGCAAAGCATGAGATGGGCACGGATGGGATTCATTCCCTTATGGGTGAAGCTCCTGTGGTGGTCTAAGGGGGCTTTGCACAGCTAGGGAGTGAGCAAACACCTCAAAAATAATTTTATTGAGCCGTTTCTTTGTTGTCATGCGATGGGAATGAACTCTTGGCTGCAGATAACTGTGACTGTCACAGCCTCAAACCCACCTGCTTTCAAACCCTGCAGGATTCCTGGGGTCTGCTCCGTTCCCTGGTGAACATCTTGTTTAAAGGTGATGCTTTGGGGTTGTGTGTGTGGTGTGTTCAGTTGGGATGTGTCAGGGTGAGGTAAAACACGACCCATGGAATTAGTCACAGTCAAACCTCGTCTTTGCTGCCTGGCCATGGGTGATAGCAGCTGTGTGTTACAGGAGAACGGGATCAATGGGAATGTTTTCTGTTAATAGATCCCAGACTGGCTTGGGTGGAAGGGACCTTAAAGCTCATCCAGTCCCAACCCCCCTGCCAGCAGCAGGGACACCTTCCACTAGACCAGGTTGCTCAAAGCCTCATCCAGCCTGGCCCAGAACACTTCCAGGGAGGAGCAGCCACAGCTTCTCTGGGCAACCAAAGAATTTATGTCATTCAAGGCAGCACTAATGTTTGTGAGAAATTAGGCTGAGGCTCATTCACAGTCGTGTTGATGTTCCCAGGGATGCCACCAGGCTGGTCCAGGCTTTGAGTGGTGCTAACCAGCACCTGGAGCCAGGTTAGCTGGTGACATCCTCGGGCTCAGCATGAGGACAAACCTTCCCACAGCTGGGCCAGCTGCAGCACCCATCTGGCCCTGTTTGTTTTTGACCAGAGTGACATTCCAATGGAGGTCACACCACAGCTGCTGCTGAGCTGGGACACCTTGTGTCCTCTCCTCCTGGTCACTGCCCAGGTGACAGGCATCCTGTGTGTGTGGAAATCTGACTCGATTCCAGTGTGGGCTTCATTCATGCCTCTTGGTTTTCTTTAAACCAAAGCTTTTGATTACAAATTATGTCCCTCTGCATGCCTCGTGGGAAGCTGTTGATGGTGTCCCTCTTTGTAGTTTCACTTGCATCCTGGAATTAATTTATATACACGGTATTTAAAAAAGAAAAAAGAACTAAAAGAAGATTTTACTGCTGAAATCTGTCTCGAGCTTATGGAGATAATAGGAGGTGTTGTATTAACTGAGTCCTAAAGTGTCGGGCACTTTTTATAATGCTCTGTGGCTCCTGGGGAACAATGGAGCTTCCTGGGTGCTGCTGGCACCCAGGCAGGGTTTGGTGTGTCCTGGTGGGCATCTCAGTGGGGTTTGTGCTGCTGCTGATCTGCACCAGAGCTGGGCAGATGGACAGGCTCTGCCTCTGGCTAAGCTGCCCTGTGCCCCCCTGAGTGCTTTGGTCTGTTCTAGGGACTCGGGGCCCAGGAGTCACCCCACTGTCCCCGTGGCTTTCTCTCTGTCCATGGCTTTAGCCAAGCAGAGCGGTGTGGGTCCTGCCCCTGGTTTCCCGGTACCAGGAGGCTGGAGAGAAGAGGGAAACTGCTGGGCAGGCTGAAAGGGAGGGCACGGGTGGAAACTGGACAGCAGAGCTCCCTGCAGCGATATCCCTGCTTCAAAACTCTGATTTTTTTTCCTTCCTTTAGTACAAGTTATTGAAAGACAACTTTGCAGTAACTTATTGTATGTGAGTTACTCCAAGGATGCCTTGTCCCAGCTCACAGATTGTCTTGGTTTCGGTTCCAATGAGCTGACTGAATGCAAGGAAACCTCTCTGCAGTGCAAACAAAGCCCAGGAGCAGGCAGACATGCAGTCAGTACTGGAAGTTTGGTGCCCAACTCATATCTATGCTTTAGAAATGTAACTGGTTGGAAAAGTGGAGGTATTTATGTAGCACATGAGTCTTCTGGGAGGAGGGGAAAGCACTGAGGAAGGTGCAGGTTCACTGCTCCCTCAGCTCAGCTTAAGGTTGAAAAAAAAACCCCAGGATTGTTTTGGCTGGAGCAAATAAAACTCTTCCATGTGTGTGTGTCTCGCCCAGAGAGATAATGAGTCATGTGTATAAATGGCTGAGCAGCCATCAGCAATTCCAGCTCATTATCTAAATGTCTGATTTGGCTCTTGAGCAGTGAGTTTCCAGGATTTAATTTTCTTCCTTGGGATTTCATTACCTTCTTAGGGCTGAACTGATCTTTGTGGCAGAGGAGATGCTCTGATTTCTGAGGTATGTGCATGCAGAGTGGCTGTGGGCTCTGGGACAAAGAGCAGATTTATGTGCCTGGCTTGCTTTCATCACTGGCCTCTCCAGAAGCTGGGCAGGCTGTGCTGGGGAGCTGGGTGCTGTACCATGGACCTGCATGCCAATAGACTCCTCTCTATAGACACATTCCTTTGGGGCTGCAGCCTTGGCAGGAGCACTGAGAGCTGATGAAAAAGCAGATGTGAAAGGTCGTGTCTGTTTGGTTTAGCTCTGCTCAATTCTTCTTTTTTTTAAGAGCTGTAACTGTAGCTGAATGGGCAAATGTGCCAGAAATGGAGAGTTCCCAGGCAGCAGCATGGGTGCTGGGGGCCCCAGGAGTGGGCAGCGAGGCTGAACATCCACCAAATGCTGGTTTTTGCTGTTTTGCATCATTTCCAAACTGTGATGAACTGGGGAGAGGTGCAGCAGGGGAACTCTGTGCCTTGTAGGTTAGATAAAGAGAACAAGCTTCTTGCTGCTCCTCTTTCCTTCTGTGTTCACAACTAACTGAACAGGCTTGGTCCTAAACCTGACCTGAGCACTTCCCCAGCGGTGGTCCTGCTGCCCCTCTGCCCTTTCCAAGGGAAAACAGAATCCCAGAACTGCCTGGGTTGGAAAAACCCTTGAAGCTCATCGAGTCCAACCATGAACCCAACACTGACCAGTCCCCAGTGACCCCTGTCCCTCAGCACTGTGTCTACACGACTCTTCAATCCCTCCAGGGATGGGGACTCCACCACTGCCCTGGGCAACCCCTTCCAATGCCTCAGAACCCTTTCAGCAAAGAAATTCTTCCTCACATCCCATCTCAACTGCCCTGGCCACAACTGGAGCCCATTTCCTCTTGTCCTGTCTCTTGCTCCTTGGTTGAACAGACCCACCCCCACCTCTCTGCACCCTCCTGTCAGGGACTTGGACAGAGCCAGAAGGTCTCCCCTCAGCCTCCTTTTCTCCAGGCTCAGCACCCCCAGTTCCCTCAGCCGGGAACTCAGCACACTTGTGCTCCAGACCCTTCCCCAGCTCCGTTCCCTTCTCTGGACACACTTAAACAGGAAGCTTTTTCCTTAGTAAATAACATTTATGGTCTTTGAAGTCAAGTTACAACTCTGTGACAGCCTCCAAGAGCCTTTGAAGTGCTCAGGGTGTCAGTCCCAGCCCGCCAGCAGCCCCAGGACCCCATTCAAATGCAGATGAAATTCTTTAAATATCTGAGTATTGGTGGTTTGGAGGTGTGGTGTTCTCTGTCGTGGGTGACTTGGGCAGTTTCAGGCTGTGGCTCAGGAGAAAAGCTGCTGGATAACCGTGGGTCATACTGCTATTTTAGAGCTCTCTTTGCAGGGATTTAATATCTTGGCTGGGCGTAGCAGGAAACGCATTTCATCCGAGTCGAAAATCGACAAAGGATGGCTTGGAAGCAGATCAGACTGTCTGCAGCAATTAGTACATCAGTCCTACCTCTTTTTCTTCTTTTAAATAAAATATATTTGAATGCATATCTCTGCATTTAAGGAACTCACACTGCTGGTGTTCTCTTAGTTGGCATTTGTTCCATATGTGTCTGAATCGTGGAAATAATTCATTTATTCTCCCAGCAAATATACTTATATATAAATATAATCAGTTTTTCTTGCTTTGTGACTTGCTTGGGGCTGAGGGAATAATCCCTTATCTCTGAGAGCACAACTGAGTCCTTTGATGGTGTTGGGTGGCAGCAGCTTTGCAGGGTGCTGGGACTTCTCTTCCCAGAGCAGGGATCCTGACTCAGTTTTCAGATTTAAAGGCTCTTGGCACAGCTGCTCCTGTAGCTCTTTGAGAAACTGAGTTATTGCAGAAAATCTCCAGTTTGTGTTGCTCCACAGAGGCCATGCTGCACGGACAACATTTCTGCTAGCACAAACCCAAAGCTGCCCAAGTAGCGCTGAAGAACAAACCTTGAGCAAAAAAACCAACCACCCCCCCAGGATGCACAGACACGGGTATGTCTATCTGCTGCCTGGGTATGGGGGGCTGAGGAAGCCCAGGGGTGCTTATGGGGGCTGAGGAAGCCCAGAGATGGTTCTGGGAAGCTGAGGAAGCCCAGAAATTCCTCAAAACCACAGCAAGACTGTGCTGCTGGCTGTAGTGCTTTGTTAGGGACCTCCAAACCCCGGCAGCTCGCTTCCCCCACCCCAGTCAGTCTGTTGGGACATTTGGGTTTGAATTTGGCAGAGATCAGGGCTGTGCCACCAATGTCACTGTTCATCCAGCTCTACTCCAGACTCCTGTCACCTTCCAAATGAGGTGGCAAAGCCACCACTGCCCAAGGCCATCCTGTCCCTGGAGGAGGTAGGTGTCCACTCCTGGCTTGAGCTCCAACATCAAAAGCAGGATACCTGGATGCAGGACATGACCTTGGGTGAGGAATCTGCTAGGCCAGGTTTTAGTGGTTTGGACAGGTTTGTTTTCATGGGCTGAAACAAAAAAAAGTCAGAAAAATGAAGTATTTTTTTAAAAAATCTTATTTGAGACAACAAAAATAAGGGTGTTCAGGTACAGAAGTGTGGCTGGCAGCTCCCACTGTGGATGAGGGTGGGAATGGTGTCCTGGGGCTTTAAAGGACTGGTCTTGAGAAAGCTTGAAGTCAAATGATGAGACAGAAATATTTCCCAAGAGCAGTGGGCTTCAAGTAGGTAGTGGGATTTTTTTTGGTTGGTTGTTTTTTTGTTGTTTGTTTGGTTTTTTTAAATAAGATTAATTAGATTATTTAAATGTACAGCAATTCTGCATATAAAAGCTGCTGCAGTGTTCAGAAAAAGGCTTCCATGTAGCTTGTGAAATAGTAACTGGCAATAAAAAAAATAGTCATTTAATGACAGTGACAGCTAATACAGACTTTAATGTGTTAAACAGGTAGCATCAAGGTCAGGGAAGAGGAAGGCAGGGGAGAAAAAAACCCCTTTTGTGCTGCAATAAATATTATTTATAACTATAGAAAGTGATTCAGGTTCTCAGTGTTGTAGCTGGAAGAGCTCAGTCTGTCTGATGATAAATTAGCTTGTTTATTCCTACCCTGCTGTTGGTCAGTGTAATGAAGCAGAAGAGCTTTGTGTGTGCTCGTCGGGTAGTGCTGGCTCGGCGCAGAAGGGGGTAATTGAGGAGAAAAAGCAGAATATTCCTGGTGCATGGGAGAAGTTAACACCCCATGAGGTCACTGGGCTGGAGGCTTTAATCAATGTAGACACGATGCAATTGAGATTTTTGGAAAGGGCTTGTTGATGGTGTGAGTGCAAGGGTCAGTAGTTAATTGGGAATGCTGGAGGTGGTGTAGATGAGAAGGTACAAAATCTCTGTCCTGGGAGTGATTCACGTGGGGATTTATTGTAATAACGGGGCTGAATGCCTCATGGGGGAGGGGAAGAGGAGTGAATGATTTGAGGGGTTATCACAGGAGATTGAAAAAATCTACTTCATGTATTGAAATGAATAAACTGAGTGATGGTGGCTTTTCTGCAAATCTAGGTGTAGATTTGTAAATGAAAATTGTTGTAAAATGAAAACATTGAAAAATTAAGCTCACTTAGCTCAGAGTAATTGTTTTTAACCTAAAGAGTTAAGTCTAAACACAGTGAAACAGTTGATTTTATTTTTTTTTTAACATATATATATTTATTTATATTTTTTCCCCCTCAGGAATGGTTCCTGGGGTTAAGCCCCTTTACAGGCAGGATCTTATTTTTCTTCTTCTCAGAGAAACAAAGGGCAGTGAATGCTTCCATGCTAATGGAGATAGATTGCTCCAAGGACACTCAGCTGAAACTAAAGGAAAGCTGCTTGTTGCTGTACTAGAGAGATGTTAAAGCTGTCCAGCCTTGAACTGGGGCTTTGTGAATTTAAAAACAAATTAAAAAATAAAAATTCTGCAGCTGGCCAGTGCTGGTTGCAAACATCTTTTCAGCCAAGTGGGCTACAAACGGTGCTGGAGTTTGGCTAAATGAGTTTTCTCTGTTCCATTTGCCCTGTCCATCCCCTCATACCAGCACTAACACGCTTTGCAGGAGACCTGAGCCCAAGAGATTGGGAGGAACAAGTTTTGCTTGTGGAACAAAGATGTGAAAGGGTATTTATTAGAGACTGGAAGCTGTTCAGAGAAAGTGGGATTTCTTTTATTTTTCCTTAAAATCATTGCATCTTTAACTTTGTTTTTTTTCCTCATAGAAATTTGATGGTGAAATGTCATTTTTCCCATGATTGAAGATTCATTAAAGGTTCCAGTACCTGAAGGGGCTCCAGGAAGGCTGGGGAGGGACTTTGGCCAAGGGCAGGGAGTGACAGAACAAGGGGTGATGGCTTGAAAGTGGCAGAGGGGAGATGGAGCTGAGATGTGAGGAAGAAATTCTTTGGTGTGAGGGTGGTGAGACCCTGTCCCAGGTTGGCCAGAGAAGCTGTGGCTGCTCCTCCCTGGAAGTGTTCTCGGCCAGGTTGGATGAGGCTTTGAGCAACCTGGTCTAGTGGAAGGTGTCCCTGCTGCTGGCAGGGGGGTTGGGACTGGATGAGCTTTGAGGTCCCTTCCAACCCAAACCAGTCTGGGATTCACTGACACCAAAAAGTTTCCTTACTCTACTGGTTTTTGCTCTGATTTTTCTGTAGGGGCCATTGAGCATCAGCTGTAAATGCACCCAGCAAATCTGGAGAAGTGGGATGTGCACACAATCCAGCTGCCAGCAGTCTCTGCTGCCTGTAAACTCAACTTTGACTGCTGTAGAGTCACTTAATATTTAGTCTGGATGTGAAGTGATTAAAACTGAGGATGAGGGGACAGCAAGAGTAGCACATCAGCATCCCAAGAGCAGCCACCACCTTCAAGACCTGGTGGGATAAGGCCCTGAGTGCCCTGCTCTGACCTCCTGGCCATGAACAGGAGAGTGGACAAGAGACTTCTGAGGTCCCATTCCATCCAGAGTGACTCTGGTTCCTCAGCATCAAACAGTCCTTTCCCTCCAAGTGGCTTCACTTTTAATCTGCTGGCCAAGGAAGCTCTGAGATGAAGCTCCAGCTTTTGTTTGAATGTATTAACAAAGCCAAGGTTGGGGTGCTGTGATTAATTATGCTTGGATTGATTGGGGGAATGGGTGTTGCTTTTTTAAGCAACCAAACTAGGAGGGTTGTTTTTGAATAAAACTTTGGCCAAAAAGCAAACAAACAAATAAAACCAAACAAAAAAACCTAAAACCAAACCAAAGAACCCTACAAAAAACAACCAACAAAACAATCCCCCCCCAAAAAAACACCCCAAAATACTCCATTTGTGTCACTTACTTGGTCATACTCTTGCACCCATCTTGAATGGAATTAAAACTTTCTGTACTGAGGATTTCTGGAAGCCAAACTTGGAAGCATGGTAGTAACCAGGATCTAACCCAGTGGCTCAAGAAGCCACAACACCAGTGATGGACAAGCCTTGGTCCTTCAGAGCACCCCAGTATTTACCAGTTTGCTGGGTGTTTGGGGCAGGATGCTCGGTTCCTTCAGCTGTAGGGTTTTACTCTAGTGGGGCATAATAGTTGGATGGTTTGGGGTGTCTCAGCTGTGGGGTGAGTCACTTTGGCTGTGGACCTCTGTGTTTAGTCTAAATGAAGTGAGAGAATTTGGATTCCAGATGAGATGTAGGAGAGAAATCCTCTATCCTGGTGAGGAGGATGGTCACCAGTGCTGAGAAACCAAACCATGATGGCTGTTGCTGAATCAGGGTGTAAGATCTTTGATTTCTCTGGCCAGTAGATCCCAGAATCACAGGACTGTTTTGGCTGAAAGAGACCTTTAAGATCATCAAGTCCAGCTGTTAACACAACACTGCCAAGTCCACAACTAAATCATGTCCCTCAGCATCACATCTACATGTCTTTTAAATACCTCCAGGGACTGATTCCACCACTGCCCTGGGCAGCCTCTTCCAATGCCTCACTAACCTTTTGGTGACAGTTTTTCCTGATATCCAACCTGAACCTCTCCTGGGCACAACTGGAGCCCATTTCCTCTTGTCCTGTCCCTTGCTCCTTGGTGGAACAGACCCACCCCCACCTCTCTGCACCCTCCTTGCAGGGACTTGGACAGAGCCACAAGGTCTCCCCTCAGCCTCCTTCTCTCCAGGCTCAGCACCCCCAGTTCCCTCAGCCGGGAACTCAGCACACTTGTGCTCCAGACCCTTCCCCAGCTCCGTTCCCTTCTCTGGACACGCTCCAGCACCTCCAGGTCCTTCTTGGAGTCAGGGGCCCAACACTGAACCCAGCACTCGAGCTGCGGCCTCACCAGTGCCCATCAGATACCCATCAAGGATCTCACCAGCGTGATGGGGGGGGGGAGCTTTTGCAGTGGGCCAGGCACCTCTAAAGGAGGAGATGGAGCCCGTGGCTTCCCTGCTCACCCCCAGCCTGTGGGGCTGCCCGTGCCAGCTGGGCCCCAGGAACCTCCAAGGCAAACAGGTTTCTAGCACATCTGGAAGCGAGGTTCAGAAAGGGTGAACTGGCTTCAGTCCCAAGGCAGTGAGCTGCAGAGGAGAGGTTGCTCAGACTCTTGGTTTTCGTGTCGGTGCTTGCCCATGAGTTTGTTTTAAGGCAGATTCAATGAAGGTTTGTCCCATCAGAGCTAAGGAGAGCTTCAGTGGTGACAGTCACCTCCCTCCCGCTTCCCACCGGCGCAGGCACCCGCCTCCCTGGAGATCCTGGCTGCGGATCTCAGAGCATCTGCTGTGAATCATCCTGTCTCTAAACTTGTCTGTGGGAAGTTTTTTTACCTTTTCAGGAGGTGGGTTGGAAGCATCCACCGATGGCATTAGCAGCTCTGCTGGCCTTGTGCCCACAGCTTCCGACATCCACAGCTGCTGAGGTTGAACCCCTTGGAGTGAGGGGTCCCTGGAGCTGGGGGACCTTCCTGGGGCTCTCCTTTGGGCTGGGTCCCCTTGGAGTGAGGGGTTCCTGGAGCTGGGGGACCTTCCTGGGGCTCTCGTTTGGGCTGGTTCCCCTTGGAGCTGGCTCCCAAAGAGCCACGTTCCCCACCAGCTTCTCCAAAACCCTCCCGGTGAAAGCCCAGCTCCTCGGTCACCCTGCAGCGCTTCTCCTCGCCGCGAGCAGGCTGAGCACGGGCTGGGGTTTGTCCTCTGGGTTCTGCCCCAAGGGCTGTTTGGTTATTGACAGGGTGATGTGCATCACTGAGTGTCCAGCGCTGGGCCGGGTACCAGCCCACGGGCGCAGGGCACAGCCTGCTCGGCACCGCGCTGTCACCCGAGTCCCTGGGTGCTGCCTGGGTTTGGCGTAACGCTTTGTAATGCTGCGAGCTGGCTGGGCTGTGCTTTCACAGAGCTTTGGGTTTGCTTTTCTCCTCCTTTTTTCTCCTCCTTTTTTCTCCTCCTTTTTTCTCCTCCCCTTTTCCCCTTTTCCCCTTTTCTCCTTTTCTCCTTTTCTCCTTTTCTCCTTTTCTCCTTTTCTCCTTTTCTCCTTTTCTCCTTTTCTCCTTTTCTCCTTTTCTCCTTTTCTCCTTTTCTCCTTTTCTCCTTTTCTCCTTTTCTCCTTTTCTCCTTTTCTCCTTTTCTCCTTTTCTCCTTTTCTCCTTTTTTCCCTTTTTCTTTCTGTTTTTGTTCCCTTTTTCGTTCCCTTTTTTCCTTTTCCCCTTTTCTTTCCCCTTTTCTTTCCCCTTTTCTTTCCCCTTTTCTTTCCCCTTTTCTTTCCCCTTTTCTTTCCCCTTTTCTTTCCCCTTTTCTTTCCCCTTTTCTTTCCCTTTTTCTTTCCCTTTTTCTTTTCCTTTTTTTCCTTTTTCCCTTTTTTTCCCTTTTTCTTTCCCTTTTTCTTTTTTTTCCACTTGGTTCCACACTCACTTGGCTTTAATGGGACTGGATCCAAACAAGCAATGGAAGCCAAGCGCCGCCGTTTGTTTGCTGTGCTGTTCTCGACGAGGAATATCTACAGTAATTGTCTTTTGCTCCTCAAAGCTGTAACTCTGGCACAGGGGCTCCTTGAGTTACCGTGCCAAGTATTGAAAACCATCATCAGCCAGCGATGAAAACATGGATTTATGGTTATAGTGAGTTCACATCAAAGCAAGGAACGCTCGCCTTGTCTGTAGAAGTAACAATGTCTCTTAATTCAGAAATGCCTGCTTTTAAATCACACAAAGATGTGCCAGAACTCAAAAGCTCTGAGAGCTTGGCTTTAATTCCCAGCAATATTCCTCATTTTCCCTGGCAGCCGTCACTAGGGCCTGCACCGAGCCCCGATGAGGGAATGCTGCGCTGCTGGGTGTGTTTATGGCACATCGTGGAAGCGTTCTGTAACCCTGGGCTCGCAGCTAGGTTGTTTGGTTGTTTATCCAATGCTTTATTTTATTCTATTTTGCTGTTTCATTCTGGCTTCTCCATGATTTGAGGGTTTTTGGAGCTGCTGGAAGGTCTGAGCTTCCTGTGGTTCTGCTGGGACGCAGCAGCTCTGCGTAGCCGTGATGCTCTTAGGCTGGGGATGGACAGTGAGAGCATCCAGCCGAGATACCTGGAAGTATTTGAGATATCTGGAAGTATTCCTGCTTAACCAAATCCCTCTCCTCTTAGCTCACCCTTTTTGCTGGTGTTGCTGCTACTTTTCAGCTGGAAGAAACCCATTGGAGTTGAAAAAATGCAGTTTATAAACAGCTGCTTTTTAATAACTTCCTCCCCGACTCGCACGTTGAGTCATCGCTCCCCTGCCCGTAGGAAGGAGAGCAGATGTCATCTCTCTGACGAGGTGGCACGTTGGTGAAGATGCTACACAGGGTTCCTGGCTCGGATCCCAAAAGGCAATAGAGCTGGAGTAGTTGGGATGAGGAGAGAAGCAGGGCTGAATCACCAGGGTGCAGTGTGTGTAGACATCAGTGTGCTGAGCCCACCCAAACCTCTCCCTGCCTGGGAGACCTGAGGGGTGGGTGGGGTGGCTGGGAGGGTGGTGGGGTGGCTGGGAGGGTGGGTGGGTGGCTGGGAGGGTGGGTGGGTGTCTCTCCATTTGGGTTTGATTTTTCCCATTGAAATACTTGCACACTGCCACATGTTTGGTGCCACCTTTCTCCCTTTCTGCAGAAAGCGGCGTTAGAACCTCACCCAGATCCTGCTCGATGCAGCCCCAGGAGCTGGAATAGCACCAGCCCTTCAGCAGCTGCTGGTGTTTATTAGAGAGAAAGGCAAATTAAGGATAAAAAAATCAAAACTCTCTCGGGCTCTGGCTCTGGCTCTCCCGGGATTGCGGTTTCGGGTCGGGATTGTCGCTGCTCCGGGATCGTTCTCTGGGAACGGGCCGGGCTGGGTGGGCAGGTGCTGAGCAATGGCATGGGGGGTCATTCATTTGTGTATTTTATTACTATTATTATGATCATTACTATTTTAATATCATTCTTATTTTAAGTTTGATTTTATTTGAATTATTATATTGTTTTTATCTCACCCTACCAGACTCCTTACCCTTGCCCCCCAGTTCTCTCCCCTGGCCCCTCGAGGGGAGTGAGCGAGCAGCTGGGTTTGACTGCCCGCCCAGTGCAACCACCACAAGTTTGGGGTGGTTATTTCTTGCTGCTGGAGTTTCTTTGGTGGACTGTGATCCGTTCAGGAAGTCCTGGACCATCTGTCAGCAGGAGGATGGGGACAGTGTGACAATAACCTTCTGCAGGAGCCCGCAGGCTGGCCAGCTCACCCCCAATTTTCCATGACCACCTCAGCATCTTTTTCTCTGGAGACTTGGACATTAAGTCCTCTGTTACTCTATATGTCTTCATGTCTGTTCTTCTATGTGCTACTTCTGCTTTGACTCGTAGTATAGGAACATTTCAACTCCTGTAAGTTACATTGGAGCATTTTTATATTATTAGGTTAAATTTACACTTTTTTTTTAAATTTTAAGCCTTTTTTAATTTCAAAAAGGGCTGGATGGTTTGGAGTTTTTCATAAATGTTGTGTCCCCAACTTGTATTACAGAACTTCCATTTCTTCAAATTCTGGGGAAAGTAGAAAAAAGGGAGGATGGATCCATAAGGGAATGGGGAATTATTGACCTTCTGGTCACTGGACTTTCTGACCCATGGAAGCTCCTCAGATCATCCTGGGTTGATGAGGAACTGGAGCATCTCCAGCTCTGCTCGCCTCCCTGGTTTGCCAGTTCTGTGATGCATTAAAATAGCATTAAAATATTTATTTCCCAAATGATGTTGGAAACAGGGCAGAGCCGCTGTCGTGAGAAGTCTTTGCATGGAGGAACTGTGTTGGAAATGTATTTGAGTTTTTCAAAGCCTTTTCTTTCTCTCAGATTTGGAAGTGGTTTATGCTGAAATTCTGGCTAAAGGTGGAATGAATTTCTCTTCTGCTTTCATCCCTGTTTGTAGGTCAGAGTTGGACTGGCTCCTCATCAGTGTAAAGCCCAAGCAGTATAATGATATTTTGAATTATCTAATCTGGGGTGTTATACCAGTTTTCAGTGTCTCAGGGTAATGTGCACGTGCACAAGGCCTTGTCACTTGAGCACTGCAGAGTTTGGGGCGTGTTGCAGAGTCAAGATCTCTGTTTCAGCTTCTTTTCTCCCCAATATCTCAATTAAAAAAAATACTGTGGTTAGGGGAAAAAGAGAGACAAATCTTTGGTTGTGAGGGTCATTGCTTCACACCTGACTTAGAGCAAAAGGAGGAAATGCCTTCATGCAAAATGTTTCTCTTCAGGTAGCAGCAGTGGGTGAGCGAGGACCTCTGGAGCATGAGTGCATCTGTTGAGGTTGTGGTGTGGACACAGGCTTTGGGAGTGGGGTTGCTCGAGTGAGCAAACCAGAAGGATTGTATGCACAGAAAAAAAAGATGTCAGGAACTTTCAGTCTGATTTGGGTTGAACTGAGATATTTGAGACTGAACCAGCAGATTCCCACTGCTTCAGCTCATCCTAATTTGATCCCACTACAAAGTCAGTCATGTGTCTGTAGACGTAATAATGTTAATTACTTAGCTGTGAGATCAAGGAGCTCTGATGGAGATCACTTGGTGCATGTGTTGTGAGTTACTTTCAAACAGTGGAATGGGCAGCTGCATCTTTGATGGGGAAACCACTCTATAAGGTATCTAAAAATGCTAAAAATGTGGTTCTTTTCCATTTGCAGCTCCCAGCCCCACGACAGCCGTTCCTTACATGTCAGTGAAGTGCATTGATGTCAGGAAAAACCACCACAAAACCAAGTGGCTGATGCCCTGGGGACCCAACCACTGCGAGAAGCTCAAGGACTTTGACGAGGCGGTGAGCAGGCAGATTGAAGCCAACGACATCGTCTTTGCCGTGCACGTTCCCCTCCCCAGCAAGGAGATGAGCCCCTGGTTCCAGTTCATGCTGTTCATCATGCAGCTGGACATTGCCTTCAAGATGGACAACGACCTCAGTGAGTCCCTCTCCACCCTTCCTTAGATGCTGACTCTGGTCTGATCGCCCAACCTGGTTCTCTTAAAGTTGCTTTTATCCTGCACCCCGTGTCCACTGCTGCAGTGGCTCCATGCAGCGAGGTGACACAGGAGCATGGTCTAAAGGTTCTTCCACTTCTGAGGGAACTGGTGATGGGACATTTCAATATGTAACTTTGCACAGAGAGCTCTTCATGCTGCACTTGGTACCTCAGCAGATGAGGAGCAGGGTCGCTGTTAAAAGTCCGTAGATCATCAGCAACCACATGGGTGTAAATCCAGCAGCTCTCTGGCAGAGTTCCTGGGGTTCCTGGGGTTTTTCAAAGTATTCAGGATCACAGAATCCCAGAATGGTCAGGGTTGGAAGTGACCTCAGGAGATCATAGAATCCCAGACTGGTTTGGGTTGGGAGGGACCTTAAAGCTCATCCAGTCCCAACCCCCCTGCCAGCAGCAGGGACACCTTCCACTAGACCAGGTTGCTCAAAGCCTCATCCAACCTGGCCGAGAACACTTCCAGGGAGGAGCAGCCACAGCTTCCCTGGGCAACCTGGGCCAGGGTCTCACCACCTTCACACCAAAGAATTTCTTCCTCACATCTCATCTCCATCTCCCCTCTGCCACTTTCAAGCCATCACCCCTTGTTCTGTCACTCCCTGTCCTTGGCCAAAGTCCCTCCCCAGCCATCCTGGAGCTCCACAGGTACTGGAAGCCACTAGAAGGTCTCCCTGGAGCCTTCTCTTCTCCAGGCTGAACAGCCCCAACTCTCTCAGCCTGTCCTCACAGCAGAGCTGCTCCAGCCCTGGCATCATCCTGGTGGCCTCCTCTGGACTGGCTCCAGTACTTCCATGTCCTTCTTGTGTTGGGGGCCCCAGAACTGAACACAGCATGGCAGGAGGGGTCAACATATATCTTGATCAACATACTTGATTAATGTACATGGAGAACTGAATAATAGCTTTCCTCAAACATGGGAAGCTGAGCAGGGGTTTGCAGAAGCTTTTTCTCTTCCTTCCTTGCATGTCTTCTTCCTCCTCTGCTGTGGCTCAGCCTTGAATAATTAAAACACTCTGCTCTCTCTGAGCACTTCCAGAAATAAAAGCTGGCTTGACTCTCAGTCTCTTGCCTTCTCTCCTGTTCACTCCTCCAGTCCACTGTTTTGATGATAAATAACACTGTTTTAAAACACCTTTCTTTAATCTTGAAGCCAAGTATGGTGGAACGTCAGCTCCTGCTTCTCTCCTCCTTCCCTGTGTATGCCAGGCACGTAGCCTGCCCGTAGTATTTGGAGGACTTCAGGAGTGTTGATGCTGTGAATGAAAAGGACACAGGCACCCAAATTGTCTATTCACAGAACCCCAGAATGGCCTGGATTGGAAAAGCCCTTGAAGCTCATCCAGTCCAACCATGAACCCAACACTGACCAGTCCCCACTGACCCCTGTCCCTCAGCACTGTGTCTACACGACTCTTCAATCCCTCCAGGGATGGGGACTCCACCACTGCCCTGGGCAACCCCTGCCAATGCCTCAGAACCCTTGCAGCAAAGAAATTCTTCCTCACATCCAATCTCAACTGCCCTGGCCACAACTGGAGCCCATTTCCTCTTGTCCTGTCCCTTGCTCCTTGGTTGAACAGACCCACCCCCACCTCTCTGCACCCTCCTGTCAGGGACTTGGACAGAGCCAGAAGGTCTCCCCTCAGCCTCCTTTTCTCCAGGCTCAACAACCCCAGTTCCCTCAGCTGCTGAGAGATCCCTCACCATCTGACTTTTTGGTATTAATGTAAATAAGTCACAGATCTTCTTAAAACTGAGTTCTCTGTCAAGCAGCATCTCACTGTCCTCACTTGTTCCTCTTGGACAATGAGAACCGCTGCTGGAAGCTGAGCGTGGGCTGGTGTAGGACTATGTCTGCTCTGCTGAAATACACATATATATGTATATACATACAACAGCTGTATTTTATGTTGACAGTCTTGAAGGATCTTTGTCCAAAACTCTGCTCTCACTGGAGATGTTTCCCTGACACAGAGACTGGTGGGAATTCAGCTGGAGATTCGAATCCATGGGTCTGAGAGGCACCCGCTGGCGTATCTCCTGCCTGCTGCTCTTCATACTCGATGGCAGCAGCAACATTTGGGTTGCAAAGATGAAATAATGAAAGCTGGTTTTGTTGGATTTAATCCCAAACATTCCAGTTGGTTTTCTGGCTTCTGCAATGAAGTTTGGCATTCTTTTGAGCCTGGCCAAGTTTAACCTTCCATTCCCATTTATCTGTTTTGCTGGTCTTCTAAATAACGGATCTGAGCTGGCAAATTCCATGTTTCATGGAGAGCTCACTCATGGCTGCTGTGGCAAGGAGCTTGATATTGATCTGGATGGTAGAGATCACGTGTGCAGAAGGAAAGGAATGCTCAGAAGAATCTTGATGCCTCCACACAAAGACATAACAGAGCCACCTCCAAGCACTCTATAAATAACAAGTCTCAACCACAGATACCATCCACGCCCCTTCCCATCATTGTGGATGAGTCTGCCACCGCGTATTCCCAACGAAAATATAACTGAAAGAAGATGGCAGATGTGTGGGACACGCAGAGCTTGAAGGGCTGATGCTTTCCTGTAGAGATGGAGCAGTGTCGCGACGAAGGGAAGACCCGGACGCTCAATATGAGTGAGCAGCAAGCTCCATTTATTGATTACACACGTGCTCCTTATATACAGCGGTTAATTAAGCTCATGCATATTCTTAAAGACCTATACTGATTGGTTTATTAATTATCCTGGGAACTTTCTGTTTGTTATAACAGGTGGTTTTGCTCTGTTCACCCCTCAAGGACGTCAACAGGATACTCCTACTTTGCGGTTACCAGCTCCCTTCTTTTTCCCAGCTTATTCTTGCTAAGGTTGTTTGAAGTCTCAAGGACAAGTCAGGATCCTGGAGACCTCTGTTAATTTACCCTGACTTATGTCAAGGGCCTAAGCTGGCTTACCCTCACTGCTAGGCCTCTGATTGTACATCTCCAGTGTCTACAACAAAGCAGTCTCCCTGTGGAGTTATGAAGACCAGATTTTGTTTTTTTCAGAGCTGAACTTCAAAGCTCATCAAGCATCGGTGGGTCTTTGCAGCCCGTCCCCCGGCACAGGCTGCTGCTGTGAGAGCTGTGCTGGTCACACAGACCCTTCCTGGTGAAGAGCTCCAGGTGTTGGCATCACCTACACCTTCTGTGTCCTACGGGACAGAGCATGGACAGCATCTCTGTGTGCAGTGACACAGCCCTGATGGACCGTGTGTGCGTGTCAGCTTGGGTCTGCAGAGGCATTTCTGACCTCCAGGGCTCAGGAGCATGCCATGCCCATGAGCTGTCTGTGGTGAGAGTGTGATACTGGCACAACAAGTGGTTCTGTAGCCATCTTCCACGCTTCTCCATGGCACAAGAAGTGGTTCTGTAGCCATCTTCTAACTCTTCTCCATGCCCCTGTGGTTCTGTAGCCATCTTCCAATGCTTCTCCACAGTAGGTGGTTCTGTAGCCATCTTCTAACCCTTCTCCATGGCCCTGTGGTTCTGTAGCCATCTTCCAATGCTTCTCCACTGGCTGCAGCTCTTGGAGTTTGGTGATCTGTGAGAAGAGGTGAGGTCGTAGCATGCACGTGCTTGTTTTAGAACGTGTTCCTCTTTCAGAGCCTTCCCTGGGATCTGTGCCTGGTAAATTGGATTTTACATCTGGTGGAGCTGGTACAGACTTGCCTTGGGTTTTTAAAGCAAGTATTTATATGTTGCTACTTGGCAGGCTTCAACCATAAGCCTGGATTTCATGAACTTCAACCATGACACTGGATTTCATGGACTTCAACCATGACACTGGATTTCATGGACTTGCTCAGTTTCAGCACCTAAATAATCTGTTCCAACCTTAGGAACTTCTCTTTTAGGAGCAGAGGATCCAGGTTGTGGGGAATTTTGAAGCAATTTGTACTTTTGGTGATGCATTTTGACTTTGCCCAGTAATGCTTTTCCCTACCTCCTCCCTTCCCGTCCCACCCAAGGACCTCTGGGACCCTTTTTGTTTCTCTCATATACCATTTTTCTGGTAGAATAGATCTTTGTTAAGGAGTGTATTCAAGAGGTTGGGCTTCAGTGTTTATGGATGGTGAACCTACAGCCATAAGAAGCCTGAGGTAATGTTCATTGATAGATGACTTCTGCTGCAATACCTGAAGGAACCAAATGGACGGTTGGTTGCAGGGTTTCCCCTCCACACAGCTCATCCCACCACACACAGTTGTCTACTTCATCTTTGTTGTGGTTTTCTGTAGCTACACACTATTTCAGCATTGATTGAAAGCAAATCCTGTGGTGCAGTGCAGTTTCCTGGAGCAGAAGGACCTATTGCACTGACCTGACCTGCAGGAAGTCCACGTTGAAGCCTGTCCTACTGTCAGCCCATGGTGGAGAGGTTGATGGATCACTTCTTGCTTACTGTGTCTCTGCAGGTGGCTGGGTTCCAGTTTTATAGGAGTTATTGTTTCTAATGGTACATGAATAAATAAAGCTCTTTACCCAACAGCTGTTACAAGCTGTAGAAGGATAATCAGACCTCGATGACCAGGAAAAACCTTTCTTCTTGACTAGGGAGGAGATAAACTCTGTGAACAAGGTAATTGGTTTGGAAGGCAAAAATTTCCGTTCCCCTCCATAGCTGTGCACTTCTCAGAGGTCCTTCTGGTGTCTAGAGGTTCTGCCACCCTTCTGGTGTTCTGTACCACTCCTCTCTAACAAGCCTGATGTCTCCTTTCTCTTGCAGAGGAGAATGCAGAGATTACCCTGGACGTGTCGCTAGCGTATCGCGACAACGTGTTTGACGATTGGGAGGAGATAGCACACGCAATGGAGATCAGGAAGCTGAAATGCACCTTTGGCTCACCAAAAGTAAGGTGTTTTGATGATGCTGGAAGTGGGGGAGTGTGGTGGGAGTTGTCCTCTTCTTTCGTGATGCTTCCTAGAAGCTCTTGAGTTGCTCAGTCATAACTTTGAAACATATCGGTTTGCTCTTGGCTCAAAACCTTTGGAAACCTGATGAGCTTCACATGCAGTTGGTTCTGTTTGGTGATGTGAGAGAAAGGGATGAAGATGAAGTCAGAGAGAGAGATAAAACTCAAAGGAGGAAAAAGTGTGAGGTGTTGCAGAGGTGTTGTCCTCCACAGTTGTGGTCAGGCTAGAGCTTGGATGCTTTGAGATCTGTATACCCCAAATCATCCTAGAGAACTTGGACCTTTCCATAAAAGGATGGATAAAACCTTGTTCTTCAGGAGTGGTGGGGAAATGAGTGCCTGAGAAAACTGGGGGTGTTGAGCCTGGAGAAAAGGAGGCTGAGGGGAGACCTTCTGGCTCTGTCCAAGTCCCTGCAAGGAGGGTGGAGAGAGGTGGGGGTGGGTCTGTTCAACCAAGGACCAAGGGACAGGACAAGAGGAAATGGGCTCCAGTTGTGGCCAGGGCAGTTGAGATGGGATGTGAGGAAGAATTTCTTTGCTGAAAGGGTTCTGAGGCATTGGAAGGGGTTGCCCAGGGCAGTGGTGGAGTCCCCATCCCTGGAGGGATTGAAGAGTCGTGTAGACACAGTGCTGAGGGACAGGGGTCAGTGGGGACTGGTCAGTGTTGGGTTCATGGTTGGACTCCATGAGCTTCAAGGGCTTTTCCAATCCAGGCCATTGTGGATTCTTTGTGACCTAGCCCACCAGGGACCCTGCAGCACTCACAGAACCTGGAGAGGTGGGGTGAGAGTTTCTTAAAATAACTTCTTCATGCCTCAGGTGACAAAGCTGAGGAGCAGTGAGCACAGCCAGCAGTGAGAGCAGGGCATCTGGTGTAAATAAAGATGATTCTCTTTGTGCTGCAGACTGTAATTCCTGTGTTTCAGTTAATCTGGTGTCTGTACATTTCCAAACAGCCACATGAATGTGGGAGAGACACACGAGGGGCCGAGGGGGGTATTGCTCATGAAACAGGACTTGAGGATCTCCCAATCAGGACATGTGTGAGAGGGGTGCCTGGTTTGGTTTGGCTCGGGTTGTGCTTGCTGAGGGAGGAACTTGGATCTCAAAGTGGCCTTTCATCTTGAAAGGCTCCCTGGACTTTAAATATATATAAGAGCTTGAGATGTGAACATGCTTGAGTTCAAACACAATTAACTTAATGATCCAAAGTAATGAAAAACTGGAGCAAAACATCCCCAAACCTCTGATGTTCTCCAGACTTGCACAGGCTCTCCCCAAGTGAAGGTTGGAATTGGCAAACAGGCTCTTGGTGCTGGCAGTGGTCCCAGTGTTTGGGCTTCTGCAGACCCTCACCGTGGAGGAGGTGCTGGTCCCTCTGAGGCTGATCACCCTCTTGCTGCTCTGTGCCCTTTCACTAGACTCTGGAGTCCGAAGGCCGTCACTACGACTGTGACTTCCTTCCCTTCATGGAGATCGGCAGCGTGGCCCACAAGTACTACCTCATCAACATCCGCCTGCCTGTCAACGAGAGGAAGGGCATCAACGTGGGCATCGGGGAAATCAAGGACATCCGCCTCGTGGTAAGTGCCCAGCCCACCTCTGTCCATGGCATCTGCCCAGGGGCTGCTGTCCTGAGCTCTTCTTTGACCCACAGCAAGGTCCTGCTCTTCATCACACATAGCTCCTACCTGCAAATGGGACTTTCCTCCTTCCCAAGGGATGCTCTCTTTGACTGCTGTCTTCTGAGGAGCCCTCCCCAAGCCTCAAGCAGTGCCACCCTCCTGCAGTGCCCTGTGACCACCTCTATGAGCACTTCCCACAGCTCTGAAACCTCCCCTGTGTCCTCTCCTGCCCACCACAGTCTGGCTCAGGTGCAGAGTCCTCTGCCTGATTAAGCCTTTGGCAGATCAGAGCTGAGGAGGAACAGAACAGCAGGGCTCGTGGGGAACCTGCTCTGTCTTGGAGTTAGCCATTGCCAGGCAGGTGTTTGGGATGGCTCTCAGCTGTCCCTGCTCCTGCCCTCCCTTGAGGCTTGCTGACCATGGGTGCTCCCAGCTGGAAAACCTCCCAGCACGGTCCCTCTCAGAGGAGCAGCGAGCCAGCCGGCTGTGGTGGCTGCAGACGGCGGTGGGAGGGCGTGTGTCTGGAGAAATGCATTCATTTGGCTGATGCTCTTCCCACCAGTGGTGACTTGGCTTCATGAGTCTCTTGTTACTTGTCTGAGAGCAGTTCTGCCAGCTTTTTCCACCCTGGGTCAGACTGCTCTCCACCTCACAGGGGAAGCTGTGTTTGTTTTGAGGACCTTTGAAGCCTGCTCAGATGGCCTGGGTGCTAAGGAGGCACCTGCTCCCCTTCCTGTGTTGGACAAACAGCATCCTTCAAAGAGCAGTTGCATCTACATGTGCTTACATGTACTGCTGTGGACGTGCCTCTCCTGTAGGGAGAAGCATGGAGTGGTGATGTGAAACCTTGCACAGCTGTTGAATTCCACCTTGGGTTTCCCGTAGGGCATCCATCAAAACGGAGGCTTCACAAAAGTGTGGTTTGCCATGAAGACCTTCCTCACCCCCAGCATTTTAATTATCATGATCTGGTACTGGAGACGGATCACGCTGATGACACGGGCTCCTGTCCTGCTGGAGAAGTGAGTAGGGGCTTGTGTGCTGGGCACGGTGACCCTCGAGCATGAGGAACCTGACCAAGGAGGTTTCTGCTCCCAGACAGAGCCCGTGTTTGAGGAGACAGGGATGGTCTCTTCTCTGTCCCCTCCCTCCTCCCAGGCACACTGGGAGCAGGAGACCTCCACGGCTTCTCTTTTCTTTCCCATTAAACCCCCAAAGAATGAGTAGCAGTGATTGCCCGTGGCTGCTCAGAGGGGCTGAGCCCCAGGGGGTTTGCTGGCAGGAGGTGACACCCCACCACCACTGCCCAGACAGGGCCAGATTGTCTCCTGTTGCTGTTCATGCACAGCTTTGCCTTCTGGGACTCTGCCTGGCAAACTGGAAAGAGATGATGTTTGTGCCTCTCCAGGGTCATCTTTGCTCTGGGGATTTCCATGACGTTCATTAACATCCCCGTGGAGTGGTTTTCCATCGGGTTTGACTGGACCTGGATGTTGCTCTTCGGAGACATTCGACAAGGCATTTTCTACGCCATGCTCCTGTCCTTTTGGATCATCTTCTGTGGGGAGCACATGATGGTGGGTACGCCACAGACGGGAAGGTGCTTGGAGCGATACCTGGCTTGGAGCTTGGAGCTCCAGCCCTGCTTGGAGCGATACCTGGCAACTCCTTGTACTTGTTGGGTGTTGGAAACAATGCTGTGGGGGCTCCTGCCAGGTGAGAGGACACCAGGCTAACTTGCTTCTCCTTCTCCTCCTCCTCCTCCCCACCTCTTGACCCGCCAATTAGGACCAGAATGAGCGGAATCGTCTCTCAGGGTACTGGAAGCAAGTTGGACCCATCGCTGTTGGTTCCTTCTGCCTCTTCATCTTCGACATGTGCGAGAGGTGGGTGCAGCGCTGCTCCTGGGGTGAACCTTCCCCGTGCACCTCCCACTGCAGGGACCAGCAGTTTGACCCCCGTGGATGGTGTGGTGGCTGCACTGGGCTGCAGCCAAACCCAGCCACTTGCTCACTCCCACCCAGGGGATAGGGGAGAGAACTGGGGGGCAAGGGTAAGGAGACTGGTAGGGGGAGAGGAGAACAAGTTAATAATTCAAATAAAATAAAACTTAAAATAAGAATGATATTGAAATAATAATTATAATAATAATGGTAATAAAATATGACAATGCCGACCCGAAACCGCAATCCCGGGAGAGCCAGAGCCTGAGCGAGAGCCAGAGAGAGCCAGAGAGGAAGAGCCCCTCATGGATCTCCTGCCCATGGGGGACAGGAGATGGAACAGCCCCTCTGCCAAGGCAGAGCCCAATGCCCATGGAGCTGATTCAGTTCAATATTCCTGGGCCCCCAAGACCTTGCACCTGCAGATCAGCAAAACACAAAGTCCTTTGACTTCAGTGACAACTGCAAACATCGGTGTGTGATCAGCGTTCTTCTCCTACCAAATCCCAGCTGAACCCAACCCCCAGCGCTGTTCCAGCTGCTGAACAGAACCAGCTCTGGCCCAGCTCACACCAGGACAGTTGGGTTCACAGCCCCATCTCATGGGGCAAGCAGAGGCTCCTGGCAGTGCTCTGAAGGACGCTGGTGTTTCCCAGCAGCATCTTGTCCCATCGGGCTGTAAAGAAACGCTTCCCACCTTGTCCCCTCCTCGCCCGCATGGGAAGGCAGCGTGGCTGGGTCTTTCCAGGCTGCAGAGCAGATGTGGGGTCTCCAAGCTTGTTGGCTGCTGTGGCAGCTCAGTGTTTTCTCTCCTCTTTGCAGGGGAGTGCAGCTGAAGAACCCCTTCTACAGCATCTGGACCACCGAAGTTGGCACAGAGCTGGCTGTATCCTTCCACCTGCCTCGGGACAGGCTCGGTCTGTGTCTGTAGGAGAGGGGGTTCTTCCCCTCCTGCCAGATTTCACAGAATCACAGTGGTTGGAAAAGCCCTTGAAGCTCATGGAGTCCAACCATGAACCCAGCACTGACCAGTCCCCACTAACCCCTGTCCCTCAGCACTGTGTCTACACGACTCTTCAATCCCTCCAGGGATGGGGACTCCACCACTGCCCTGGGCAACCCCTTCCAATGCCTCAGAACCCTTGCAGCAAAGAAATTCTTCCTCACATCCCATCTCAACTGCCCTGGCCACAACTGGAGCCCATTTCCTCTTGTCCTGTCCCTTGCTCCTTGGTTGAACAGACCCACCCCCACCTCTCTCCACACTCCTTGCAGGGACTTGGGCAGAGCCAGAAGGTCTCCCCTCAGCCTCCTTTTCTCCAGGCTCAGCACCCCCAGTTCCCTCAGCCGGGAACTCAGCACACTTGGGCTCCAGACCCTTCCCCAGCCCCGTTCCCTTCTCTGGACACGCTCCAGCACTTCAACCTCTTTCCTGTAGTGAGGAAAGGGGTGTGGGGACACTCTCCTGCTTTGGCAGACTGGGGCTGTGGGAGATGCTGGTGTTGTTTGGAAGAAGCTGTCCCAGCAGGTTTGGTGCTGGGCATCTCCGGGGTCTGGTGCTGTGCTTGGGGCAGTCACTGGAGAACTGTCCCTGTCCTCAACATGTCAGAGATTTGGGGGGACACGTGGGAGATTCAGGTCCTGGGTGTCATCACGATAAGCCCAGGGCCTGTGTGGCTCCAGCTCTGCTTGCCCCAGCCCCACCTGCCATGGCCTCTGCCCCGGGACCCTCCGTCTGGTGCCGTTACTCGGGCGGGTGTTGCTGAGGGGTGTCCATGGATCCCCCTGTCAGGCTGCCAGCTCCCGCTGGGACAGCTCGCTTTCACTCCCAGGAATTCTGATTACTGGGGCTGAGATAAGTTAATGGGATCAGTCCCCCTCCTGCAGCATCCAGCCCTCGTGCAGGAGCCTCTCTGCAGCTCGTGCTGCTTGGTGACAGCTTCCCAAATCTCCTGCCCACTGGAAGCTTCGTTATAATTTTGGGGATGATACAGAAATCAGTGACTTGCCTGAATGACATTTGCTGTCATTTCTGCTCAGCTCGTGCTATTCTCTCTTAACACCGCTGCCCAGATGGCCTTTATTATAGTGGCAGGAATCTGCTTGTGCCTCTATTTTCTCTTCCTGTGTTTTATGGTCTTCCAAGTGTTCAGGAACATCAGCGGGAAGCAGTCGAGCCTCCCGGCCATGAGCAAGGCTCGCCGCCTTCACTACGAGGTAACATCCCCTCCTTTTTGCACGGGTTCTTCATTTTTTAAATGTATTTTTGACCTTAGGGTCTGTATTCAGACCTTCCCTATCTGTATAATCAGGATCTGATCTATGTTGGATTTTTTTGTGTTGCTTAAATCCCTTTTTGTTTCACTGTCATGAAGTTTCTTCTTTATTTAGGTCTTTAGCCCCAATGAAGTATTTTAAACTGTTAGAGGGGTGTGTAAGCTGGCTCACTTTTCCTGTGAGTAGTTGCCATCTCCCACCTTACTGAGCAGAGTTGGAGGATTCAAGAAAATAACCCAAATTACTGTTTAAATTACTATTTAAATGACTTCCTGTAAGCCCATCAGCTCTCCATACCTCCCTTTCTCCTCTAATATTAATGGTTGTGTTTAATGGAAAGTCTTCCTCGGAGCACCCTGGTTTTCCATGGCATGAATTCAGATTTTTAGGGTTATCTTTTCCTAACCAAGTTACAAGAAGGAAACTGTCCCACTAGGATCAAAATGTGACATATTCAGCCCCTTATCCTGATTTTTAGCCCATGATTTTCTATCCTAGCTGCCTTGAGCTGCTGCAAAACGCGAGGAGCTGGCTTTAAGTGCCTGTTGTTTCCATGGGTGTGTAAATATTTTATCACTGGTCTTGTTCTGTTAAATGATGGTCACTTCTGATTTAAACTGGCCAGTTACCACCCATCAGGAATGCACATAAAAAAATAGAAAATCAGACTTGCAAGAACCCAACAAGACATTGAGCCTTTTTTTTCCATCTTTCCCATTAGCCAGAGGCACAGGACTCCAGCTTGTATTGCAGAGCTGCTGCAGCCCATCCATGCTCTATGTGCAAACATCTGGCAAGCAGGAATCTCATTTGGAAGAGTTAAATTAATAGTTATTTGTTGTCACAGTGTGGCATAGTCATTACACACACACTGTGATATTTCCACCAAAATTCCAGAATTGGGTTAAAAAAACCCCCAAAACTAACTAAAAAACAACACACACCCCCCAAAAAAAACCCTAAACCTAAAAGAATTTATAAGTAAAAATGTGAAACTAGTGCAAGTGAGGATGGTATGTAATCAGATCCCAGGAGAGTGATCTTGAGCTGTAGTTTGCCTTAACAACAATCCATGTTGTTCTGCAGTGGCCAGAGTAGTTGTGAGCAGCCTTGGGCATCGCGGCAGTTTCCAGCCCCGCAGCCCCTGGGATGTTGGTTTGATACAAGCGATGAGCGATCAGGCTGGCTGGTGGGTGAGACCCCTGGCTCCCACCACCCTGCCTCCTCTTCCACCTTAACTCCTGGTAAATCAGTCACAAAAGCCAAGGGAATGGAAATCAAGAGCTGTCCAGACACGCAGAGCCGGCTCGGAGCGCCCGGGGGAACGCAGACGTGTGGGGAGCGGAGGATATGGGCTGTCGGGAGCGCGGCGCGGGGGAGTGGGTGGAGGTTGTTTTGCTTTGGGGTTTCGTGGGTTGGACCCCTTTTTTTTTCCTTTTTTTTCCTTTTTTTTTTTTTTTTTTCCCCTTTTTTCCCCTTTTTCCCCCTTTTTCCCCTTTTTTCCCCTTTTTTCCCCCTTTTTCCCCTTTTTTCCCCTTTTTTCCCCCTTTTTTTCCCCCTTTTTTTCCCCCTTTTTTTCCCCCTTTTTTTCCCCCTTTTTTTCCCCCTTTTTTTCCCCCCTTTTTTTCCCCCTTTTTTCCTTTTTTCCTTTTTTCCCCTTTTTTCCTTTTTTCCCCTTTTTTCCTTTTTTCCCCTTTTTTCCTTTTTTTTTTTCCCCTTTTCCTTTTTTTCCCCCTTTTTTCCTTTTTTCCCCCTTTTTCCCTTTTTCCCCCTTTTTCCCCCTTTTCCCCCCTTTTCCCCCCTTTTCCCCCCTTTTTCCCCCCTTTTCCCCCCTTTTCCCCCCTTTTCCCCCCTTTTCCCCCCTTTTCCCCCCTTTTCCCCCCTTTTTTCCCCCTTTTCCCCCTTTTTTCCTTCTTTTTCCCCTTTTTTCCCCCCTTTTCCCCTTTTTTCCCCCTTTTTCCCCCTTTTTTTCCTTTTTTTCCCTTTTTTCCCCCTTTTTTCCCCCTTTTTTTCCCTTTTTTAGTGTCTTCCACACACTAAAAACAGAAGTGGGGTTTGTGGGTTCTGTTAATGTGACTGTGACATGTCTTTCGGCACAGGGGCTGATTTTTAGGTTCAAGTTCCTGATGCTCATTACCCTGGCTTGTGCAGCGATGACGGTCATCTTCTTCATCGTGAGCCAGGTGAGTGGGGAGACTCAGCTCCACCTGAGAACATCCAGCTCCCAAGCTGCTGACGACATCCACTCTCTTCCTGTCCAGACAAGGCGTGTCTGTTACCAGCAGATTTGGTAACAAGTTGCTTTTGAAGGTTTCTATTTTTCATTTATTTGAAGCACTGCCATAAAGTGGCTGAGGCTGGAGCCTTCACGAGGGCCTTTGGCTCCCGGCAGGGTTTGGGGTTGTGCTCTTTGAAATACCAGCCAACATGGTTCAGTCACTTGGGAGAGCTCAGCAAGAGGACAGAGGTCTGCTCACACTGAAAGGATCTGGTGGCTTTGTGCACCCAGAGAGAAATAACCAAATTCAGTCTTCCCTGGGCTGACCTTGCAACCTTGCTGTGTCCAACAGGGTAGAATCATGGACTGGGTTGGGTTGGAAGGGACCCCAAAGCTCATCCAGTCCCAACCCCCCTGCCAGCAGCAGGGACACCTTCCACTAGACCAGGTTGCGCAAAGCCTCATCCAACCTGGCCGAGAACACTTCCAGGGAGGAGCAGCCACAGCTTCTCTGGGCAACCTGGGCCAGGGTCTCACCACCTTTGGGTTAAACATTTCCTCCTCCTCATATCCAACCTAAATCTCCCCTGTCTCAGTTTAAAACCATTTCCCTTTCTCTCTCTGCCCATGTACAAAGTCCCTCTCCCTCCTGTTTCTAAGCTCCCTTCAGGTACTGGAAGGCTGCAGTGAGATCTCCCTGGAGCCTTCTCTTCTCCAAGCTCAACAAGCCCAGCTCCTCACCCTTTCTTCAGTAGAGAGGGGCTCCAGCCCTTGGATCATCTTCCTGGCTCTCCTCTAGACCTGCTCCAACAGCTCCACATCTTTCTGAGCTCCAGTGCAGGCTCTGGACAAACGAGCTTCTATTGCCACTTAAATGTACTCTGATGGTTTACTCCAAGTGGCTTTTCAGATGGGATCTGGTTCAAAGATGTCCTTGTCCCTTCTGGCTGCCACGGCAGCTCGCAGGTGCAGGAGAGCCGGGGGTGCAGCCTGGCCAGTCCAGCGTTGCAGAGTGACGGGTGCAGGAGCAGTTTCTCCCTCACACTTTGGGGTACCTGGTGGGTCCTGATGCAAAATAACAGCAGGAGATTTTGCTCTTAACAAAACTAATCTGTTGGACTGAAGGGATGGTTTGAGAAATGGCACTTGGCACTTCAGCTCATCACTGGGCATGGAGGACCATCCCCATGGACGGGCACAGAGCAACCAACCTCATCCAGCTGCTCCTTTTCAGCTGCTTTAGCTTTTGTCTTTCCCCCTTAGGTCTTTTTCTGTGATGGAAAGCCAACGTTTCGGTGTGAACACTCTGTGTATCTTTGAGTAATGTTAATATTGGTGATATTTTCATAAATCTCACCAAATCTCTGCGTGTCTCAGGCTGGTCTGGCAGCCCAGGCCCCTCTCGTCAGGCAGAAGCAGCGAGGCAGCGCTCAGCACATTCACTCTCTGCATTATTCATGCTGGTTTTCCTTCTGAAAAAGGTCTATTTATAGAAGTCTCATGTTTTCAGATGTAACTGGTTGTCTCCTAGGTATTGCCCTTTATGTGGCAGCCTTTGCTGAAGACATCAGCTGTGGCAGGGAGGTCTTGCAGGAAAGGAGAGATTTTGTTGCATTTATAGAATCACAGAGTCACAGAATCGTTTGGTTGGAAAAGACTTTTGAGATCGAGTCCAACTGTACCTGTCCACTGCTGGACCAGATCTCTGAGCACCTCATCTGCCCATCTTTTCAATCCCTCCAGGGATGGGGACTCCACCACTGCCCTGGGCAACCCCTTCCAATGCCTCAGAACCCTTTCAGCAAAGAAATTCTTCCTCACATCCAATCTCAACTGCCCTGGCCACAACTGGAGCCCATTTCCTCTTGTCCTGTCCCTTGCTCCTTGGTTGAACAGACCCACCCCCACCTCTCTCCACCCTCCTTGCAGGGACTTGGGCAGAGCCAGAAGGTCTCCCCTCAGCCTCCTTTTCTCCAGGCTCAGCACCCCCAGTTCCCTCAGCCGGGAACTCAGCACACTTGTGCTCCAGACCCTTCCCCAGCTCCGTTCCCTTCTCTGCACACGCTCCAGCACCTCCAGGTCCTTCTTGGAGTCAGAGGCCCAACACTGAACCCAGCACTCGAGCTGTGGCCTCACCAGTGCCCAGTGCAAGGGGAAGAGAACTTCCCTGCTCCTACTGGCCACACTGGTGCTGATCCAGGCCAGGATGCCCTTGGCCTTCTTGGCCACCTGGGCTCTCTGCTGACTCAGTTTTATTTAAGAATGATAAATCAAAGTTAGAGAAATCCTGATGTGATCATTTTGTAAGGACCATTTATTCCCTGCAGTTTGAGGCTGAAGAGGACACCACCAGCCTGACTTCTGCATCACTGCATCCGTGTCACTCCATTCACTCCATCCCGTTGAGCTGATGCTGTTCTTGCTGATTTCCTCCACGTTAGCACTTTAGGGGATAATTTCTGTATTTTTACCAGATTTGGTCTCACTGAGCAGCCTGTGTGTGTCTGTGTTCTCCTGGCAGGTGACTGAAGGCCACTGGAAGTGGGGGGACATCACGATCCAAGTGAACAGCGCCTTCTTCACCGGCATCTACGGGATGTGGAACCTCTACGTCTTCGCCCTGATGTTCCTGTACGCGCCGTCACACAAGCACTACGGGGAGGACCAGTCCAATGGTAAATGGCTCTGTGTGACCTGAAGGGTCTCATGGGGGAAAAAAGTGATATAAAGTGGGTGATACCTTTTGTGCTTTGGTTTGTTTTTTTGCCAAGGTGCATGCTCAGCACTTTGCAGTGTTATGCAAATGTTGGTTTGTTTTTCCCTGGCAGAAGTTTAATTCATTAATAGGTCAGACAGGTTGGAGTGTTTAGCCAAGGCTGTCTAAAAACTTCTAGATGGTTTTTGTACTTTTTAGCATCAGTTTTAATTGTACAGGTGAAATGGAGGGATGAGGAAAGGGGAAAATAGAAATCTGGGCAAGTGGAGAGTGGCAGCGCTGTTGGAGGCCTTTATCAGTAATTTTCAGTAGCACAGAAGTCATCCTTTGCTGAAATGCTTGTATTTCACAGGATCACAGTGGTTGGAAAAGCCCTTTAAGATCATGGAGTCCAACCATGAACCCAGCACTGCCAATCCCACCTCTAACCCATGTCCCTGAGCACCTCGTCTGCCCGTCTGTTCAACCCCACCAGGGGAGGTGACTCCACCACCTCCCTGGGCAGCCTGTGCCAGTGCCTGACTGCCCTTTGGGGGAAGAAATTCTTCCTCACATCCAATCTGAACCTCCCCTGGGCACAACTGGAGCCCATTTCCTCTTGTCCTGTCCCTTGGTCCTTGGTTGAACAGACCCACCCCCACCTCTCTGCACCCTCCTTGCAGGGACTTGGACAGAGCCAGAAGGTCTCCCCTCAGCCTCCTTTTCTCCAGGCTCAGCACCCCCAGTTCCCTCAGCCATTCCTTGTAGGACTTGTTCTCCAGGGCCTTCCCCAGCTTCATTGTCCTGAAATTATTTCAGTTGTTTAAATAACTGTAAATAAAAGCATTCACAGAATGTCCATAGCTCAGGTAGCTCCTGAAAGCCTGGAGGGAAAAAAAACGGATCTTTTGCTTTCTAATTGTCAAATATTTTCTCATGAGACCAGGCTAACAGAGTCACATCCTTTCTCAGGTGACCTGGGAGTGAACAGTGGGGAAGAGCTTCAGCTCACCACCACCATCACCCACGTGGATGGGCCCACGGAGGTTTACAAGCTGGCTCGCAAGGAAGCTCAGGAGTGACGCTGAGATTGACCTCAGCTGGGACCCAGAGCGGGGTGGAGAGCAGAGGACAACACAGGAGACTTCTCTGACCGGACTGGCTTCTCGAGCACCCCGTCCTGGGGGATCTCCACAGAGCAGCGACACGGAGCAGAGCATTTGTAGACTCTTTAATCTGGTGTAGTTATTCCGTGGGGGGAGGGTTCTGTAGATTGTGTTACGCTCAAGCACGTAAAAACCTGCTTAGAAAAGCATTAAGGTTGCAAAGTCGCGCGCTCAGAGGTTGGGAAGGGGCAGAGCTGAGCTTGGGTGGGTTTGACTTGGGTGGGTTTGTTTTGACTTGGGTGGGTTTGGTTTGGGTTTGATTTGGGTGGGTTTGATTTGGGTGGGTTTGATTTGGGTGTTATTTGGGTGGGTTTGATTTGGGTTTGATTTGGGTGGGTTTGATTTGGGTGGGTTTGATTTGGGTGGGTTTGATTTGGGTTTGACTTGGGTGGGTTTGGTTTGGGTGGGTTTGATTTGGGTGGGTTTGCTTTGGGTGGGTTTGATTTGGGTGGTATTTTTATTCTTACTGTGTGCCTGTGGTGCAGGGAGCTCAGTCAGGGAGCACCTATTCATTCCTTGGAGTTTCCTTCTTGTGTGCTAACTTTAAACAAGGTGTCAGTTGAAGGGGGAACTGAAGCTTCATTTTAAGAAGGTGTAATTCCCCCATGTCTAATTGTACTGCACCTTGTTGGAGGGGTTTAGCACAGCCCTGCAGCTCTGCAGCAAGCCTCTGTCGCTCGGTGGAAGCACAGCGGAGGGAAGGAGCGGATTGGTGGTAATATTGAAGATTTTGGTGGCAGCAGCAGCGTGCTTTCTCAGTTGGTTTTACAGCTGGTTGGTAAATACAGAGGAATGTAAAAACTGGATTCCTGAGCTCAGTGTCAGGAGGAAGGAGAGCTCCTGCCCTGAATTCCCAGAGGTGCTAGTCCCACAGCCAGGTGTCCTGCCTGTTCTCAGCCCCTTTGGCTTTTCTTTCTTCTCATCTTCCTCCATCCTCACCTTTTTGTGACAGTTCATTCCTTTTTATGCTGCTTACGTGCCCCAGGGAGAAGAGGACAGTGATGGGAGGGACAGTGGGTTCTCAGATCCCCTGCCTGTGGGCAGAGCACTCCCACTCCTCCTCATGCTGCCAGGATGGAGCACACTTGGCAGAGATGGATTCTTCCAGGGATCATTTGACTTGAAAAAATCTGCTTGTCGCACACCCCTGTGGGTATTTGCTTTTCAGAGCACAAGCAGACAATGAGGTTGCTCACCCCCATGCTGTGCCTGGGCAGGTCTGGCTGTCAGAATTCCCAGTGCAAGGGGACTGGGAACTGATATGGGATGGAGGCATAAACTGGAGCATGCTGGGGACCAGTTAAGTGTTAATGGTGTGTGCTGGAAGAAGCATGGCCAGAAGGGTCTGTGCTGCTCAGCACACACCTTCTTCCAGGGCTTGGAGGATCCAGAGGGCCTCATCACCTGGTGCTAGGAAATGTCTGTGTGAAATGCTAGTAACACATAACTCAACCTCCCAGTTTGTCCCTAAAAGGTAGAAATCTGCTCCTGCTGTCTGCTGCTGAAGGGTCAGAGATGAGGGAGAGAGGGGAGCTTCCAAAGCCGCCGGTGGGATGTGGAGTAATTACCTCTCCACACTGATAGGAACACTGTCCTGGAAAAGGGAACACGTTGTCCTTGGATTCTTCTGCAATGACACAATCAATTGTTAGAGCATGAAGGCTGCAAAATGAAAGTATCATTGGGAAATACCAGAAGTGAGATCCCCTGTGGAACCACAACCCGTCTGTAGCCGCCGTGTGCGTTACGATGTGCACGTGCAGGGCGTTGCTCGCTGGCTTTGCTGTTCTGCTCTGGTTTGTAGCTCACTTTGGGGCTCTGGGCAGGAGTCCAGGCTCTGCAGTTTGGGGCTCTGGTTTGCACCAGGAGGTGCTGGTTCATCACAATTCCCACCCCAACAAGCAGCTCGTGCTCGGTGCTGCCCTGTGCACCCACCCCGCTGTTTGCACGGGGCCGCAGCTCAGTTCAGCTCTGACCATCCCTGGCACCATTTCAGCCACGTCAGTGACCACACACAGCACCAACTTCCCTCGCCTTTTCCTTTCCCTTCCCTGTGTTTCTTGAGACAAGTCAACACCTCAGCTGGGGTGAGGTGTTCAGATAATTCCTCCTTATTTTCCCAGCCCACCAGGGAATGGGGCCAGAAGGTTGGTGACTGTCCCTAGGCTGCATGTTCCAGCTGGGTATCTCATCTCCTCGCCAGCCCTTCCCCAGAAGGGATTTCTCCTGGGGAGCTGCTGACTGTGCCAAACGAATCACACCAGGAGGTGTTGTGCTGTGATGATCCCAGGAAGAGCAGCACTCTGGAAAGTCACATTTAAAATAGCATTTATTAGAGCTCAATAAAGAGAGAATAGAGTGGATGATCTCACAGCCCTGGGGTTGGTGGGTGTCACAGATAGAGGTGTCAGAGTGAGTTCTGGACTTCACTCCTAAGAGAGATGTAACTCTATTTATTGATACAGTGAATTAACAAAGCTGAAAGGTTAATTGGATAATCATTTAACAGGATTTGCTGGTGAGGTTCACTTGACTATTTCCTGCGTAGAGGACAGGGTCAGGCAAAACAGTCAGGGAGAGCCTCCCGTTGAGTCACGAGTTCGGGAAGGACCCTGTGCTCTCTAAATCCTTCTCGGAGAGGAGTCCAGGTGTGGCTGGATCCAGCCCCAGTCCCAGGCTTGGGCAGTGGTTTATGTCCAAAGGATTATTTCTCTGCACAATCAATCCTTTCCTCCCTTAGCTCAGATTTTGCAGCTAGCAGCTATCAGGGTCAGAGCCGAGGAGGCTGAAGGCGTCGCTCCGGGTGAAGCCCCTCGTGTGCTGCTACGTCTGAAGTCACTGTGGCACCAGAAAAGTGCTGAGCGCTGCTGGAGGAGGGAGCTCTGGGTGATTCTGGAGACTTGAACTGGAACACTAATCAGTTTTTAGAAGTTTGTTGGTTTTTTGGGTTTGTTTTGTTGGGTTTTTTTGTCCAGTGGGATGACAATTCCCCTGTACTGAAAGAAAATGTCGTTTAAAAGAAAAAAGGAACTTGGAAGCAACTTACATAAGGCAAACAAGTGTCAGTAGGTCCAAGCAGTGTTCCCACTTGCAGTAGTAGTTCAATTACAACGTGAATTAATTGTAACACACATCAGATCAGCGTAACCCCAGCGTGTTCCTGGCTGGGCGCTCGACTTTGCAACTTTAAACTCCTTTCTGACCTTGGGTTCTTACGTGATATTTCTGTTGTTCCATAGATGTGTCCCTGGTGTCCTTGGACAGCTTAGGGTAGCGTTGCATTTTGTAAAGGCTCCTGGCAAAGGGGGAACTGCAGCTTTCAAACCAAACCTTGTGTCCAACACTAACAGTCTGTTCACGGGGCGCGTGTGTGTGTGCGTGCGTGTGGGGGGGTTTTTAATTTCCTAATTCCTAAACACCCTACTCATATGGCTCAGAAATAGTCCCTGGGTCTTCTTAAAATATATCCTTTTTTTTTGTTGTTTAGGTGGAGTTCAGTTTTTACAGAATGCTTTAAGCAACCTGGAAAACATGTAGTTTTTTGTTAATTTAAATAAAATATACAATATTGTGGATTTGTGGTCGGCCTGCTTCACTGGCTTGAGAAATCCCAGCTCTTCTGCTGTGATCTCACAGAGTCACAGCACAGTGGGGCTGGAAGGGACCTCAGGGGATCATCCAGTCCAACCCCCCTGCCAGAGCAGGTTCCCTACACCAGGTTGCACAGGAAAGTGTCCAGGTGGGTTTGAACATCTCCAGAGATGGAGACTCCACACCCTCTCTGGGCAGCCTGTCCCAGGGCTCCGGCACCCTCACAGGGAAGAAGTTTTTCCTTCAGTTTGTCTGGAACTTCTGGTGTCCCAGTTTGTGCCCATTGCCCCTTGTCCTGTCACTGGGCACCACTGAAAAAACCCTGTCCCCTTCTTGTTCACTTTTATTTGCTCTTTTACTCCAGGCAGTGCAAATCACACAGCTTGTTGCTGGGGAAAATGGATGACTCGGACAATCCTTCTCCCACATCTCTCTCCACATGCTCTGTGGTGCAGAAACGACATTTCCATGCTGATGGCTTTTTGACCATTTTGAACCCAACCCCCAGCACTGTTCCAGCTGCTGAACAGAACCAGCCCTGGCCCAGCTCACACCAGGACATGCCTGTCCCCAAATCTCACTTTGGGAGCTACAGCAGCACCTGAGCACTTGTGGAGGAAACATTCTCAGTCCTTCCCCAAGTTTATTCTTCCAAAACCATTTGTGGTTTTCCAGGTTATCAATTCTTATTTCTCTGATACTTGCTGCCTCACTGAGAACACCTCCATGGTGTGCTCCTATCTATTTTGAATCCACTTCTGTCCTCGCTGGGCAGCCTTGTGGTGCTTGCTTCTTATCCCAGACCAAAAAAAAGGGTCTTTGGAACTATTTCATACTGCTCTGGATTTTTTTGTCTAAGACAAAAAGCTCAGAGGATTTTCTCAAGGAGCTTCAACCTTAACATGAGGCCCTGTCAAGTCCTGTCATCGTTCACTGCATTATTCACTAAGGGAAGTAAAAGCAGATGCTCAAGGACTGCGCCAGCTGCTGGAGACACACAGCCAAGCTGTCTCAAAATCAGCTGCTGATAAAGGGAAGGGCTGATTCTCAGCTCACTGCACAACAGATAAGCAGAACACCTGATTTTTGCAAGGTACTCGGAAACATCCATGACAGGACTTACATCAAATCCATCAAAAAATAAGTGTGACCTTAAAAAAACCCCAGAGCCTCTAAAGCCAGTAAGGTGCCCAGTTGCATGGAGCTGCTTTGAAAGTTTCTGTCTGAAATAATAATTAATAATAATAATGATGATGGAGAAAATGAAGATAGGGGAATAAACCCAATCTCTTTAACAGTACACTAATCAACATCGCTTCGTGCTTAATACCCAGTGATGAAAATTAATTCTAATGAACTGTGCTTCTATTGCATTAGGGAATGATTAGTGCTGTAATCACCGCTGCTGAATCACGGCTGCGTGCAGAGCTGGTGCTGTTCAGGAGATTTTTCTCCTGCTGTTCATTACTCCTCTGGAGAAACCTGTGCTCAGCTCCCTAGGTGCAAAGACGGGGTTGCCTGGGGGGTAACCACATGAGATCAGGTGTGTTGGACAAGGAGCAAAACCCAACACCTGCTGTAGTGAGGTGTCAGAGGGGCATTGCTGTGGTGGGAAGGGGACCAGGAGAAGTGCAGAGGACAGGCAGTGGTCACAGAATCACAGAATCACAGAATGGGAGTGGCTGCAAAAACCCTTGAAGCTCATCAAGTCCAACCATGAACCCAACACTGACCAGTCCCCACTGACCCATGTCCCTCAGCAAAAAGGAGCTTTGCCTGGTCTGCTCCCAGTGACATGGCCAGTGCTGGGGCTGGTGGGTCAGGTGCGTTGGACACTTGAAGAAACTGCGTTTTGTAATAGGAGAAAACGAATTTTAGCAATTAAAACTGTGCTTTGGCAACATTTTCTCCTTTTTTGGGCACACTCCTCTGCTCCAGGATTCATCTGAGACCACCTAGAAGCAGATGACTCTCCAGCTCCTGCACTAGAGCAAGCAGATTTATAGGGTATTAACTTGCCAAGCACCTGCAGCTGCACTCCCAAGGCTGTCCTCTGTTGTGGGGGGCTTCCCTCCCTCTCCCACCGCGCCGGGCACAGGATGCCCTGCAGCTCCAAAGCAACCCTGGTGCTGGAGAAGCTCTGGGAAGCAGGGAGCCTCAGGGAGAGCAGCCAAGGGAACAAGCCTTGGGCTTCCCACGATGCTGGGTCTGTGCAGGGAACAGCACAGCTCCTTGCCTACGTCCCCCAAGGCAGAAACGGCTCCCACTGCTGCCAGGTTGTTCTCTGTGATGACTCTACAGCCTGCGTCAGCGTGCAGGCTACGTGTGCCTTTGCTCTTTCAGTCACTGCATTAATTTAATGACTCTGCAAGTCATCAGCAGGATTCAAACCCAGGCTACCTCAAGCTCCTCCACTTGGCTTTTATGGCTGTTTCCAGCTGCTCTGGAGCCATTAACGTCAATGTGGCAGAGCAACGTCCCACTGGGGAGCGATCCTTCACCTCCCCAGCTCCGAGCTTTCTAGGAAGGGCTGTGACAAATGCCCCCAAAGAGATTTAACTCTTGACTTACAGACCTGAGCGTGCCCTGCCAGAAGCCTGTATGCTTGCCCCACACTGTGAGCAGCCCTTCTGTGACTAGGATGTAATTATGGCTTTGGAAACCACGGGTTATTAAACACCATGAGTTGGGATCAGCAATTATTTCTTAGAGAGTTTAGTCTGTGAAAGAGACAGTCACTGCTGAGCTGGACAGGGAGCACAGGAGGAGCAGGGGACTGGAACGGGCAAGCGTGCTGCCCAAGACATGCCATGCAGAAACGTGTGGTTGGGAGACCAGGACAGGGCAGGAGGTCTGCAGGAGATGCCGAGGAGAACCACATTCCTGTAGACCTTCAGAAGTATTTTATTTGCCCCTTTTAAAGCTGTTATTTCCCCAAACCAGGCCCTGTGGTCCGAAGAATCAGGGGAAACATCTGTGGCACTGTCTTTAACTGTGTTTTCAGTTACAACTTCTGTGAGGGGGGGAAAGAGCTCTGGACCATCCCCTCCTGAGGTTGGTGGCATAAGGAGGTCCTCAGGCGGGTGCACCAGCCCCTTCAGCTGTGGAGTTTGTCCTGCTGTAGTTATAACAACAACAATAAAAGAGTGAAGAGTTTGCAAAAGGTTTTCTTAAACACCCCCGTCTTGGGCAGCACAGGAGTTACAGAGAAGACAGCCAGGCCCTGAAGACATCCCTTGGCCCAGGGTACACCCATTTTCCAGTCTCCTGGTCAGAGCTGAGCTCTTAACAGGGACGTTTGTCCCCCTTGCTCTCTTCCTGCTGAATGTCCCAGCAGTGGAGCATCACAAATGCCCTTTGTCACAGTTTAAAATTGATGTATTCCTCAGTTCCCAGCCCTGGCTGGGGTTTGTCAGGGCCTGGCCTTGTCCAAGCAGGCTGGTCAGGGACTGTCCTCTCCCCCTGAGGTAGCTCAGCTCTGTGCCAACAGCTCCCTGATGTCCTCCCAGGGACCGTGGCTTCCAGATGTGAAGCTCTGGTTCAAGCTGAAGGTCACACACAGAAAAAAAAACCATTCTAGAGAAAAAAAACAAGAGAAGAATTCTCATAGAGGCAATGCAGCACCCCCCTCGCAGTCACAGTCAGAGACAGGGATGGTTTTAATTGTCACGGTGGGAGATGTTGCTGTTAGTACAAGCTGAGACTGGCTGTCCTCAGGAATCAGGGCAAAACCAATGGTGCCTGTCAACCTGAGAGTGCTGAAGCTCTGCTCCAAGGCTGGTGCTCTCCAGCCCTCCTGGTCTCTGCAGCCAGGAGCTGGGGAGGAGGGCTGACCCCTGCCAGTGTGCCCAGCAAAGGTTCTGGTGGTTTGCCATTGCCATCTGGCTAATTAAAATCACAGAATCCCAGAATTGCCTGGATTGGAAAAGCCCTTTAAGCTCATGGAGCCCAACCATGAACCCAACACTGACCAGTCCCCACTGACCCCTGTCCCTCAGCACTGTGTCTACACGACTCTGCAATCCCTCCAGGGATGGGGACTCCACCACTGCCCTGGGCAACCCCTTCCAATGCCTCAGAACCCTTGCAGCAAAGAAATTCTTCCTCACATCCCATCTCAACTGCCCTGGCCACAACTGGAGCCCATTTCCTCTTGTCCTGTCCCTTGCTCCTTGGTTGAACAGACCCACCCCCACCTCTCTGCACCCTCCTTGCAGGGACTTGGACAGAGCCAGAAGGTCTCCCCTCAGCCTCCTTTTCTCCAGGCTCAGCACCCCCAGTTCCCTCAGCCGGGAACTCAGCACACTTGTGCTCCAGACCCTTCCCCAGCTCCGTTCCCTTCTCTGGACACGCTCCAGCACCTCCAGGTCCTTCTTGGAGTCAGGGGCCCAACACTGACCCCAGCACTCGAGCTGTGGCCTCACCAGTGCCCAGGGCAGGGGGAAGAGAACTTCCCTGCTCCTACTGGCCACACTGGTGCTGATCCAGGCCAGGATGCCCTTGGCCTTCTTGGCCACCTGGGCTCTCTGCTGACTCATGTTCAGCTGCTGTCAATCAACACCCCCAGGTCCATATTAACCCGCTAACAGGCCAGCCTTAGCCCCTGGGATGGAGGTCGGTGCGGTCCCTCTCTGGGTGCAGGTAGGTGGCTCTGGAGAAGCGGGTCTGGGGTCTGCCCGGGGCCTGACTGGGGGTGGCTGCCCGGAGCCCGGGGTGTATCGGTGCTGAGCTGTAGCCATGGGGCCGGCAGCCATTTTGCGGCGTCTGCGCGGACTCGGCAGCGCCTCAGCCGGGCCCCGTGGCCGGGAAGGGGCTGCGCTCCGCGGGGCTGTGAGGCGGCAGCCGGGCGTGGGGCGCCCTCTCCCGCCCGCCATGGGAGAGGGCCGGGGCGGAGCGGGGTGAGGAGGTGCCGAGGCGGGACGGGCGCTGAGAGCGGCGGGAGCGGCCCCGGGCCATCAGCAGCGGGGAGGTGGGCGCCGTCTCCTGTCAGGCGCTGGTTTATCCGGACTGCCGCCTTCAGCGAGGGTGTGTGGAGCGATGGTGTTTTGGGGAAATATCTCATAAATGAGGAGAAATGCGACCTGTGGTTGTGAAATCCAGCTCTTTATTTGTCAGCGGGATGGAGATAAATCAAAGTAGCCGACCTTAGCGGCCATAGCCCGAAAGGTTTGGCGGCTTCTCCAGGGGAGGGCTGCGGGGATCCCTCAGGTCAGCCCTGCCGCTCGTAATGGCAGCGAGGGAGGAAAACCGGCTCGTATGGTCAGTGTGGAAATAAAGGGAGCCCTGAGGGTGAGTTGGGGAGCGGGCAATGTGGGGGGAAGCCGGGAGGGACTGCCAGCGCCGGGGGGTCTGCGGGGCGATGCGGGGAAGGAGCCGCGGATGCAATGGAGGGAAAGAGCCGTGGATGCAGCAGCGAAACGGGGCTCCGGCAGCTTTAACCACCGGGTGCAGGTTGTTCCGTTGATTATTTATTGATTTTTATCAGGCTTTTGAGGGGAAATCTCTATCTGTGCTGCTTTTGAGGCACAGGCAGGTCCCCCTGCGGTGCTCCCGGAGCGGTGCGGGGGCTAGGAGGGGGCGGTGCGGCCCCGCTGCGGTACCCGCCGCTCATCGCCGGGGACGCGGCAGCGCCCGGCAGCTCCTGCCGCAGGCAGCGGGTGGATGGAGCGTGTGGGGAGAGAGAGGGGAAACCAACGGCCCTGCGACCGCTGCGGGCCCGCGAGTGCCGAGCCGGGGCCGGGGGAGGAGGAGGGAGGCGGGGGCAGGCGCCGAGCCGAGCTTCCCCTCCCCGCATCGGCACGGCTTCCCCGGCGATTTTAGTCTCGTTTCGCTGGAGCTGATGGCTACAGGTGAATTCGTTTTCACTTCTCATAACGTTAAGTGTGCATGGGATGTATGCTGGGGGGCAATAGTGGTTTATTTCTCTTTAAACGCGAGGGGAAAAGAAACAGGAGGGGAGTGATTCTGTAATTGCTTATTTCAATAACATACCGTCAAATTACCGAGATGTTGTGAACGATTTCTTTCTCTTTCTCTGCCCCTGCTCCTCTCCTTCCCTTTTCTCCCCCACTCTCTCCCTTTTCCACAGGCCACCTCTGTAAATGGGTGTGTAAACTTTGAAGAACTGGGGCTTTTTCAGTTAAAATCCTCACTTGTATCACAGGGCAGCAAACATGCCTGAACAAAGCAATGATTACAGGGTGGTTGTGTTTGGAGCAGCAGGGGTTGGCAAAAGCTCCTTGGTCCTTCGTTTTGTAAGGGGAACTTTCAGGGACACCTATATCCCCACAATCGAAGATACGTACCGGCAGGTGATCAGCTGCGATAAGAGCATCTGCACCCTCCAGATTACAGACACCACGGGAAGCCATCAGTTCCCTGCTATGCAGAGGCTGTCGATATCCAAAGGGCACGCTTTCATCTTGGTGTACTCTGTCACCAGCAGGCAGTCCATGGAAGATCTGCAGCCCATCTTTGAACAGATTTGTCAGATTAAAGGGGACATCCAAAAAATCCCAATAATGTTGGTGGGTAACAAAAGTGATGAGACCCAGAGGGAGCTGGATGCCAGTGAGGGGCAAGCGTTAGCCAGCAAGTGGAAGTGTTCCTTTATGGAGACATCAGCCAAAATGAACTACAATGTGCAGGAGCTCTTCCAGGAGCTCTTGAATCTGGAGAAGAGGAGAACTGTCAGTCTGCAGGTGGATGGAAAGAAATCCAAGCAGCAGAAAAAGAAAGACAAACTGCAAGGCAAGTGCTCTGTTATGTGATTGACTTTGGATGGACTCGCCCCACTGCATGGAGTAATCGGAGCATGGACTCCCGCAGCACACACGTTTCTGATGGAGCTTTCAGATGAATCCATGCCTTACAGGGCTGCTGCTTTTCTCTACAATCCTGCTGGATTATGTTATGTGGTTTTAAAGAGGATGGCTTTCTGCATGTGTACTTTTTTAAACACAATAAACGTTCAATGTTAGCAGTTACATGTGACTAGAGGTTTTTAATGCAGGAAGTTTACAGGAGAGAAAAATGTCAGTCAGGAACAAAACATCTCTATTCCTGTGAGTACATAGTAGTTTTTAAGTATTTCCAGCCTAATAGCTCAAAAGAAATCATGGTATCTCTCATGTGTATACTTGTTTTCAGGAATCCATTGACCAGAGCAAGTCTTGAACAAATTTGTCCAGGCATTTGCACTGCAAATGAACATGTATGTGACTCCAGAAGTGCACATTTTTGGCAGACAGACTGGCTTGCCTGCCAAAGATGGAGTTTTCCTGTGATGCTATGCAATTCCTCAGACTTGTGCAGTTCTGGGAGTGATTACAGCTATACCTCTGTATAATCAGGCTGTTTACTTTTTTTACCCCTTTTACTCTGGTTTTCCTGTTCACTGAGGCAGGAGGTTCCATATCCTCCAGCTCCAAATCCAGAGGTGATTCTTGGCATCCTTAAGCAAGAGCTGCCTCCTTCCTGGAGGTAATCAGGTTGTTGTAAGTACCAGTTGATGGAGTAGCTGGTTGTCTTGGCAATTTGCCTTTCCTTTCTCAACTCTGAGTCTGGTTTTTCACCTGGCTGATGCTACTTTTGCAATCAGCCTGGAGTTCTCTTAGATCACTTATTTTTCCCCCCCCTCTCTTATTTCATCCAAGTTACCCAGGTTTTAGTTGAGACTTAGGACAAGTCAATTCAGATAACACTGCTTTGGGAAGAAACATCCACACCTGGAAGCTGCATACTTAAAGAAAACTCCTCTCTGATGGAAACTTTAAGCAGATCCTTCCCACAAATCAAGGGACTGGAGCCATGGGCTCAGTCCATCTGTTGTCTCCCCCCCTATTTTGATTTATTGGCTATTGTTAACAAGAAACAAGCATGATAAGCCTCATCTGCAGTGCATGGCTGAGAAAGATTTCAAGAAAATAAGTGCAAAATTCCCTATCAGCCTGTGCTATAGATTTCCTAGGATGCATTAGACCAAGCAGAAGACTGTGAGGACTTCAGCCTTGCTCTGTAGATTTGATTTTACACAGCAACCCGGTCTTGACGCAAGAGACGTGGGAGAGAGGAGCTGCTGCTTTTTATAGCGCTTTTCTAGTGAAGTGATTTTATTGTTGAAGATGAACAAAACAGGGAGCAGGAGGTGCTGGCAAGTACATGGCCTTTCTTAGTTTGAAAGCATTCCTGTCTATTAATAACTGCTGGTTTTGGGTGTACGATGGTAGAGATGGGCCCGTTCTCTCAGCCCTTATTTCTTGCTGTGTTGCAGACCAAGACACAAAGCCATGAGGTTTGTCTCCATGTGAATATCTCACATACTTGAACAACTCTTACAGTTGATGCTCTGTTGTCTCCTGTGTCTGTCCACGAGCTGTTTCCTCACTTCCTCAGGCTGTTCCTACACAAACAGGAGTGGGTTAGCTCTGTGTGTGCTGAGGGAGTTTGCCCCAGTGACAGCCAGAGCCCTCGCGGTTTGGTTCATCAGAAAAATCTGAATTTATGATGATTTTAGAAACCCAAGCAAGTTCTGCATGAGCCTTCGGTGCTGACTGAAATGTTGTGCTTACTTGCCCAAATAAAGTGTGGATTTGCCAAGCTGACACAAAGGCTCTACACCTGATTTTTCTTCTCAGGGGTGATATCCCACAGGTCCCGTGAGCTTCCCGTGCTGCCTGGTGCTGTCCCTTGTGCCACTGCGGTGTGTAACCTGCCCTGCTGCTGCAGTCAGGGGTGAGTCAAGCTGAAGGGTGGCTGTAGAAGCAGCTATATAAAGGCTTTGCTTGGAAATAACTCTTGCTTTTTCCTCTTTAGCTTGGTGCATGGATTTGGATCCCTCTGTTCTCTCATTTCCGAGCCGTTATGCAATGCTTCTCTGTGGGTCGTTTTTAGCAGCTGGCAATTATTACTGCAAAGGCTGTTTCAGTTCTATTCCAGCCTTTGATATCCCTATAAGTCACTTTATATTTAAACCATTTTAAAATGTCATGAGACCTAATAATGTCTCTATAACTCCCACTGCCTTCATGGAAATGCCTGTGCAAAGGCAGAGCAGCGTGTATCTGCTGTTATTCACTCAGCTGAGTGCTCTGTGATGTGTCATTATCACTGCAGTGTTTTCCCTCTACGTGGTGTGGAGATCACTGAGGATGGGGGTCCAGCAGAGCACAAGGAACAGCTGATGTGAACCAACCAGGCTCAATTTGTCTGCACTTTGGCCTCAACAACCCCCAGCAGCGTGACAGGCTTGGGGAGGAGTGGGGGGAGAGCTGCTGGGCAGAGAGGGACCTGGGGTGTTGGGTGAATGTGAGTCAGCAGAGTGCCCAGGTGGCCAAGAAGGCCAAGGGCATCCTGGCCTGGATCAGCACCAGTGTGGCCAGTAGGACCAGGGGAGTTCTCTTCCCCCTGCACTGGGCACTGGTGAGGCTGCAGCTCGAGTGCTGGGTTCAGTGTTGGGCCCCTGAGTCCAAGAAGGACCTGGAGGTGCTGGAGCGTGTCCAGAGAAGGGAACGGAGCTGGGGAAGGGTCTGGAGCACAAGTGTGCTGAGTTCCCGGCTGAGGGAACTGGGGGTGCTGAGCCTGGAGAAAAGGAGGCTGAGGGGAGACCTTCTGGCTCTGTCCAAGTCCCTGACAGGAGGGTGCAGAGAGGTGGGGGTGGGTCTGTTCTACCAAGGAGCAAGGGACAGGACAAGAGGAAATGGGCTCCAGTTGTGGCCAGGGCAGTTGAGATGGGATGTGAGGAAGAATTTCTTTGCTGAAAGGGTTCTGAGGCATTGGAAGGGGTTGCCCAGGGCAGTGGTGGAGTCCCCATCCCTGGAGGGACTAAAGAGTTGTGTAGACACAGTGCTGAGGGACATGGGTCAGTGGGGACTGGTCAGTGTTGGGTTCATGGTTAGACCTGATGATTTTAAAGGTCTTTTCCAGTTGAGGCAATTCTGGGTCTGTGATCCTTCCTGCAGCTGACAGAATGGCTGGTGGATCACCAAGCTGCCTTTGGTGGGTGTGAGAGGAGGTCCCACAGGGCTGTGTGGGTGGTGGAGATGCTGAGCTGCTTGTGGTGATACAGGGAATGCAGCACCCCAAGCCCCAGCCTAGAGCAGTTTGGGAATGGGTGGCACCTGGTGTGGCTGCCTTTCATGCTGTGTAAATAGTCGGTGTTTTGGGGATGCTGATCAGTTGTGTTGTAGATTAAAACTCTATTAATGAGTAAGTTGTATCATTGCATTTGATTCCCTACAAAGTGAACTAGTCTGATTTGTGTGTGTGCAATCTGTCATTCTTACAAGAAGGGAAATTTATTTTAGTTGAACCCATGCCTTCTAGTTGTTGGCTGTTAGAAGTTTGATCCAAATCTAAATTAAAGGGTCATATCTTCACAGTCTTCCAGGGAGCTATGTAGAGAATGACTTGAGTTAGAGCAAAAAAATACTGTATGGCTTGGGGACACTCATTAATGGTTATGGAACAGTGGCCATGTTCCCACTTGGAAATGAACAAGGATCTTCATAGACCTTGTGCCTGGATCTGCTTCCTTTGTGGGTGCTGGGACAGGCGGTGGCATCGCTCCCCTTGTGCAGTCCTGGGCTGACGTCGTTCTGCTGGAGCAATGGCCTATAGCTGTCGAGTGGTGGCCCTCAGACTAACTCTGGAGGAAGATCCAGCATTTTTAGGACCTGATGGCTAGGAATTTGCTAAAACTGTACTTGAAGAACCTCCTACAGGTGCCATTCGAGGGGTTTATTACACACATCCTGACACTTTTATTTCTCAGGTAAAGCATTGCTCATTCAGCATTTTGCTGAATTAAGGGAACAGTGATTTTTCTTTGAAGTGGTTTGTAGTGTAAGGAGTTTATGTTGGAAGTAAAAGCTTTAGCCTTTTTTGGATAAGTGTAGTTTAAAAAAGTGAACAGATCTGTTTTATTGTGGGTTTTTTGGTTTTCTTTTTAATTTTTTTTAAAAAGCAGAAGATATTCTGATGAAAGACATTCTGGTAAGATCACTTTTCTGGAGTAAACAAGCAGTTGTGATGTTTGGTGGAGCTAGCTCTGGTGTGATGTTACAGGCTCTGTCCTTGAGTGCTGTTTGCCAACAGCAAGCTTTTCCATGAGGCAGTAACAACATGTTTTTGATGGAGATGTTTGTGCATCCTGTGAACTCTCCAGCTTGGAGACGTGCCTTGACACACTGCTCATGTCTGGCGAGCAGAATGGTAACTCACTGTTTCTCCAGTTGGTTGTTTTTCTCTTTTTTTCCCTCCTTCAATCCCAGAACTCACTGTTTTTCTGCAATGTTCCTCAGGAGTTCAGCTGGGGTGAGCCAAGCTCATGGAAGACGCTGACACAACTTGTTGAGTTGCTGTTACTCCTCCATAATGTCCTTCCAGGACCATGAGGTGAACACAGTTGACTGAAAAATTCTCTGTGCCATGTCCTGAATGAACCATGAGACCTGGGTGGCTGGATGAAGGCTGAGACATCTCAGGCATAGTCACTTACTGCATTTTCTCGCTGCCCTCTGTCTCAGGACTTCCTGAGGACTGGCAGCTCCTCACTGTGACCACCTAGGTTTGTGTTTCCACACTAATTTCACCCTGTCTTTCAGTTTCTCCACCGAGCAGCTGCTTGAAGTTGGAAGCAGCATGGACTCAGTGGAGCATTAACACAGAGCTTTCCTTACATCTGAATTTCAGTCTCAAGCTTGCTCTAAAGCTTGGCTCAAATTTTGCTCTCCCAAATCAATTCCTTGTTTCTACTGCTGTAGAGCTCTTAAATAATTTTCAGAAGCAGTGTTGCAGTGCATCACCCAGAACTTGTTCAGCAATACTCAGACTAGAAGGTGTCAAATCAGAAGTGGTTTAATGGATGAAGGTAATAGCACTGCAGGCTTTCTGCTCCTTTGCTGGAGGAAAAATATCACAGCACCTTTCATTTTAAAGTTGTTCCAAGGTTTCCTCTCTGCAATCCAGAAATTCAAACATTTCTCAATTAATAATACTTATTATTTCCATGCAACACTTGTTGACTGGCTTGAGGCAGCTTCCTTCCTGAATCTGGCCATCAGAATTAGTGTCAAGAGAAAATACCAGGGAGGAGAATCACAAACAGCTCTTCTGTGACCTGCAAGAGAAAAATGTGAGCAGTAGCTCGAGTGTCCACCCACACATGGGTTTTAAAAACAAGCAGCCAGAATATTGCTGTATTTTAATTCCTCTTCCCAGAGGAAAGCAGGCACATGATTAATGTAACAAGCAGCTCTGAATAATAAGCAATATTGCTTTATATGCATGGTCTGTAGCTACAGGGTACTCTCTGCACTCTGGGAGAGTAAAAGTGCATCTTAATCATCATCTGCCATCTTCTGCAGTTCCTGTGGTGTAAATTTAAGTATGTCAAAAGCATCTAAGAGCTAATTAAAATTTTAAAGACCACTTAAAACTGAAGTGCAGCATTGCAGCCTCCTAGTTAATGGGTATTGCTGTGTGCTGGGCTGGCACTGCTGCCTTTAATTGTTTCCTCTTTCCCCCTCTTTGGAACATACATCTAATCACACCATCCCAGACTGGTTTCTGGGATTTCTTCCTCACATCTCATCTCCATCTCCCCTCTGCCACTTTCAAGCCATCACCCCTTGTTCTGTCACTCCCTGCCCTTGGCCAAAGTCCCTCCCCAGCCTTCCTGGAGCCCCTTCAGGTACTGGGAGGCCACTAGAAGATTTCCTCTCCTGGGGCTGAGCCTGCAGTGGTGCAGGAGTGGGCTGGAGGTGCACACAAGTCCCTCCTGCAACCCCTTTGACATGAGAGGGGAGTAAAATGTGGTCAGGATATGCAGTGATGGGACACAGCACCATGGCATGATCACACCCTCTGCACCAGGAGACAGCAGAGCCCAAAATCTCCAAAAAGTGGAGAACACAACAAGTTGCTCCTTTTTTACCCAGAATGATGGTGTGGGCAAGGAAGTAACATGTATCTTGATGAAGACTCCCCTTTTGGAAATGCCTCCTGTTTGTCCTCCTGGATAAGAAGGAAAGAGGCAATCAGTCACACCTGAGAGATTTTTTTTCTGTGTAATTCTACCATTTTTTCCCAGGATCACCTGAAAAGCTCATGAATGTGCGCTGTGTTGTGCCCATGAGGAAATACATGTTGCCCACTCCATCAGGTGGTGTTTTTGGACCAAGATCCAAGTCTTGTCTGAGAAGGGAATGACCAAAATACTTCTTCAGCCCATGTCCTGCTGCCATGGAGCAGATGGCTCTGGGCTCCATCACTGCTGCTGCCAGCTCAGAGCGTCCTGGGTGGGCAGGAGACAGAGCAGACACCAGCCAGCAGATAAAACCTCCTTCTAGAAGATGCTCAGCCCTATGTAGGACCATATAGACCTGCTGAAATTAACACAGAGGTGAGGCAGCCACTGAATATGATCCCTCTGCCTCCAAGGAGCAGCACACCCGAGCTGGAAGACATCACTCTGTTCCTTTTGCAGTCCTGACGTGTCATTTCTACAAAGTAAAGCCCATAAAATGAAAGTGGATGAAAATCAATAAATAAGGTGATGTTTGTGCTCAAATTGTGGCAGCCCTTTCTGCTGTCAGATGCTTTACCAGCTGGCCAAGCTGGAACAGGGAGATTGGCTGATTTCTCTTTTAGCTGGGAAGATTAGTCAGAGTGTGGCTCAAAAATGGAAAATATTTCTATTGATTGTAAAAAAAAATTGCTCTTATCCACTGGCATAATTTCAGGCATTGATTTGTTAGCTTCTTTTTGAGGTAAAGAAAGAAAATAGTCTTTACACACAAGAAAGAAGATGCTGAAGCGTGGCTGGTGTTTGTCTGTGAGGTGAGTCACACGTAACAGAAGGATCTTGGGTCGTTAATATTTTTTGTTGCACTCATTACTGCTCAGAACAGCTTTAGCACCGCCCAGGGGACAGGGATGGGGTGACAAGCAGCTGGCACTCCCTGTTGTGTCTGCCAGCACTGGGGGTACTGAAATACACCCTGCAGGGAGGGCAACTTGTGCCATTTGGAAAATATTCAGCTATTCTAGCAAATTCCAGCTGCCTGGGGAAATCTGAGGCCTGCGTTGTCTGTAGGTGTGATGCTGCAGTTTAATCAGATGGAGGATTTTGGTGATACAGAGCACGGGGAGGTCACAGCCCCACCAGGCAATTGTGTGTGTTCAGTCTGTGGTATTGTGCTGGTTGCACTGCGCTGCAGCCAGACGCAGCCGCTCGCTCGCTCCCTCCCACCCAGGGGATAGGGGAGAGAATTGGGGGACAAGGGTAAGGAGACTCATAGGGTGAGAGAAGAGCAATTTAATCACTAAAATAAAGTAAAACTTAAAATAATAATATTTAAATAATAATGATCATAAGAATAGTAATAAAATACACCAATGAGTGACCCCCAGTGCCATTGCTCACCACCTGCCGACCCAGCCCGGCCTGTTCCCAGAGAACGATCCCGGAGCAGCGACAATCCCGACCCGAAACCGCAATCCCGGGAGAGCCAGAGCCCGAGCGAGAGCCAGAGAGGAAGAGCCCCTCATGGATCTCCTGCCCATGGGGGACAGGAGATGGAACAGCCCCTTGGCAGAGCCCAATGCCCATGGAGCTGGTTCAGTTCAATATTCCTGGGCCCCTGAGATCTTGCACCTGCAGATCAGCAAAACACAAAGTCCTTCAACTTCCAGTGACAACTGAAAACATCGGTGTGTGATCAAGGTTCTTTTCCTTACCAGATCCCAGCTGAGCCCAACCCCCAGCGCTGTTCCAGCTGCTGAACAGAACCAGCTCTGGCCCAGCTCACACCAGGACAGGTCTGGTGCTGGGCTCATCCCAAACCCCACACTGACACCAAAACCCTGGCACTGAGGAGAACACTGGCTCTGTCCCAGCTGTGACAGGGCCAGGCCCCCAGGCACCGGCCTGTCTGGACCTGTGAATCCACCGGCGTTCCCGAGCGGTTCCCTCCCTCCAGCTCCAGCCCCACGAGCCGGGGCAGGCCGGGCACGGTTGGGCAGCAGAGACGTCTCTGCAGGTCCAGAGCTGCTCCTCCCCAGGTGCCAGCCCCACGGGACACCCAGCTTGTCCCCGGACATGGGGACACGGGGATGCCATCCCCTTGGAAATAGTGAATAGAATAGAATCAATATAAAATAATAATAATGTAAATATCAGCTATTATCAATATAATCCATAGCAAACAATAATAATATAAGATATTAATAATGTAATAGAACAAATTTAAAATAATATATCAGATTTTTATCAATATAATAGAACCAATATAAAATAATACTAATATCAATATCAGCTATTAGCAATATCAGCTATTATCAATATAATCCACATGAAACAATAATAATATAAATATATTAGGAATGTAATATAATAAATTTAAAATAATAACATAAATATCAGCTTTTATCAATATAATATAATAAATATAAAAGAATAATATCATATCAGATATTATGAATAGAATATAATCAATATAAAATAATAACATTTATATCAGATATCATCGATGCAATATAATAAATGTAAAATAATACTAATATCAGCTATTATCAATATAATAGAATCAATTTAAAGTAATAAGAATATGAATATCAGCTATTATCAATGTAATAGAATCAATTTAAAATAATAATAATGTCAATATAATATCAATTCAATATAATAAATGCAAAATAATACTAATATCAATATAATATCTTATCAATACAATATAATAAAAATAAAATAATATCAATATCAGAGATCAATACAATATAATAAATTTAAAATAATACTGATATCAGTATCAGATATTATTAATAGAATATGATATAAAATGATAATATCAATATCAGCTATTATCAATAGAATATAATCAATATAAAATAAGAATAATATTGATATCAGATATTACCACTATAATATCATCAATATAAAGTAATAATAATATCAATATCTTATATTATCAATAGAATATAATCAATATAAAGCAATAACATCAATATCAGCTCTTAGCAACCCCCAACGTGCTGTTGTCCATATTCCCTGGTGGCATCTCCAACGCTTTATGTCACGATGACGTCACACCAGCCGAAAAAAAATGGTATTAAACAGTTAAAAAGAGAAGAAAATAGTATTTTTCGAAGGAAGTGGCAGCAGGGAGGCCACGCCCACTCCGTCCTATTGGCACCGCCCACCCCCGCCAGGCCACGCCCCCGCCCCGGAGGGGGCGGGGGCGTGGCCTGGCCGGGTGGGCGGTACCGAGGGTGGACTGGGCGTGGTCAAGATGAGGTGGGCGTGGCCAGGCCGCCCCCTCCGGTCGCCCGTGGAGACGGGCTGCGGGCGGAGGACGGGAGCGGCGGGCGGTGAGTACCGGGCCCGGGCGGGGGAAGGGGGCACCGGGCCGGGGGTTCCGCCGGTAGCTCGGAGTCTCTGCGGGCGGAGATGAGCTCTACGAGCTCGGAGAGCCAGCGAGAAACCGCCTCGGTGGTCGGTTCCACCCGCGGGTGTGGGGCTGGGCCCGTGCGGTTCCTGAGCAGTTTTAAGGTCGTTTTGGGGCTTTTTTTTTTGGTTGTTTTATTTCCTTGTTTTCTTTTTTATTTCCCCCTCAATTTTCCTGTAGAACAAATCCCAACCCAAATCAGCACGCAGCTTTGAGGCACTTTAATCTCGTTCAACAAGTTGTGTGCAGCTCCAGAAAGGGACAAAATCTCAATTATCTTAAAAAAAATAAATAAAAAAGCTCCTTTTTTAGTTATTTTTTAGAAACAAGGTCTGTGTGGCAGCCCCACTCCATCCAAACCTTCTCCATGCTGATGGATGAGCACAACTGGGAGTGGGTAACAGCAAAGGGGCAGCCCCAACCCTCAGATAAATGGATTAAAATTTAATTTCACTGCTTTATTTTATTTTATTTCATACCAAACCATGAGCTTTCCACGGGGGTCACGGCGCTCTACGTGACAGAGGCACTTTCCCATGTGTGAGGAGTTGTGGGATTAGTGTGGGAAGGAGTTTTAATTAGTGGTAGGAGTCATTATTCGAGGAGGTTTCGTGTTGATGCCCAGAAGATTACACACCCTGTTGTTGTCATAAGTTTACTTTAGCAACTTTGAAATTACGATATTCCCTTCCCAGCTTCGGTTCTTTCCTTGTGAGGCAGGAAAAAATCATCTTTGTGGAGTAGAGATTGTGTTTTTAGCCTGGTGGTGTTGGGCAGGAGGACCCACGCTGGGCTGATGTCCACCTCAGCTCAGCCATCTCCTTCCCACCTCGCTGGCATGGACCCTACCATGGGTGTGCTGGGGACACTGGGGTCTTGTGAGTTGGGGACATTGGTGTCTTGTGGGTTGGGGACACTGGTGACTTGTGGGTTGGGGACACTGGGGTCTTGTGTTTTGGGGACACTGGTGTCTTGTGGGTTGGGGTCATTAGTGTCTTGTGAGTTGGGGACACTGGGGTCTTGTGTTTTGGGGACACTGGTGTCTTGTGTGTCAGGGACACTGGGGTCTTGTCATCACATCAGGACCTGTGTTGATGTCTGGCTTTGAGCTGGGAGGGATTTGTCACAGTGAACGTGATGGGGATGGGCATGGGGGTTACCACAAGGCAGGAGAGGGCTTGGTCCTCGTTCCTTCTGATGATCAAGAAATAACTTGATTAGTACGGCGCTCAAATTAAATTCACAGTAATTTATCAGGCTATTAACCGACATTTCTATTGACTTAGAGCTCGTGGTGGCAGTGACAAGTTACTTGTTTGCATTTATCTGGGTTGTAAATTGGTTTAGAGATAAAATTTCTGGGGGTAAAGAGCGAGCACAGGTCGGCTGTAGCGTTGTGAGCCCCTCCAGGAGCCCTGGGTGAGCTGGAGGGATTAGTGTGCAGTTAATGACTTCTCAATCCCCCATTTCATCCCCGTGTTGAGCGTCTTGCAGTCCTTTAGGATGTCTTTAATCAAGTGCTCAAGCAGAAAATCAGCCCTGGAGGAAGGAGGACGATGGATGCGGTCAGGCTCGCTGGCGTCATCGCCCGCCTGCTGGGACCACCTTCATTTAAAAATTTAATTGAAATTCCTGCTGTTTGGAGAAGTTTCTGAGGGTCCTTCACTGCCAGCATCTCTGATCTCTTGGTGACCTTATAATTTAATGCAAACATGGAGTTGTGCTGTAGGCTTCAGGTACTTCTTTTGTTTCAGTTGTATCTCTCCATGGCTATAGAATTAACTTTTTTTTAGTGAATACTCAAAGTCCAGAATTTCTGAGGCTCTGTTCCTCCAAAGACTGGGTGTATTTGAGCCCAATTGCCACAAAGTTCCCTGCAGAGCTGCGATGCAGACGTGGTGGTGGCTCCACAGCACCTTCAAGTGTTGCTGAAACGTTGAGTCTGCTGTGGAAGATGCTGAACACGAGAGCTCTGTGGGGTGGGAGTGTCCTTCCTGCCCGGGCAGACCTCCCCAAACCCCTGTGCATCACCCTTTGGTTGGGCTCCTTGCAAAACCAAATCGAGATGAGTGCAGAAGTTGGTGGCACAGCCCCATAAATCCTCACCCTCAGCCCTTCTGCTTTGTCCCCTGCGCTGAGGTTACCACAGGAGCTGGCTTGATGGGGACGGAGAGGAGGACTTTGAAGCAACATCTAATTAACATGGGACACACCACTGCGGCCTTGGCCAAGCACTGGAGCTGTATTCACAGAATAATACCAGAGTGGTGGGGTGGGAAGGGACCTCAGGAGATCATCCAGTCCAACCCCCCTGCCAAAGCAGGTTCCCTACACCAGGTTGCACAGGAAAGTGTCCAGGTGGGTTTGAACATCTCCAGAGATGGAGACTCCACACCCTCTCTGGGCAGCCTGGCCCAGGGCTCCGGCACCCTCACAGGAAAGAAGTTTTTCCTTCAGTTTGTCTGGAACTTCTGGTGTTCCAGTTTGTGCCCATTGCCCCTTGTCCTGGCACTGGGCACCACCCAGAAGAGCCCGGCCCCATCCATTGGCCCCCACATTTCAGATATTGACAGACATTGATCAGATCCCCTCTCAGCTGCTCTGCTCCAGGCTGAACAGTCCCAGCTCTCTCAGCCTCTCCTCACACGGGAGATGCTCCAGGCCCCTCATCATCTTTGTGGCCTCTGCTGGACTCTCTCCAGAAGATCCCTGTCCCTCTGGAACTGGGGAGCCCAGAACTGGATTCCAGATGTGGCCTCAGCAGGGCAGAGTAGAGGGGGAGGAGAACCTCCCTGGACCTGCTGGTCACACTGCTCTTAATGTCCCCCAGGAGACCATTGGCCTTCCTGGCCACAGGGCACACTGCTGGCTCATGGCCACCCTGCTGTCCATGGACATCCAGGTCCTTCTCCACAGAGCTCCTCTCCAGCAGGCCAGCCCCCAACCTGTCCTGGTGCCTGGGCTTGTTCCTCCCCAGGTGAAGGACTCTGCACTTGCTCTTGCTGAACCTCCTCAGGTTCCTTTGCTGGGAGGATCACTGCAGGTTCATCTGCACTCCCAAAGGCTGTAGGGATGGGTTTGGCTCGCGGGTCTCGTGTTCTAGCCCAGAAATACCCTTGTCATGCCGAGGTAGGAATCAGCAGTGAAACCTCCAGGAGCTTTGATGGAAGCAGAGAGTGAGTTCTGCAGATCCTGCCAGCAGTTGTGGACTTGCTGTTTCTTGGGAAATGGAAGCTGCAGATGTTGGGTGACTCTCGGGCTTTGCTCCACATTAATCACTGCTGGAGTCACACAGCTGTTTTGTAATATTGCACAACTAGACCTCAGATTTTCTGATCCTGGACGTTCCTCCTGAGTTCCACACCGTGGTCACATCTTCTCTGCTCAGCCAGAACCTCTGGAGGAGCGGGGAAGGGGGGGGGGAAGAGAGAATACGAATGACGTGAGCAGAAAGTTCTCACTCTGTTTTGCCAGGACTGATGAGGAGCAGCAGAAAGAGCAGAGGCAGTGACACAGGTCCTCGTGGTGACTGAGTGAGGGTAGGATTCTCCTTGGGGTTTTCAGGAGAAAAGAGAGGGTGTGGGGAGTGGTGGGGCAACCTGGGAGAGGTGGGAATGCTGTGGGGGTACATCCATCCCCTGGAGAGATGGGATCCAGCGTTCCCATTCCCAGTAGCTCTGGAGCAGCTCAGCCCTACTCCAGGCAGGTATCCATGGGGCAGAGAGCATCCTCAGAGCTGAGACCTGGGAATGGAGCAGCTCAGCCCCACTCCAGGCAGGTATCCATGGGGCAGAGAGCATCCTCAGAGCTGAGACCTGGGTATGGAGCATCTCAGCCCCACTCCAGGCAGGTATCCATGGGGCAGAGAGCATCCTCAAAGCTGAGACCTGAGAGTGGAGCATCTCAGCCCCACTCCAGGCAGGTATCCATGGGGCAGAGAGCATCCTCAGAGCTGAAACCTGGGAATGGAGCATCCCGTGTTTGGAAGCTCCAGGGCTCCTGGGGCTCCTGGCCAGCGTAGCCTGGTGGTGTGGGCGGTTCAGATGTTCAGGGCCACCATCGTGAGGATATTTTTAGTTGTGTTTCTTGGACTCTTTGGTAAAACAGGCAGTGTGTTTATGTTCAGCTTCCTGTGTCGTATCAGCGTCCTGGCATGTGATGGAGCTACAGAGGGAAAAAAAACAGAGGGAAAAAAAAGAATAAAGCAAGGATTGTGGGGATTGTTTGTACTGCAGCGGCCAGCGACGGCGGGATGCGGCCTCCGGGATGCCGGGGGTCCTGAGCCCCACATGAGGGGTGGTGGGACCCTGTGTTGCCTCCCATGTGCTCACTTGGGACTTGTGCATCAGCTTGGGGTCGTTTCCTTCATGTTTAAATCAGAGATTCATAGAATTATAGAATCCCAGGCTGGTTTGTGTTGGGAGGGACCTTAAAGCTCCTCCAGTCCCAACCCCCCTGCCAGCAGCAGGGACACCTTCCACCAGACAAGGTTGCTCAAAGCCTCATCCAACCTGGCCGAGAACACTTCCAGGGAGGAGCAGCCACAGCTTCTCTGGGCAACCTGGGCCAGGGTCTCACCACCCTCACACCAAAGAATTTCTTCCTAATATCCAACCTAAACCTCCCCTCTTCCAGCTTAAGGCCATTGCCCCGAAGCCAGCGATGCTCTGTTGGATCATCCCTCCGCCGTTCCTCACCGCTCCTCGTGCGGGGGCAGCTGGAGCATGCGGGGGAGGTTTTGCCCGATCTTGCTTTCCAAGTGACAGTTGTCTTTGTGCCATGGCATTTGTCTTTGTGCCATGACAGTTGTCATCTTTGTGCCATGACAGTTGTCATCTTTGTGCCATGACAGTTGTCATCTTCATGCCATGACAGTTGTCATCTTCGTGCCATGACAGTTGTCTGTCTTTGTACCACTACAGTTGTCATCTTCATCTTTGTGCCACGACAGTTGTCTGTCTTGATGCCATGATGACAGTTGTCATCTTGGTGCCATGATAGTTTTTGGCTTGGTGCCACAACGGTTGTCATCTTCATGCCACAACAGTTGTCATCTTTGTCTTTGTGGCACGACAGTTATCGGTGCCACGACAGTTGTCATCTTCACCTTTGTGCCACAACAGTTGTCTTTGTCTTGGTGCCACAACAGTTGTCTGTCTTTGTGCCGTGACAGTTGTCATCTTCGTGCCACAACAGCTGTCATCTTCATGCCACAACGGTTGTCATCTTCATCTTTGTGCCACGACAGTTGTCATCTTGGTGCCATGGCAGTTGTTGTCTTTGTCTCTGTGCCACACCAGTTGGCTGTGCCACGCCTCTTGTCTGTGCCATGACAGTTGTCTCTGTGCCACGCCAGTTGTCTGTGCCACACCAGTTGTCTGTGCCACACCACTTGGCTGTGCCACACCACTTGGCTGTGCCACACCACTTGTCTTTGTGCAGAAGCTCCCCAGCCAGGTGCTGACACTCCAAGGAACTTTCCTCCCTCGCTGTGGCAAGAACTGGGCAGTTCAAAAGCCGCCACCAAACGCCCGTGGAAGCGGGTGGCTGTGGGGGTCGTGGGATGAACCGTGGGGAACAGACAAAGTTTTCCAGTGGTTTAAGCTGAGGAGAACAAAAAAACCCCTCCCTCCCAGTTTCTGTTGCGATGGGATGGTGTGGTGGGACCCAGCACTGGCCTCGGGCTGTGCCGTACCCGTGAGGTGCGGGATGTTCTCAGGAGGGACTGGTGGATGTCACTGGAAAGGGAAAAATATGGGCTGGAAACCAGGAAAAACCATCGTGGGTGTGAAAGCTGATGCTGTGGGTCTGGCTGGCAGAGCTGGAACGGCCAGGGAAGGGTTGGGAAGCTCTGCAAGCAGGGACACGGTGGTGACTGAGTCCCTTAGTCCCATGTCCCTTCATGCTGAGGGACAGGGGTCAGTCGGGGACTGGTCAGTGTTGGGTTCATGGTTGGATTGATGAGCTTCAAGGGCTTTTCCAATCCAGGCAGTTCTGGGATTCTGTTTAGACTGGATGTGAGAAAGAATTTCTTTGCTGAAAGGGTTCTGAGGCATTGGCAGGGGTTGCCCAGGGCAGCGGTGGAGTCCCCATCCCTGGAGGGATTGAAGAGTCGTGTAGACACAGTGCTGAGGGACAGGGGTCAGTGGGGACTGGTCAGTGTTGGGGTCATGGTTGGACTTCAGGAGCTTCAAGGGCTTTTCCAGTCCAGGCCATTCTGGGATGCTGTGTGTGGCAGGAGGGTATAAAGGTGGCTCTGCAGCAGAGGGAACTCACGCAGCAGGAACAGGCATTCAAATTGTTTATAAATTTAAGCTTTAATTTAAAATTTATTGTACTGTAGGAAATCCATCTCCAGAGCAGCTTTTCCTGAGCTGTCTGTTCCTAACTGGGTATGTTTAGATTTCTCTCCTCTGTTGTTAGGTCTTGGAGCTTAAATTTTCTCAGCAATTGGAGCAGTCTGCAGTTGTCAGACCTTGATGGATCTGTGTGTACCTTTTCAGTTAATGAAAGAAAAAAAGGGTTCTTTGCCATGTCATTAATCATCTCAGTGAATAGCCAGAGTATTTCCAGAAGAAAACTTCCTTTCCTTTTGAAAGAATAAAATCAGGCAGATACCAAAGGCCTTTAACCTATTTTTTGTGTGCTGCCATGTAGCAAAGCTCAATAAATTCTGTCCCAGAGTGGTTTATTATCATTTGCACTAGAAAAATGAAATTCTTATGGAAGATCCTGTGCTGTGTGTGGTACAGAGCAGCTTTCCATGCGTTCTCAAACTCTTGCACTGATGATCTTCTCTTCAGTTGTCTTTATGAAACACCACCAGCACAGCTGGCAAGCAGTTCTCCTCTCTGGAAAGCCACACCATTGTAGGAGACACTCGAGGTGAGCATAAAACAGCGTGAAATATGAATTTGCAGTCGTGTAGCGGTTCTGCAGAAGCCCAGGAGGCTTTTGTTTCTGGATGAAAATAATTTCAAGAGCATCTCCAGCTTCACATGCCAGGAGAAGGGTCCTGCAAGGAAAGATCAGCAAGTGCAACAAGTCTCAGGAGTGAGGGATTGCATGGAAAGAGCTCGTTACTTTTATTAATGAAAAGCCATAATCTTTCAGGCAAGCTCTTGTTTTCCTGCATCACCTTGCTCTTGTGAGGTGTGGGATGAAATGTTCCCCCATTGCTTGTTTTAACACCTCTCTGGAGTGGGGGTTAAACCACCTGGTCACTGCCCTAAAAATGGAAGAATTACAGAATCCCAGAAAAAAAGCCCTGGAGTGGAAAAGCCCTTTAAGCTCATGGAGTCCAACCATGAACCCAGCACTGACCAGTCCCCACTGACCCCTGTCCCTCAGCCCTAACCGTGTCCCTAAGCACTAGGTGCTGTTTGCTAAAATACTTTGGTGCTGTTATAAGTAAAATACTTTGTTTTCTTGGTCATTCCTGTGAATAAGATTGAACAGATCCCCCAATAAATTTTCAGCTGTGTTTTTAGATTCAAGCCAAAAAATAATAAAATAATAATAAATAAATAAATAAATATATAAATATATATATATATATATATATATATATATTAGGCTTTTGGTTCTGAGCTCAGAGCTGGGACAAGCAGAAAGTGTTGCTGACAGTTTTGGGAGCCAGCCCCTCTCCTTCCCAGCTGAATCTGGTTTCTGTTAGTATCCAACTGGTGAGTTGAGCAGGGATGCTCCAGCTGGAGCTGGCTGAGGACCGGGGCTTGGGCTGCTGCCCTGGGCTGGAGGCTCTGGGACCCGTTTGGCAGCGACATTTCCTCGCTGCTCTCCCCCTCGTGCCATTCCCTGATTGATTCCTTCCCGAGCACGGCCTGCCCTCGGCACGCTGACGCTGCTGAGGAGCTTCCTTACGCCGGCCTCAAACTATGCCGGTCATGTTGGCTTTGGGGGGGTTTGTGACTAATTTGATGAGGAGCTTTGATTAGGCAGGAATATTGAGTCTTTATGGCTCTAGGGTGGATAAACAGCCCCTATGAGCCACATTTATTTTTCTTTAAATGCATTTCAAGATTGTTTTGCCTGTGTTTTGATCCCCATCAAGGAAGCAGAAGTCAATAGATTAAATATTTTAGCATTTCCTCAGCAGTTTTTTGGGGGTGTGAGCAGGGTGAGAGCTCACACGAAGCCAAGCAGAAGCTTTTCCATCTAAAATGTGCATTCTGCTCAGCAGAGCTGTCACACGCACGTGGAGGAGGGCTACACCTCCCATTTAGTTCTGTTTCCTTGCTGTAAGTGAAAAGCACAAGCTTGGCACTGGGACAAGGGCTGGCTGTGACTGGGTAGGCTCTTTGTAAATGCAATTTATTTTCCTGCTCTATGCAGTGATTTTAACAGCAGCTATTAAAATGTTGACGCCGTTTCCCGCATGGGAAGCGGTGGGTGATTTATAAAGGGGACGCTGCCCGCGCTGCCAGGGCCCCCAGCACCTCTCTGCCCTGTTAAGGACCATCCCTTGGGAATTCTCTGGGCTTTTTTTTCTTCTAGTTTCTTGGGAATGAAGGGACTGAATTACTCTGGCTCCTCTGACTCCAGCGTTGCTGCAGCCCAGTCCCTTTGCCAAAGAGTTTTGTGGTTGCTCTGCGCCGCTGGGCTGGGGTCGTCACCGTGGCTTTGTCCCGTGTGTTCTTCAAGGTGAGGGTGGGGATCATTGGAACAGGTTGCCCAGAGAAGTAGTGAAGGCTCCATCCCTGGAGGCGTTCAAGGCCAGGTTGGATGAGGCTTTGAGCAACCTGGCCTAGTGGAAGGTGTCTCTGCTGCTGGCAGGGGGGTTGGGACGGGATGAGCTTTAAGGTCCCTTCCAACCCAAACCAGTCTGGGGTTCTGTGATCTCCTTTCAGGCAACTGGGAGCTGTTAGACCACTTCACTGGATGAGAGTAGATGGAGATGAGAGGTGAGGAAGAAATTCTTTGGTGTGAGGGTGGTGAGACCCTGGCCCAGGTTGGCCAGAGAAGCTGTGGCTGCTCCTCCCTGGAAGTGTTCTCGGCCAGGCTGGATGAGGCTTTGAGCAACCTGGTCTAGTGGAAGGTGTCCCTGCTGCTGGCAGGGGGGTTGGGACTGGATGAGCTCTAAGGTCCCTCCCAACCCAAACCAGTCTGGGATTCTATGAACTGGTTCTCCATTTCCCAAGTACCAGGGCTGGTAAATCCTGTCGTTAATTGTATTATTGGGCCGGTTACGGCGCGGTGCCAGGGCTCGGTGCCAGGGCTCGGTGCCAGATCTCCGTCAGCCCTTGGCAAATGACAGTTGGTTCTCTTCCAAAAAGTGTCAGTGGTGATTCTGGCTCCTGCAGTGCCCTGGTTAATGAGTTATCTCTGCCCTGGCTGCTCTGCCAATTTACTAACTACCCGGCACATATAATCCCTGCTCTGCGCTGTGTGTGGCAGTGGGTGGCTCTGCAGGGATCTAAAGGGTATAAACACGCAGGGAGGGTTGACCCAGCAGTTCCCAGTCACTGTTAGATTCCTGGTTGCTGTTTTTAGACCTTTAAATGTATATTTGCACACCTGTGTGTGTATTGCACTGGATGGGCACACCCCTAGACTTTGTGCAGCAGCAAAGGGATGAGGATAAAAAAGGAAGATAACTTGTGAAGAAAGTGTTTGTGTGAGAAAGAGATTTTTTAAACAAATAAACCCTTGTGATCTTTCAGAGGGAGCTGGGCCTGTTCAGCCTGGAGAAAAGACGACTCAGAGGGGATCTGATCAATGTTTATGAGTATCTAAAGGGAGAGTGGCCAGAGGATGGGGCCAGGCTCTTCTCATTGGCACCCAACAATAGGACGAGAGGCAACGGGCACGAACTGCAGCACAGGAAGCTCCACCTGAACATGGGGAAGAACTTCTGTACTGTGAGGGTGCCAGAGCACTGGGACAGGCTGCCCAGAGAGGGTGTGGAATCTCCTACCCTGGAGATACTCAAAAACCATCTGGACAAACTCCTGGTTCACGTGCTCCAGGAGTCCCTGTTTGAGCAGGGGGTGCCCTCCAAGCTCACCCATCCCGTGATGATCCTGTGTTCTCTCGTCGCTGGTTTCCGCTCTTGGCCATGCCGAGTTGCCCATATGAGGTGCCCAATTCCATGGCCATTCATGACCAACATTCTTAGAAAGCTGCTGCCCTCACTGAATTGTCATTGTTGTATAGTTTTAGTTTAAAATTAGCGTTTTATACAATAAAAAATTAAGAAGGGTGTTAAACACAGTGTGCTCTGGATTTGCCAGTCTGGCAGCAGTGAGCAGGACCTGGTGCAGGAATTACACGTTTGGGGATTGATTGAACCCCAGGATTATTTTTTCAGGGTGTGTAAAGGCTCTCACATTTGTTCCTCCTGTGTTTTAAGCACAGCTTTTAAAATCTATCAGCAGAGGCTTACGTGGCAGAGCAATCTTCAAGAGGCAGAGGAATCCATGTGCTCCACTCTGGTTACGCTGGCACTCGATGTAAACCTGCTCGAGGGTTTACACCGAGTAGTTTAACTTGTCTTAAAGCCAGTGGCTTTTCAAACAGCTTCAGGAGGAGCCACAGTGGCTGTGAGGAGGAGGCACGAAAAGGCTGGGAAAACTTGTTGCCTTCATGTAGGTTTGGGAGGTGGCCAGAGGGAATTGGCCACCCCTGGCCATATCCTCGGGGAGGGAAATAGGCGAGCTGGCTGTCAGAAGGGTTTGAGGTGGATTTTTCAGTGCAGCCCATCTCAAAATCCTGTAGTCTTTGTGACTAGAATTAAACCACAAGTGCTAACCCTTCTTAGCTTTGGCTTTCTTGCACTCTTTTTATTTATTTATGCTTCACAGTTTTTATTTTACTCTGTTTCAGGATCGTTACACCGATAAAAAGCAAAGCAAGCTGGACAAGTAGCAGGACTGCCTATGTAGGTGAGTTCCCAGTACATGCTTGTTCCTTCCTTTCATGCAAAATATACAGCAGCATGACAAGTCCCAAACCCCAGTGATTTCATTTTATTCTGGAGTAGTACAAATATAAAATACTCAGCAGCTTTTCTGGAGGAGAGGCCACAAGCACGGCTCTGTGACCGGCGTGTTAGCAGCAACGGTTGCTGACACTCATTCACCTCCCTTTTAGCTGCCTGACCACCTTCCCATTGAACATTGTGGGCACACATGTTGGTTTGGAATGGACTTCCAGGGAAATTTGGCTTTTCCTTGCTTACTACACCAGTTAGCAAGGGGCAGTGTGGAATTCTTCATAATTTTTGCCTAAGGAGGTGGTGGAGTCCCCATCCCTGGAGGGATTTAAAAGCCAGGTAGATGAGGTGCTCAGAGATCTGGGTTAGCAGTGGACAGGTACAGTTGGACTTGATGATCTCAAAGGTCTTTTCCAACCAGATGATTCTATGATTCTGTGTTTGCTGACTTAGGTGGATATCTCTCCATGCAAATTGTTTTTCCTGCATTTGCCTCTTCCTCAAAATAGTTATTTGGATAAATTCACGTAGCCAAGGAGCTTGTGGAATACTTTGCACCCAGTGAGTGACTCTGAGCCACAGAGCTCTTCACAGAGCATCTCCCAGCAGCGTCCTCAGCTTTATCTCTCTTTCAGACAAAAGAATTTGCTGAAGGTCACATAACCTGAGGCCAAGCTGGAGCTGGTGACTCCCAGTCTGGTGCTGTAATCACGGACCGCTCCTGCTTTGCATGCGGTAAGAGGAACTGATTTTGATACCAGTCTCTTTGCAAATGTCTCCTTGTAGTTTGTGTTTGTCTCTCCTGGTGAGAGTGAGCTGGGTAGTGCCCTGTGGGGAGAAACAGGTTCCTTCCAAGGAGAAACTGCACCACAGTTCGTTAGGGAGCACAGGTTGTCTTTACTAATGACTTCAGGCCAATCTCTTTACAACCACGCTGCGCAGATGATTTTCAAAGCAGCCTTGATCTAGCAGTCAGTTGTCCTGCCTTTCATTTGTACTCAAGATATACAAAGTTTTAGTTGGAAAAAAAAACACAGAGCAAAATAAAAGTGGGTTTTTCCACAAGTAAATTGGGTTTGAGAGAGTCAATGTGTGGAGGAGGCTGATGGGGAAAATCAAATGTGGCTCTTGCCCAGTTTTGATCAGCGGGATGGCACTGTGATAACTTGGGAAATGGAGGTTCTGGAGGAACATGTCCTTCATTAAATACCCAGAATGCTAAATCTGACTGGAGATCTTCAGAGTGGCATGGGTTGTTTTTCATTTCACATTATTTGTGATTTTCATATATGTTAGAAAGACTAATCAAGACACAGACAGCATTGTTTATAATGAAAAAAAAGACTTGTGTGGACACAGTGCTGAGGGACATGGGTCAGTCGGGGACTGGTCAGTGTTGGGTTCATGGTTGGACTCAATGAGCTTCAAGAGCTTTTCCAATCCAGGCAGTGCTGGGATCCTGTTTAGATTAAATCTGAGGAAGAATTTCTTTGCTGAAAGGGTTCTGAGGCATTGGAAGGGGTTGCCCAGGGCAGTGGTGGAGTCCCCATCCCTGGAGGGATTGAAGAGTCGTGTAGACACAGTGCTGAGGCACATGGGTCAGTTTGGGACTGGTCAGTGTTGGGTTCATGGTTGGACTCCATGAGCTTCAAGGGCTTTTCCCATCCAGGCCGTTCTGGGGTGCTGTGATAGCAGAAGAGGTTTCAGCCGCGGTGTTTCCCTCGGCCAGGCCTCTCGCCGTGGTTTCCACTGGGTGTCAGCACGGCCCCGCGCTGGGGTGGCAGGAGCTCTGCCAGCTGCCTCGGGCTTTCCCTTGGGCTGCACCCACCGCTGGAAGAACTCGGCTGGCTGCATAACCAGAGCAGGGTGCTGGCTGGGGAGCAGGGTGCTGGCTGAGGGGCAGGGTGCTGGCTGGGGAGCAGGGTGCTGGCTGAGGAGCAGGGTGCTGGCTGGGGAGCAGGGTGCTGGCTGAGGAGCAGGGTGCTGGCTGAGGGGCAGGGTGCTGGCTGGGGCGCAGCGTGCTGGCTGGGGAGCAGGGTGCTGGCTGGGGCGCAGGGTGCTGGCTGAGGGGCAGGGTGCTGGCTGGGGCGCAGGGTGCTGGCTGGGGAGCAGGGTGCTGGCTGAGGGGCAGGGTGCTGGCTGGGGGGAAGGGTGCTGGCTGGGGGGAAGGGTGCTGGCTGGGGAGCAGGGTGCTGGCTGGGGGGCAGGGTGCTGGCTGAGGGGCAGGGTGCTGGCTGGGGCGCAGGCCTGCGATGATGGGATCACCCCGCGCAGGCGCGGGAGCCGGGGGAGCTGGGAAGGAGATGTTTTGCTGGAGGTGCTCTTTCCTTCTCTGAGCAGAGCAACCGGTTGGAGCAGGAGTGCTGAACATGTTCTCCTTGTTCAGTGCTCTCTAATTAGGGTTACATCTGGGACAGTGGGTCCCTGCTTCTGGGAGATCAGTGCAGATAACTTGCAGTATTGACTTGTGAAAGTGTGGATGGCGATGAAGAGCGTTCCCAGAGAGGTGCTGTGGGGATACACCTGCAGCAATGGGTGTGCACTGGGCTCTGTCAGGCAGGTGGGATGGATCAGGGCTGCTCACCCTGCACTTCCACTCTGCATGGTCTGCCCCTGCACTGGGCACTGGTGAGGCCACAGCTCGAGTGCTGGGTTCAGTGTTGGGCCCCTGACTCCCAGAAGGACCTGGAGGTGCTGGAGTGTGTCCAGAGAAGGGAACAGAGCTGGGGAAGGGTCTGGAGCACAAGTGTGCTGAGTTCCCGGCTGAGGGAACTGGGGGTGCTGAGCCTGGAGAAAAGGAGGCTGAGGGGAGACCTTTTGGCTCTGTCCAAGTCCCTGCAAGGAGGGTGCAGAGAGGTGGGGGTGGGTCTGTTCAACCAAGGACCAAGGGACAGGACAAGAGGAAATGGGCTCCAGTTGTGGCCAGGGCAGTTGAGATGGGATGTGAGGAAGAATTTCTTTGCTGAAAGGGTTCTGAGGCATTGGAAGGGGTTGCC